>JAWHQN010000182.1:15000-215000 GCA_033220385.1 Triplophysa yarkandensis | reverse complement strand
TGCAGGGTGCTGCAGTCACCTCCCCTTTGCAGTGACACCAGGTTCAATGTTCTGTATCAACCCTATACACCAAACATCCATTTCCATTCTTCCTTCATCTGTGCACCAATTATTCTATCAAGGCATGTATTAAAAACACTCTGTCCAACGTCCTCTTCTCTCTGTCTTGAAGGTCAGAACATCAGAATCAGTGATGCAGAAAGAAATATCCCATGAATGGGAGACAGAGAGGAGGACAGAGCCAGAGAGAGAGAGAGAGAGAGAGAGAGAGAGAGAGGGACGTGTTTCCCTGCCAGCTCATGCTCTGCTCATGCACGCACGGGGTATTTATTACTATAAAAATACACGTAAAAACTAAAAACCAAATCAAAATAGTTCAAATCTGAAGCTTCATCTCAGAATGACTGGTTTCTTTCTGCAGTTGAGAAACACATGACTGTGGCAGAGAATCTGTGTGTCTTTTTTTCTTTGCATTGCAGAAAACATAACATCTGCTTCAGCCGTGGTGAGAATAATTTCTTTCTGAAGGACAAACTTTCATTCTGAGCTACCAGTGCCTACAACAGCTTTCCGTTCTCCACTCAAACTCAAACCGTGCGTCTGTCGTTCACTCACAGCAGAGCTTCATCCTCTTTTGACAAAAGACACATTTATTCTAAAAAGATGTTTTACAAATGAAATGAAAAAGGATTCATTTATTCTTGTCATTTCGAACCTGTATGACTTTTTTCAGCAGAGGATATTTTGAAGAATGTTGCAAACTTTCCCACAATCAATTGCACTTTCACCAAAATTCTTCAAATATATTCTTCTGTGTTATGTTGAATATGAAAAAAATCACACAAATTTCAATTTCGGCTGAACTGTCATTCTGGAAAGGCAAATCAGTCTCAAAAACTGAATATGGAAAATGCATTTACTAAACAGAATGGTTTGTAAAAGAAATCCAAAGATCTTTAAACGGCATCGAAGCAACAAATCTATCTTGAAACAGCAGCAAAACCACTCTAAGAGATCCCTTATTTTTGGACTCTTGGTAAAAAAGAAAAGAAAACTACAGACACAAACACAACAGTCAAAAGCAGCCTCTCATGCATTAAAATACAAGATATCCAAGAGAATGGGAAAAGTTGGATGTTTAGGATTTGTCTAAAGTGATATGTCAGGTTACTTGACAACAAGAGAACCCGCAGTATAAAACACACAAATGTAATCTGTCAGAAGGAAGGAATGTAAGTGATTACTGGAAATATGAAGGTGAAAGTTGCAGAATGAGTAAAGAAAGTATATCATGTTACAGTGAGTGAAAGCCCTATAAGCACTTATATCACAGAGATAGACATTAACTTCCTGATGTATTACATCAATAGCATTATGATTGATCAATTATAATCTTAAAGTAATTCATTATTCATTATTCCTTATGCATTATTCAAAATCCTATTGATGAATTAACAATTGTAAGGTGAAAACTGACACAAGAACTTACGACAAATGTTTCTTTCCGAGTATCCAGAACAACACAAGACACAATCGACAATCGATATCCTTATGAATTACATATCACAATTCCATAACATGTAACAAAGAATTCAAGGGAAGTCAAAATTGAGCAAACAGGAAAGGGGTTTGAGTTAATATGAAATATGAGACATAAAATGAGGAACAGAGCATGTTCTAGAAAAGATGAGAAAAAAGAAAAGAGGTTTAAAAACGTGACTGATTTTCTGGTAACTTAGAGTAGACAATTAAATAGATTCGATTTCATTGGGAAGGTCAAGTTAACGTATATCTGACAAATGTACATTAACCACAACCATACGTCCCACTTAAAAGAACATTATTCAAAAGAAGTCAAACCCATGCTTGGTGATTTTTAACCCAACAATGAGTGAGAAAGTTACATCCGGAGTGTAGGGTTAGATGAACCCAGAGAAAGTGAACATTTGATCCAACAGCTGGGTTAAAACAACAATGCAATGGTGTGATCTTTAGAGAATGAAACAAGTCACGCAAGATTACTGTATATAATATCTTAAATTCCACTCGTTCTTAATCCACACTTAAGGATGTGTCATGTTTCCAGGTCCCGGCTTCAACACTCAAGGACGGCCATTGAATTATTTACACCTTGTATAAATATAAACCCTGCCATGTCCTGTTCCTGCCTTCTGTGCTTTTAATTCATGAGTTCACACAAGCATCTTTCTCAGTTCTGGTCCTATACTCTCTCTCTCTCTCTCTGGTCTCTCTCTCTCTGGTCTCTCTCTCTGGTCTCTCTCTCTCTCTCTCTCTCTCTCTCTCTCTGGTCTCTCTCTCTCTGGTCTCTCTGGTCTCTCTGGTCTCTCTCTCTCTCTTTCTCTCTCTCTCTCTCTCTCTGGTCTCTCTCTCTGGTCTCTCTCTCTCTGGTCTCTCTCTATCTCTCTCTCTCTCTCTGGTCTCTCTCTCTCTGGTCTCTCTCTCTCTGGTCTCTCTCTCTCTGGTCTCTTTCTCTGGTCTCTCTCTCTCTCTCTCTGGTCTCTCTCTCTCTGGTCTCTCTGGTCTCTCTCTGGTCTCACTCTCTCTCTCTCTGGTCTCTCTCTCTCTGGTCTCTCTCTGGTCTCTCTCTCTCTCGTCTCTCTCTCTCTGGTCTCTCTCTGGTCTCTCTGGTCTCTCTCTGGTCTCTCTGGTCTCTCTCTGGTCTCTCTCTCTCTCGTCTCTCTCTCTCTGGTCTCTCTCTGGTCTCTCTGGTCTCTCTCTGGTCTCTCTGGTCTCTCTCTGGTCTCTCTTTCTCTCTCTCTCTCTCTCTCTCTGGTCTCTCTCTCTGGTCTCTCTCTCTGGTCTCTCTCTCTGGTCTCTCTCTCTCTGGTCTCTCTCTCTCTGCTCTCTCTCTCTGGTCTCTCTCTGGTCTCTCTCTGGTCTCTCTCTGGTCTCTCTCTCTCTCTGGTCTCTCTCTCTCTCTGGTCTCTCTCTCTCTGGTCTCTCTGGTCTCTCTCTGGTCTCTCTCTCTCTCTCTCTCTGGTCTCTCTCTGGTCTCTCTCTGGTCTCTCTCTCTCTGGTCTCTCTCTCTCTCTCTCTCTGGTCTCTCTCTGGTCTCTCTCTCTCTGGTCTCTCTCTGGTCTCTCTCTCTCTCTCTCTCTGGTCTCTCTCTGGTCTCTCTGGTCTCTCTCTGGTCTCTCTTTCTCTCTCTCTCTCTCTCTCTCTCTCTCTGGTCTCTCTCTCTGGTCTCTCTCTCTCTGGTCTCTCTCTCTCTGCTCTCTCTCTCTGGTCTCTCTCTCTGGTCTCTCTCTGGTCTCTCTCTGGTCTCTCTCTGGTCTCTCTCTCTCTCTGGTCTCTCTCTCTCTCTGGTCTCTCTCTCTCTGGTCTCTCTGGTCTCTCTCTGGTCTCTCTCTCTCTCTCTCTCTCTCTCTCTCTCTGGTCTCTCTCTGGTCTCTCTCTGGTCTCTCTCTCTCTCTCCCCCTCTCTCTCGATTACTCATCCCTGCAGGAAAGAGATCCCAGCAATGTCCTCCGACAGCCTCCAAACAGGCCAATGGGTGAAAATGGAGTAAACAGTGCAAAATCCTATTCTCAATATGATTGGTCTGCCCATGAGGACAAGAGATAGTTAGAAACATGTGAACACGTATGAAGTGTCCCCTGCATCATCCGACACACCTGCCCATGATGTTCTGCATGAAATCTGTCTGTCTCCTTTGTACAAAACCACACTTGTTGAATGTTGGGTAAGTCAGGCAATGTTCTCCTTACCTTAAACAGATGGAAAGCAAGACTGACCATAACCAATAAAAAAGAAAACAAGAAATCCATGGAAAGAGACTTTATTTCACCTCTGGTGCGACACATCAGCCAGACACAATGAAGAGTGTACAGAACACACACAGACATACAATACTGCACCACACATATAGCTCCACTTAGTGTATACTCACTTTGCCTATAGGTTGAGCTCAGATCATATGTGAATCCATATGAAAAACCCCCGACGACATCACGACACCTGTGGTCCGATTGTCCACGGATGCACAAAGGGTTAAACACACGCGCGTGTGTTGGTGCTAATTAATGCAACCCTGATAAATACGACAATTAACGCACGCACGCACACACACACACACGCACGCATACACACACGCACGCACACACACACACACTGATGCGTGTCTGAAAAATGACGAGTCTGATGTCCTCTCCTCTCTGTGCTCGAGATCAGATGTGTCTTCTCCTGTAATGATGAAGATGACGATGAAGATGTTTTCCTCCTTAAGTCTCAGTGCAGGAGCTTCATGCTTCAGACAGACAGCACACACGCACACAGACAGCACACAGACAGCACACAGACAGCTCACACGCATCTCTTCACCTCCTGCATTTATTTATTTATTTATTTCATATTTTTCTCTCTTTCAGATGTCACACGTGGGCGGTGGGAGGACTGTGATGGATCAGCTCATTTTCATTCACTCTGGAATATCTCTTTATTTTCTTTACCTGTAATAAAATGCCATTGTGTTCCATTGCATGTGATGTCTACAGGTTTGGGGGAGATGTTTTTAAGAAGCAGAACCTGGACCTCTTAAGAATGAACTATTGAAATGAAGTTCTGACAATAAACATTGTGAAGGTGAAGATGACATGATTGTAAGAAATTTTATTAATGTCCAGAATATGCAATGCATAAATTGTTCATTGCAAAAGTTGTTAACTTTCAAACGAGGCAGTACGCATAGGAATGGAAACAAAAGTTATAGAATAAATACTCTGTACTGTAAAAGTGTAACATCTAACTTCTGTTTCGGTCAGTCACATTTTCACGAGAGACATTACGGTTTGTAGAGTTGGAATCGACCTGCTGGATTCATCTGGTCAGAGGAGAACTGGTTCCCCAACTGGGCCTGGTTTCTCCCAAGCTTCCAGGTCCATGATAACTCCAGATCAGAGCGACATTGCAGTCGCTCGGATTCAGTACGTATCCAGACCGGATGGTGGATCGGGAACTAGAAAAGCCCTCTACAGCCCTGAAAGACAGCAGAGACCAGGACAACTGGACCCCGGGTCCAGATCCCCTGTAAGACCTTGCCTCAGATGACCACCGTGATAAGACCACAGGATACAGATTATTCTTCTCCGTTCTGCTGCGGCATGGAATCGAACTGCTGGTTTGTCTGGTCAGAGGAGAACTGGTCCCCCCAACTGAGCCTGGTTGCTCCCAAGGTTTGTTCTCCATTCCGTCGCCGATGGAGTTTTGGTTGGGGTCACTTCGTCTAAACCGATATCATTGAAAATGAACCCACAGACACTATTTAAACTGAACAGAGATGACATCACTGAATTCATTGATGTACTGCCTTTAACCATCATTTTGCATTATGAACAGACCGTTTTACTAATCAACGTTGTTAAGCTGCTTTGATGCAATGTATTTTGTTTAAAGCGCTATAAAGGCCTTTGCTGATCCGTGTGGAGTAAATATAGATGCCCTACCATCTTATAAAACAGTTCCTCAATTCTGATTGTTCAGCATCTGTGTTTTATTTATAATACGGCACACCAATGATCTCTTCACTCAACCTCTCTGTGTATCATAAATATACAGCTGTGACTGTTAGGCACTACTTTTTACAGCCAGTTTACGATTTTACTAACTTGAAACATTATATATACAAATTGACATACATTTTACTAATAATATTGCTATTGTGTGTTTACGGGTTTTATAAAAGCAATAAGGTACGAGAGGTCATGCTGTATCGTGAATAAATCATGGATACACTGGTTGCTGGCGCTCCGCTTTCATCGGGCCTAACAACGCCCGTCAGCATGACCTATTGTACCTTATTGCTTAAATAAAGCTGGTGTTAGGCAACTGGTATTATAACTCTGAATGTATTCATACTAAAAAAAGAATAATACCCTAGGATTCGGGAAAGTAAAAGGGGTAATACCGAGCATTGAACTTCCCTAATAACATGTGTTTTTCTGTGTCTGACAGAATTAAAATTCTACTTAAATTGCTTCACATTAACAATACACATTTCTTAGTATAGATTTATAGAACAGAAAATGAGCAGACAAAAAGAAGAGATTGACAGTACACTGAAGCTACAAAACTTTACATGCACTTAAATTATTTTAACAACTTTTTTCAAATTTGAAAAGAAGTTCTGCTTAAAGAACTTAATGTAATAACTTAATGTAATAATAATGAACATGTTAAAATAAAGTAATTCCAGTAAACCAGTGTTTTCAGTGTTTGGTGACGAGACTAACATTAGAATGATGTTATGGATTACATCTAAGCAAACATGTTGCCACAGTCTTTGAGTTCTTTGTCTTCTTTTGTCTTTTTCTGTGTCTCTGTTGCTGCCTATGGTGATAATGTGACTGATTGTGATGTGAATTCTATTTCTTGTCTGGATTGTTGGAATATTTGCCTTCATTGATGCCTCTGGTGATGATGTGACAGATTGTGATGTTGTTTCTCTCAGTGTTACCTGTGACTGCATTACAGATGCGGACGTCTCCTGCTCCAGAGCTGATTCTGCTCTTCTATGTAGTTTTTCCCTTTCCACTGCAATATAAAACAAAAGACATTTCAAATGTAATGAAAAAAAATTCAGATGCAGTGACATTTATTGAGTGTGCCAAATGCAAGTTGTGTAAGGGGAAATTATCACAGCTCAAAGCACAAATGCAATACATTTTTTATTATAGCAAGCCCTACATTGCCTAGCATTTGTGTTCGGATAATTGGCGATAGATTTTTGGCCATTCAAACCATCTTTATGATGTATTAAGAGTATAGAATAAAATGCAATAAATACACATCTGTTTTCAGGTGGATTATTGGCCTGATGTTGAATATCGAATCTTCAAAGATTCTGGTATTTTCTTAAATTCACCTTTCATTTTCTGAAGCTCAACTTCAGCTTAATTTACTTAATGAATATAAAGAATTGTCATTGTATGAAACTATATTCATATGAATTGTTATAAAGAAGAATATATAAGAGATTTGTCACTAAGTTTGAAATATAAAGATATATTTAAGAGACGGAACAGAACTTCTTTTCTAGCCAAAAGTTTAAAAGCAAATTTTGTATCTCATTGTGTGTCAGATTTAACATCAGTTTTTTTCTCTCTTTTCACTCTCATTTTGGCGATCTAATGCCTCTTAAAGTTTTCTTCCATTTTTATGTGAAAGGAAGTAATATATTTGTAAGTCAAGATAAGAACATCCTCCAGATACTTAAGACTCCTTCCATTTGAATCAGGCGTGATGTCTTAAAATAAATATATCCATAACCTAATATCCAGATAAGCATGTTATAATAATAATTGTATTTCAAGGCCTTGGAATAATATGATGTAAATCAATAACATTCAATGTCTCTGACATCAGTATAGATTTCTGTACAAAACATATAGGTGACATGCCAAATTCCATGTGTGAAGGAAATTTGGTGTATGTAGATATAAATAGCTTATTTCTAAGGTATTACAAACTTAAGAGTTTATTATGTAAGTTCTTTTAACATATGTAAAGATATGGTTTTGTTTATTATATAAGATTTCCCCCTTAAACAGATCTAACTTACTATACAAAGAAAGGGAAAGTCAAACTATTTGTTATAACTTTTTTATCACTATTTTTTATTTTTAAATTCAATTTTCAATAAAGACTGTGGCCAAGCTAGAATATTATACCATAACATTTGCTACTTTACAAACCTTTTAATATTTCTTTCATATAACGTTAATAATAGTTTACCTCAAAAATATAGACACCCTTTTGTGTTGTTCTGATGTTTTTGTGTTACAAAGACACACTTCCATTCTGTAGTTAGTGATTTACTCTATTCTTGTACTCATTTGAACCTTTCCTTATAAATAATAAAAGTCAAGATTTAATCCTTTTCTGCCACTTGATTTCCATGGAAGAAGCACTGATGGCTGACTGACGGTGACATGACAGAACAACATCATCTCCCTCATCACAAAATACAATATCAGATCGGCAAACAAGGGAAGACCACAAAAAACAACAACACATTGTAGTAAAAATTGCCGATTGTTTATAGTGATAGATGTAAAGCTACATAATCAATAATTTGGAGCTACATTATTATTCTAATTTTGCAACACTCACATTAATAAACTTAACATTTCTGGACATTCAATAGATGGATTTTAAATCTAGAGTCAAAAGAAAGTTACTGCATAAAGGTGTAATGAATCATTGATGCCTTAAATACTAATAAGTAAGATTTGAGGAATAATTTACATTTTACCTTTACAATTCAAATAATAATATTATTAATTAACTATTTTAACACTTGTACATGCATTGACACCGTACAATATTTGGTAGGGGAGATTTGGGAAAAAAAACTCCGGTGTATTAATTTTTCTGTATTTTTTAAGTCAACAAGACCTTTTGGAATTTTAGCATGGATGTAATGTGACTGAAATCACACGACTTCAGGTAGTGATTGCAGAGAATGTGGCGGTACACTTGTCAATCAAGAATCTCCCATGGGAAATGCAAGAGAAAGGTCAGTGGAAGGATTCTAACTGATTCTAACATTTGTCTAAAATAGTTCATTTTATAATTGTCATGAAATTGTGTTTATGGTCTATTCCAGCAATAAAACATGTATCAAAGTGTTGAAATGTGTTTTTTCCTTTCAAACATTTTTTGCTGTCCCACATTATCTACAAATGTGGGAAGTACGCATTATTATTTAAATGTTAATATTACATAGTACTATGCAAAATTAAACCATTAAATTATTCACAATTGGAATAACCAAATTAATAATTTGTAAATCAAATTGCTCTTCCTCAAATTTTAATGGAGTTTGTAATGTTAATACAGTGAAAACCAATTTTAATGGAGTTGGAAATTAATATGAAGGAGTTAATCCTCTGAATAGATTTTCATGCTTTCTAAAAAATGATTTTACAAAACTTGATATATTTTGTTTGACTTAACAACACATTGTTTTTTGGGCACAAAATCACTAACAGGTATGCCATGTCTTCTCCGGGCATTCATTCTCTGAGTGTCTACATTCCTTCTTCTGGATTGGCACGGAAACATAGCAGGGATTACAGAAAAGTTGAATGTGTTAATCTAATGTTTTAAATAGACATTGAGAAAATGCAAACATTTTCCAGAACCAGATTACCCAAATCCACACAATAGTTCAAATGTGATGTTAAACCGTTGAGTCCATAATTTTTTTATTTAAATACAAAGAAGTTCCACACTGAAACAGTAAAGAAATACAATAATAAGTGAAGTGCTGAGAAATCTTGCCTCTTTCATTAATAATATAATGTAAGTCATACATAAGTGGCTAACATATGCTGTATAGTATTAGTGACGTATGACAATATAACAACAGATGATTGCTAGTTAAATTATGACCTGTGTCTAAGAATATAGGATAAAGACTTTAAAATTACTGAAAAGTATTTTCCAGAAAAAAAACATAACAGTAATAATTTAAAACTGATCAATGATATGTGCAGCATGGTTGTTTTACACTGTGCTTATTATAAACCCACTTTAAAACTCTAAAATGACTTTGCATTTAAAAGTATTGGAACAGATGAGGATCTGTTTCATCTTCTTCATTGATGTACAGAACACTGCAAGTGCCAGAAGCTCTTTGTTTCTGTTGCCAGGCAACCACTTGTTTACACCGAGGGAGGAAGAGAGGTGAACATAGGATTCATGTTACTTTAGCTAAACTTTACTGCACATCTACTCTGTAAAGTTCTGGGTTACATCACTGATCTTATATCTGCATCAACAGCTGTTTAGAGGGAAGTAGATATTTCGTTTAAAGTCCTTTATACATGCAGAAGGATGAGTGTTGGTCGGACTGTAGAGGGGGCTGGATGTGTGACCTGGTGGGGGTTTGGACCTGCACAAGACCTGCTGAGCTCTGGTAAATAAACCCATGACATCTGAGAATAATCCAATGGTGGAAGTGTGAAATCAACCTATGTGTTTTTTAATATGTACAGAAGTACACACGGTGAGGCCTTGTGAAGAGATCAATGTTTTACTGGTGGGCAGTGGAGACCCCAAACACATCCTGAAGACCATTGCTGGATTGAGAGACACCGACATGATACACGTACGTCTGATATCCTTAAAAAAGTGATCCTGAAAACTTAAGTCATTTGTTTTCTGATTGACTTTTCACCATCAAATCATTCGGCATAACGTGAGAACATAACATTCATATATTTATACAATCAGATGAAATGATAATTTGATTTCTGTGGCTTGGCTTTCACATACAGGGTCACAATGCATCATCTTTAAACTGGATCACAAATAACATCGCCCCTGATGAGCTGTTTTGCATATGTAAATGTGTTAATATTATGGTATGTTGCAGGTTTGGGTGATTGAAAACAGCATGGAGGTTGTTGCCAGACAATTACTTCTGATCTACTTATCGCTCCTGACCCCTGAGACCATCGGTTTACACAGTGCGTGTTCTACAGCAATAAAGCATATTATTATTTCTTTAGATCAGAATTCACATTTGTTCTTTCATCAATTTTATTTCAAGAGCGTGCACTTTTGCACATCGGGATCAGATCAAATGATGCTCCCGTGTTGGGTTTCACTTGTGTCATGTTTTTCAGAGAAGACAGAAGTGTTTCTGGAGATCTTTGGGAACTCTGAGATCCGCAGCGAGACGGATGAGATTTTAAAGCAAGCTGCAGCTGAACTGTGTCTGTCCATCACAAACACACTTTCCTCTGACTCACACACACATCCCTGCCTTGACACGGGCCTTTTAAAGGTTTACTACCATTTGTTTCCCTATTTAAAATGAACCTTTAAGTCATATTTAACCCCGTGCTGTTTTACATCAGTTCAAGGAGAGAGATGATCTGGTCCAGATCTTTAAGACGTGGGAGCGACCTCCATCCCTGCCGGCGAGTGCACGCAGGGTTTGGGACGCTCGTGTTAGGCAGCACCTGGGGACTCGATATGATTCCCGTCAGGGCTGTTTCGACTGGGATCTCACCATGAAACTACACCAAAGAGGGGTACGGAACAGAACCTGGTGCTCTGGTTTTGTTGTATAGGAAAAGCGCTTTAATGTGATTTTGTCTTTCAGGGTGATGTCGTCAACAAACATCAGTATGTAAAGTGGAGAGAGAGTGGTGTGGCCTTTGAGATGAGGGAGGGGATATATCAAACAGCCAATCAGAGTTTACTCTCCACACGAGTGTTCAGTCATGTGAGTGGTTTACAAAAATGATCATTAAAAATTGTTTCTTTATTAACGGTTCTGTATGTGCGTGTGTACTAGGGGGGAAACAGGGTTGCAGTTCGAGGATATTGGGGCGATATCGTCTCCAGTCCATATCTGGCCTATGGCATACAGACCGAAGACAGAGATCTGCTGAAGAAACACAACAATCAATATGTAAAGGTATACCTTTACAAAAAAAGGATTACAACAAAAACATTGCATTAGGAACCCTTATCATTATAAAACCGGGAATAGGGTCCAAATATTTGGGTAACGTATGACATAACATTCGTGTCATGTTTTACCTTCGGCCTTTTTTTGTTCAGACTGCTCAGGATATTTCTGAAGTCAATGTCTTGGCTTTATTTGAAAGTCTTGCCAGAAGATGGAGCTCTACCCTAGGCAAAGATTCTCCGAAGACCTGTAACCTATCCAAAGATGACTCCAAAACATCAGAGAATACAGAAAAGAATGTCTCTGAAACTGACACAGAACCACCCGGAGAAAAATCACAGCCCTTCGGTAACAAGTCCTTCACACACAAATCTATACATCTGCTTCTAACGTTAACTTCTGCTTGTGTTCTTACAGATCTGATGGATGTAGACGGGGTGAAAGTCTCATTTCTGTCTCCAGATTCTCTCTCTAAACTGTCATTGAAAAACAGATACAGGAATCTGTTTAACACCATCTACTGTTCAGCCAGGTGACATCTGAAGGAGATAACAGACATGACTACAAAGACCTTTGTGAAAGTAAGGATACAGGGAGGATGACAGTCTCTCTTTCTCTTTCAGTATGGTTCATCGGATCGATTCATCTCTGAGACAGATCTCAAGGCCGGATGTTGTTCTGGTTATAGAGCTGGCGAAGTAAGTCTTTCAATACAGGAGCACTGTGAATTGTTCTTCGTTTAACACAATCCACCTGATCTCTGTGTTTCGTTCAGCTACCTGTTGGATCTTTCTAAAGAGCAGGTGTCAGGTTTTGCTGAGCGCGTGAAAGAGATCGCTGAAGAATCCGGTTTCGCACTCCAACAAAACCAGAGCAACGACATGTATTCAACATTCACACTGAAACAAGACTGAAACTGGTTTCATCTTGAGCGAAGAACTGTTAAAACAATGTCAGTTCTGCCAATAAGCATTACACTTTCGTTGAAATATAAATGTCCATTAATGTAGTGCATGTACAGTTTAAAGTGTTGCTCATTTCTTTTGAAATCGAAAATTGAATTGGTGTTCAAAACTTGTACCAAGCAAGGGGAAAATAAAAAAGAAATAAAAAATGGCTTGTGTTTTTTGCATAAAGAATAATATTGGCAACCAGTTGTGTTATAAAAACACCAGAAACACGTGTGCTTGAACAATTTTAATAAAAAAAAGTGAGCTTGTCTTTTCCTTTCCATTCAGATATAAAATGTAAAGGACTGACAGATTGCCGGAGAAAGAGTAAAGCTTTGCACACATGAAATGCAACCAAACAATGAGCTTAAATATGAGGAAAAGACAAGCAGAGTATACAGTACTGGCCCAGAACAGGAGACATCTCTTTTTAACATTCATTCAGAAGACAGGTGAGGTAAAATATTTGTCGTTTTAGACTAACATCAACACTACACAAACTCTTGCATTGCTACTGTTTTCAGCTTCAAGTTGATTATTAGAATAGCAATAATATTTATCATAATAATGAACAACAATAACAATAAAATCATCAGTGAGGTTTTAACTCAAGTAGGTTGTGTAAAAGCAGTGGCAGGATTTACAGAAAGCGGTTCTGAAATACATCATATTTTCATATCTAGCGAACTCGTGCACTCAAAGGCAACTTTATGAACAAAGCAACGGCTAAATATTAGAATGTAACAGGTACCACGGAAACAATGTCAAACGGCCCAAAGGTACAGCTGCCAAAAAACATTGGATGAAAGCGAATCTGAATATTTAAGAAGCCCAAGCGTTGTTACTTCTTTATTTTTCCTCTTAGACAAGAAACACTTTTATGCTTTTGTTAAAGAGTTCAGCAGCAGGCTTACATTAAGACGGACGCGTCATTCAATGCAGGGAATGATACATTTTTGAGGTTCATGAATGAAAATCCGCTGTCAACAACGATGTCCTTCACCATATGTGATTGTTTGAGTTGCTTTATTAATGGGCGGAAGTGGTTTCAAAATTCCCTTCAAAAAGCAGTTATCCGTCATGCCTTGACACTTTTCCCAGAAAGAATTGTACGTGTTTTATTTCAACATCAATTAATTTGATTTATTTCGTATTTCAGAATATTGTGAAACCACAGCAAACACCAACTATAGTTCCCCAGATTGAGATGTTAACAAAATGTGTTCAAGATTTTCTTCTTAAGCATTATTTTCTAAATATAACCAACTAAATCGTTGTTAATAAGTATAACGTCCTTGAGCTATCTTCTTTTGAGCATTTTTAAATACAAATAAAAAAATATTAAAATGACATGAGCGAGGTCAATAATCTATATATCCGGACCATCATATTCACACTGCAGTCACGTGTAGTGTTCTGAGTCATTCGTCACCGTAACCTGGAATACAGTTACAAGAAAACTGATTCTAACAGTTTAACAACACCTGTTAAATTGAAGAATGGCCATTTGGATGTCAATGCAAGTGCTGTAAATCAGGTTAAAGTGTCTTCATCTGAAGATACAGAGGTGATGCAAATGTGTGATTCTACATAAGTGGGTTAATCTTTTAACCATTAGACATCCATCATCATTATTATTGTTCTAATGAATTATTTTACATCTCCATAAGCTATAAAGAATAAGAAGCAAACTGAATGTAAGTAATCCAGGAAACTGGCCCTCCACTCTCTCTAACCTTTCCATTTTTAAGCCGAAGCAACTTCCACCATTGATACATTCTGCGTGTTGTTCATGGCTTCATGGCATCGGTGCATTATTATACAAGCATGGAATGTACGAAACGCACATCTGAGTGACCTTAACAAGCATTCAACTATCACACACATACACACACACACACACACGCACTGTTTTCTATGTGACCTTTTGATTTTTGCAGTTGCAGTGAACCTTTTTTCTACCTCTAAAGGTCTTTTTTATTCTTAACGTGGTTCTCAGTTTTGGACCCTTCTGAGTTTTCTGGTGTCAGCAACTTCAGGAGGTCTTTCATGGCCTGGACGATCTGAGCTCCGAATTTATGAGAATCCTGAAGGTCCAAAAGACAAATAATTTGTTACATAAAAATATGGTCACACTCTCATGTGCATCCAAACCTATTTGAAGATATTTTGAGAAATGTTGGTCTCCAAACGACATTGTAACCCATTGACTTCCACTGTGTGAACACAGAACCATCAAGTCATTTTTCAAAATATCTTCTTTTGTGTTTCACAGAAGAGGGAGTCATAGGCTTTGAATGACGGGAAGATGCACAAAGGCCAAAATACGTAACAGGGAAACGTTGCACTTACAGTGTGAGGGCAAGAGAATTTGCTGGAAATATGTAGGTTAATCATGTTTTCTCCAATGATGATGTAAGACACGCCGTAGCCATCATCTGCCACCTGTCGTGGGCAAGTAAATTAAAAACGTGCATCGATGAATAAATACATACATTTATGCAAAATAGCAAAAATGTTGCTTACCGGACCAAATCCTCCGCCACATGTGGTGTAGTCGGGGTGATTGACAAAATCGAACAGCTCTACTTGCTGGAGAGGAGTCTGACTTGTGGACAGACGCCAGGTATCAGAGAGCACCTGAAAGACAACAAACAAACCAGAATACACTTTAACGAAAAGTACATTATAAATCATTTTTTGCAAATTGCACACATTCACACACCTCCTTCAGGAATGGCGACTCCTCTCCCAGGTATTTGGAGACGATGTAGAGGCAGAGGAGGTGTCGGTCTATGCCCGCCCCCGTCATGGCCATCCTGTAGAGATTCTGGTGTCTCTCAGCAGCTGTGCGGAACAGGCGTTTGCACACCTCCTTACTCTACACACGAGAGAGAGAGAGTCTTGGGTGTGTGTCTTTTTTTGTGTTTCTAATGAAACATGTGCATGCATGTTCTTTAAGAATGAGATTGCAGGTGTGTTACCTCTCCGCTCTCCAAGGCTTTGACAAAATCACAGCTCTCAATGGTGCAGGAACGCACGGTTTCGGTACGGCCCTCACGGAACAAACGTGTCATAGACGCTTCGTATGTCTGGGTGAACGTGCCCCGGTTCTGAATTGAGGGAGGGAATTACTTGAAGATGAGTCAACAGGTAAACTCGTAACCAACAGCGCTCGTAACCATTCTCCTCACGAGGGATTCTCCTGGAATATACACGATAATGCTCTTGCTCTTCAGAGCTCTCAGATTGGTGGGTAGACGAGAATTTATGGTAGAATGGGCAATAAATAACTAAGAACTTATGACGGTGATAGGCTTAATATCTAAAAAAACCTACCGAAACAAGTGGCTGTACGGGGAAGTGTATTGAGCAGGGAAAAACGTTGTCATGCTTTGTACTTGTTTAACAAATGGACCACGTTGAACATGACCAACTCAACATGTTTAACAGTCTAACACACTTATAACGCACAAAACAACTTGATACCCCTCCTTTAAGAGTATAGTAATAAAGTGATAGTATTACCCTATAATAAGCCAGCTGTAAAGCAATCTGAATGAAGGCATCAGGACTGATTTTACACTTCTTGATGGCACCCTTGCCGAATTCTTGTATGGGATAGACGTGAAAGTCGATATCGTCGGCCAGCGCCTGTGCCACGGCGAGAGACCTGTCCACACACTCCTGACACTGAAAAACAAAGACAACAACATGAATTATTTAGCGGCACATTACACCGTCATCATATACTTTGTTTTTTGTCTTGTTTTAGATCGTGCAGTTGTGTTTGCACCTTTGCAGATATATCCCAGCTGAGTCTCTGAGGACGTGGCAGGGACGAATCCACCTCTCCTTTACAGTGACCTTCTTCATTATATCCCAGTTGGAAACAATCTGTTGTCATCACATACTGAAAGAGAGAGAGAGATGTGTTTCTATGGCTTGTGATATGGCTCATAACGTAGCTTTCAACTTTTATTTTCTCACCTCCCACAGGTGAGCCATTACAGGTGCGTCTGCCCATGAGTGCTCGGCGTTCAGTCCGTTCTTTCCATTCTTATAGAGCACCACAGTGAAAGATTTATCAAACCACCTGATACGCCGAGAGCAAAAGCCAGATTGATGGTGTCATTATTTAAAAAAGACTGATGCTTTTATTATTAAACTACGGTAAGGTTTTGAAACCATGTGAACGCACCTGTCGTAGCACTTGCCATGCAACAGCGACTTGGCATATCGATCGAGATTACCAGCTGGGTCGTCTCCCATCATGCCTTGATCATCGTCGTCGAGGGCAACGAAGAAAGCGGCTTTCTCGATGCAGTCCAGCGATCTTTTATTCAAACCTGAGCTAAAAAATTCCTTCCTGGCCTGAGCCCAAGGGATTCTGGGAGAGAAACAGAAGTAGCGAGGCGATTATGATTCTGGGTTTCAGTACTGGGCATCTCACATTCACTGCTAAATAAGTATTTTTGTCTTATTTTCCCCAATACAAACACCGATTTTTGTTAAATCAGAAAACTTACTTAGAAGATAAGAAGATACTATGTTCTGTTTCTGTAATATAAAGTGTTTATTATAATATATCTCAAAAGATTTTTAAGGTTAAGGTAAAACAAGTAGGCTTCTTTATTTTTGTAACTAAAGCACAATTCACGAAAAAACGTCATTTAATCACCATCCTTGGATTTCAAACCTGTATGAGTTTCTATTTTGCAGATAACAAAAGGAGATATTTTGAAGACAGTTGGTAACCAAACTGCTGTGGCAGTCATTCATTGTTTGACCACAAAACTAATGTCAGGGAATTAATGCAAGTTACCAACATTCTTAGAAATATCTTCTGGTGTGTTCTGCAGAACAAAGTAATACAGGTCTAAAATAAAAAGAAGACGATAACAAATGATAACAGTTTTATTTCATGATTTGTTTCATTTGTTTGGAATGGGTGTGTAAACTCAGAGAACAAAGCAAATTATTCTTTTAAATATGTGTAAAAGGTTTTATGTCATGGGTTCATCACGGCGGCCTGGAGGGTGTAAACACGACCTTGTTTCCTGGCAGACTGATAAAAAGTGTGTAGCATTAATGAGAACTCAACAGGTTTATGGAATAAACATTGCAAAAAAGGAGAAACAATATTGTGCACCCGTTTTAAATTTGGTTTATATATATATTACAAAAACTTTCCATAAACACCATTACTCTAATGTTTAGATTCTGTCATTGATCCCTGGCTATCATCCAGAGGAACCGCATGTGTTTCCAACATAAATGAATATTTGTAGTATGTCAGTACCTGTCTCCTGCTGTCAGAGCAGCCAGTTTGGCCTCTCCAGGCGCGGGGGGTGACGGGTCATCGAGGATTTGCTGGATCTGGTGTTCGATCTCTCTGGGAGACAGCATGCGGCCGGCGTGATACAGCCACAGACGGAAATAACGACCTCTGTGAAACACTGCCACATACTCGCTGTCCTGCCAGTGGACCAGTGAATCTACACGTGCACACACACAGGACAAAAACTTCAAATCCAATATAGTCGGATATACACTTAAATCCAGATACAGTTTCTTAAAAAGAACATTTTGATATATAATGGCTGTACTTTTCCTTTAAGATAAGAAGAATAAGAGAGAGACAGAACCTGCTGTGTGCTGTGTTTGTGTATCTGGGTCAGGCTCTGTGTATGTTTTAAATCAGGACCGTCCCAGTAGGGGTGTATGTACCCTTGTGTGTTCAGAAGATGTGTTTATACTTGCGATTCTACCAGGAATCTTATATATTTACACATCGAGCAGCAGATATAAGACACAGAACAACTGCTCAAATTATTTATGAGAATTATTCATCCAATCGTGTAATAAATTGATTCTGTTTTTGTATCTCACCCATTCCGTGATAAATTGTTATCATTGGTTACTCTTTCATGAATGGGTTTAGCAAATATCTAACCAAATTAACCGATTAAAGTTTTTTATTATGTTTTGCACCACTGTATTTCCTCAATAAGGAAGTGTGTTGTCTTATTTCCTGAAAAACATTGAGTCTGTACATCCAACACTTTGAACGGAAAGTGTCGAAATATTGTGTAGACATGGCTATAGGGAAGGTGAAACATAACACTGTTACCAAAAACAGCAGAGAAAAAGAAATCTATGGCCCTGCTTATACAAACAGACTAATATCCAGAATCCAATTCAGAGACAACAAGCATCAGAGTTTAAATTCAACACTTCATTTCTACATAACTGAAATATTTGTCGTGCCATTATTCCATTTCAAATATATCAATGTTGCATTTCCTTTCTGTGTAGTTAAGATCATCAAAAGATACAGGTGGGGTCACATATTTTAAAATATGTCAAAGTTAAAAGATGTTGAGCAATAGATGTTCGAGAGAAAATGACATGACGACACACTCCTACAATCAGAAGGTGGGGTCTTAAGACATTCCTTTTGTCTTTATTAACATATTTCTGGGTTCAGTGAGTACGTGTGCATGCGTTACCTGTCTCTTCCCCTGGAATACGTGTCGTGTTGAAAATCCTCTCACACTGAGCGGCACACAGAGGAACATTTAAACCTGGAACACGACTCTGATGGAGAGAGAGAGAGAGAGAATGATGTAAGGTGGAAAACAGAGTCCGATTACTTAAAACGCAAAACATCCAAATCTGCAGGTGGAACAGAAGTTTAAAGCTGGAATGGTTTGTGCTTCAACACAATGACACATAGTCACACAAAATTACATTCACTTGAGTCATTGTCTATTCTTTTATTACAAGTTTTTTGTTCCTTGTGGTCCAGTTAGTCAGGGTGTCCTTTACTGAACACAGTCATGCATTGTTCATCATAAACATTTTCCACCCTTAGAATAAAACTGAATTGTTTCTGCTACATTAACAATGTCGATGGAAGTAACACGTGTGTTGTCATGTAAATGTGGGCTGTCGTGTGTTAACGAGCTCAATATCAATATAACCATTCCTAAATGACATAATTTTGCATTAGGTTTGGATAAATGATTTTGGTGATTTACAAACTGCCCGTCACATTGTGGGCATTAGAATACACTGAACTTTAACACAAAACTCAACACACACACAGCTGTGTAAACAGATTCACATCTCTACTGGGGACGAATTTGTTCCTGAAGTACGTGAACGCGCACACGAAACCTGCATCCGTCAACTATGTGCTAACAAAGTTCAACGCATAGCTAAAACAGGCCGAGCGATCAATGTCTGCAATGGCTCGGGGAAACACAAGCAGGTTCAGCTCCCCCCCGACCCTACCAGATGCCATCTGTCAGCACTGTAATGCAGACTCACAGGTTTGATTTCCTCCCGGTTGAGTTTCCGGCGGTACAAGAGGCAAGCGTGCAGCGTGTTGCCTGCCCGTGCGGCTTGGATGGGTGTTGGTGTCACGTATAGGAAATCCTGAAGAAGCAGAAAAAAGGTTAAAGAATATTACGAGTACACAAAGTCTTTTGCTAAAGGCTTGTTGGGTTTGTAGTTTTTATATTTGTAAGTGTAGTACCATTCCGTAGTAGTTGCTGTTGACCATAATTGGGCTACGACCCCTCAGGTAGACATACTCCTCCCACCAATCGCTGACCTTAAAGACAAAGAAAAAAAAGATCTTTTAAAAAGGGAAATATCTTATTTAAAGGAATAGTTGGCCTCAAAACGACAATGTTCTCTTTATGCCACCCCCATTCCATCCCAGATGTCTAAGACTTCTTCTTTAAGGGAATATTAACATTTAACTTGTGGGTTAGTAAATATCTTCTGAAGCAAAACAGTATTCTTGTTTGGATTTATTTCTTGAATCTGAAACCAAAATAAGTAGATCTGAGTTTTATGACTTTATATAAATTGATGGATATTTGTTTTTAAAAATCTTTATTTACATTAAAATAAGAAAGTCACATACATCTGGGATGATATAAGGGTCAGCAAACCCTATTCTGGGGTGAATTATTCCTTTAAGAAACACTATTAAATAAAATGGATATGTTCTGAGGTTCATGTGGATTGCTTGATGGATTCACTTACATAGTTGGATGCCCACATCGCTTTGAGTTTGAGGTACCACTGCAGACGCTTTCCTAGACTGCCCTCAAACTCTTTGGCTAGATTGGTCATTCTCTCATATTCAGCATCGTCCATCAGCGGACGTACAGATTCAAGATACTAGAAAGGGAAAAACGTTCATTGGAACATCTCATAAGGAAGGGTTCCAGTGATGGTGTTACGGTTACAATGACGTCAATATGCCCTTACCCTCTGGACCGTGTCCTTCACAGCCGGTACGGGCAGGTTTGGTAGAGACCCTTGGTAGCTGTACAATAGAGGTTGTCTACCTGAGAAGATTCGTACCATGCCCTGAAAAGAAACAAACCCGTTTGATCAGGATAACAGTTGGGTTGGGTGGCTGTATGTCAGGTGTGTCTGATGTCTTTCAGGTGTGTCGGATAATAGCACTAACCGCCCAGATTTTGGTGGTGGTGGACACTTTCCCGTGTTGCTCGAACATCCAGCCATGATAGGACAGTAGCTGCTTCAGGCAAAGTCTCATGGTGAAGATAAGAGACAACCAGAGGATCGTGCTAAACAACACAGCCGACACCACCGTCCGGCACTGAACACTCAGAGAATCACTACGGAGGAAAACAAAAGTTCCATGCGGAAGAACCGAAGATAAAACTTCCCAACCATTACTATCATGATTGTTTTCTGCTTACAAGTAAAGGTGTGTAAAGCGTAAACACACCTTCAAGTACATGTTCAAGTATTCATGGGTGGGAACTGTTTGAAAAACGAGTTACATAATGACAAAATGTTTGGGTGAATATACGTGAGCCACTAAGGCCACGTTGACACACTGCAGATCATTCGGATTTGTTATGCAAATCTTATCTTAAGACACATTCATCTAAAGTGCCATTTGCATAATCAAATACGATTTTGTATAAAAACAACTCAAATTTGCAGGGAGTCGTAAGTTCCTGTACCTGACCGGCAGATGTTCTTGAATCTTAGCGATTAGACCCATGGAGGGGTCGGAACGGGTGTACATGGTGGCCAGGATGGCGATGACAACAAACAGCCAGGAGGACGGACTGGCGGGGTACACGCCGGTGATCACGCTGTTCTGTATGAGAGAAGGAATCAAATGTAGAAACGGAACCCGAAGTTAACATCTGCTGTGTGGTGAGGTCTTTACCTTCAGTCGGACGACGCGCTTCTTCCAAGAGCGCAGACCTGAGAGATAAACCTGTCTCAGGGCCTGATGGGATAGCTGAAGATCGATCCCATCCGGAGTTATGGTGAACTGAAACGCCACAGCCTGATGGGCTTCAGCCATTTCTAGACAGAACAGCAGAATCAAATTTCATTGCATTATAAAGTGTGTGCGTGTGAACACATGCTGTAGGTTTGATCACCATGCATTTTCAAGCATTTTTCAATCTCCACGTTTAATATTCGTCATATCCATCAGGATAAAAGCACTGAATGCTGACATAGATGTTTCAGACTCAGAAGAGGGCCACTACAGGCATCTTCCAAACTTCTCCATCTCATGATCATCATGACAGCTTCGGCCCGCCCCGCCAAACTCGCATTCGCTCGCCCTTTATACAGCCGTGTCATGTGTTCCTCCAGACAGATCTAATGAATATATAAATATCCTCTACATCCAGACAACATGTATCTATGGCAACAGTGTTGTTATAGCAACCAAGTGCAAACGTTCTGCATATTTGCCTATCAATTACATTTTACAAAACCCAACATTAGTAGCTCATGATACATCCTATTAACACATGCATGTAAAAACTACAGAATAAAGTTTCACAGCCCATCCATGAGTAAAGGAGATGTTACATGTAACATTCCATAAATTGTCAATATTTAAACACCTATTATATATACATACACCTGATTCAATGTATATATTAAAACACCTTAATGATCACATTCCACAAAAAAAGCTCAAGTGATGGATTCCACAGCAGCTTGCAGTCTTATGTAAATAAGCATGGGGCCATCACACGCGCTTCCAACAGTGTCCAGCAGGGGGCAGCCCCTCAAATGACCTTTAACCTAATTCAAAATAACGCATTAAATTAAGAATCAAACCACGTGGTTGGTCACTCTCGTGCCTGCAGACGAACTCAAGGATCCAATCACGTGTAAACCATGACGTGTTGTAACCATCACAACCCAGTATGATGTGACCCAGTGTAACAGTGTGTTACACATCAGATCACACATGAGGTGTAACACACACAGATCACAATCACAGATCACAATCACACACTCAGCACACTCAAAACCCACACCAGCTTTATTATAAAGGGAATAATCCCAATGGATGAAGAGTCGTTGGATGCAAGGCCAATAAAGCAAGCTCTGTAAAACTCTACAAACACAGATCTGAGATCAGCATTAAAACCACAAACATGTCCATCCATCCTCATCCATCCTCATCCATCCGTCCATGTGTCAGCATCCCTCCATCAGCGCATAAAGCCCCGCATCCTACCTGCTGTTTACTGCCGATGACGTGAACAAAGTGACGAATGTGCTTTTCCTTATTCTTGTTTTTCACGCACGCACTCATAAAACTCGCGGATATCCCACGAAGGTTCGAATCCTGGTGTGAATGACTGACGTCACGGGAGCGGAGCGGAACTGACACAAATGTATCTTTGATTCAAAGTGCGATACAATGTAACAGACACGGCGGGAGGGCGGGGGCTGGCAAGCGGCTCGGAAGTGCGCCCTGATTGGCCGCGCGACGGGGACGTTGCGCGCCTGACCAATGGACGCCGGGGCCGGTGGAAGAACCTGACAGGCGAGCCGGCGAATGATCGGATGGGCGGTGACGTAGGATGAGGATGCGCTGCTGTGATTGGGCGTCGCCGGTGTCGATCAAACGTGAGGCGGATCATCAGTTTGGGTGTGGGATTAGTGGGAGGGATGTCGTGTTTTAATCAGTTTATGTTAATTGATCGGTTTGTGTGCGTGTTGAGTTATTGGAGCTCATAAAACTGTGTCGGATTTTAATGATTCGATTTAAGATCATTCTGCACGTCTTCAAACCACGTGTCCTTGCTCTGTTGATTTATTTAACGTTTTATTTTATTAACAGTTTGATAATTCGTTTGTTTGTATTTATAATGTAGAATAATGTTGGTAATTCTCATTTATTTATGATTTCAGTAGAATGTATGAGCTCATCTAAAGACGAATAGCAGCCATTTTATTCTGCAGCATTCCATAATAATCATCATAATAAATACATATATCAGAAATTAATTAATGTTAATTATAGAAATTAATATGAACTGATTAATAAGTACACAATAAAATAATTTTAAGATTTGCAATATTTATTTCAATAATTGTTTATAAATGTAAACTATTTCTATGTTTATTTATTATGAAGTCAATAACGATACTTAAAATGTATCATTTATTAACACATATGAGAAATTAATTAATATTAATAATAGAAATGAATATTAGCCGATTAATAAGTACACAACAAAAGCATTTAAAGATTTGCAATATTTATTTCAATAATTGTTTATAAATTTAAACTCTTTCTATGTTTATTTATTATGAAGTCAATAACGATACTGAAAATGTATCATTTATTAACACATATGAGAAATTAATTAATATTAATAATAGAAATTAATATTAACCCCTTAATAAGTACACAACAAAAGCATTTAAAGTTTTGCAATATTTATTTCAATAATTGTTTATAAATTTAAACTCTTTCTATGTTTATTTATAATGAAGTCAATAACGATACTGAAAATGTATCATTTATTAACATATATGAGAAATTAACTAATATTAATAATAGAAATTAATATTAATCGATTAATAAGTACACAACAAAAGCATTTTAAGATTTGCAATATTTATTTCAATAATTGTTTATAAATTTAAACTCTTTCTATGTTTATTTATTATGAAGTCAATAACGATACTGAAAATGTATCATTTATTAATAATGTTTCATTGTGCATCGTGTTACAATAGCGAATAATATAATATAATATCTCCACGAATAATTCGTAAATCACAGGTCGATGAGTTTCTCAAAAAGCGCGCTTATTTAAACCAAAAATAACCTTCTAATTTACATTTACATTTATGCAGTGAGCAGACGCTTTTCCAAAGAATCGAGAGGACAATAACGCGTTAAATAAACCTAAATAAATAACACATTTTAATAAATGAATAAATGAAGTTCATTTTGCAATCCCACAAAATGAAACATCATGCAAGATGAAACAAGAATGAAATAATATTAAATAGCTGTAAATCACTATTGTAAGTCGCTTTGGATAAAAGCGTCTGCTAAATGACTAAATGTAAATGTAAATGTAAATCACGTTTGACTGTATTCTCGAGTTTGACCACAAGGGCTCGCTGTTTCCCCGCTGACAGCGAGAGCGCAGTGCCGTCCAGCAGGACGCGCAGCATCCCCGCATCACACAAGGATGCTGGCAACCATGTCTAAAAAACACCCAGACACGTACGGCTGACGAGCTGCAAAAAGCGATGTAGCTTTCGACATGCCATCCTCCCTAGTCTCTCGTTTTCTCCTCTTTCTCTTTTTGTCCAATGTTAAAGGCATATCTGGCAAATCCATCCCAGACAGCGGAGGGCTCGGTGAGTAAATAAGAAAGGACGCAGGGTGATGCTGGGAGGGGTGAGCTGTTTCTGTATTAAACAATCGAGGGGAAAACAATGCAAGAAGAGATGAAAATGATCAGATATTGCATGCATCCGTCCTTGTATGTTGAATGCACATTGTGAGAGGCAGATTGAAGGGATTTTGAGCACCTTAAATATGCAATATGGGTTCACAGGCTGTGAACAATGAGTGCATAATATTGGCATTATTCATTCATTGTTTGAAAACATCAAAGATAAAATAACAAAATCTTGATCTATTTGTGTGTGCAAATGTATGTAGGCCTTCTGCAAGGCCATTGCATCTTATTGGCTAAATGATTGCAAGCTTTGTTACAGAAGATGATGAGAAAACACATAAACTGATCAGAATTAAAGAAGATTTTTGTTATTTTTATGCCGTATATATTTCTCTGCATCGCTTGATCTCCATGGAACAGCACTGGGGATAATAATGCACATGTATAATGCTTGTGGTTTATTGTGTTCTGAAATGTGATGGTGTGTCTGTCTAAGATGATCTCAGCCGTGTCTCATATTTGTGCCACCCTTTCAGAGGTGCGGGTGAGGGTACAGGTGTTCGATGGAGGTGATCTTTCGCCCCTGCCCAACGCTGACATTACGGTCCACGGTAACCAGAGTGTGTTGGCACAGAGCAAAGCGGGCGGTGATGGTGTGCAAGTTGTCAGCTTCCTGTATCGCACGGGAACATGGGTAATCATTACGGCATCTCAGAAGGATTACCTCACCAGCTCTGTGCCGTGGCACGCCAGCCGCTTACCCCGTGAGTTAACACGGATTATAGCACGGTTAAAAGTGTGGACGTTGTGTGTGGTTTATATACATTTACTGTAGATGTTTTTGGAAGCTCTTGAGCTCAATGAACGAAGACGGATGAACAGGTCATAGGTTAACGGACGATACTAATATATATTGGCACCTATGGTAAACTCTCTCTCTCTCTCTCTCTCTCTCTCTACATCAGTGTATGCATCTGTCAGTCTTTACCTGATGGCTCAGAAACCTGGCACGCTGATCCTATACGATGATGTCATCCAGGTGTTTCATGGCTCCCCAAGTAAGAACAAAACTGCAAAAATGTGACGTCATTTTTGTGTTGAATTATTATACGTACAGTATTATCACAAGGTGTGTTTCCTTGTCTTTCCCATCCTCTTCCCTTCAAATGACACTTCCATTTCCATCTGTCACCATGGCAACAGTAAAAGGATCCTATTACTTTTCCCAGCATTTAAAACTGCTAAGTACTTTAATTTCCCAATAACAATAGACCATTTGCTTTGAAGGAAAAACACAATTTGGATTTTGCCTTTCGCGTTCCTTGCACGCTTACATTTGTCGAACTATCTCAACAGAAGAAGCGACTTTTCTAGGGAAGATTGTTCTGTGATGTTTCCAGAGGCTCAATCTGTCAGATAGATAAGTTGTTTATTGTTAAAAGCCAATTCTCTTTTCACCTTCAGGTGGGCGGAGTCAGCCATGGTTGCAGGTTCCGAGGCGGAGTCTACAGTTTAACTCCTCCTACACTGAACTGACCGCAGTTTTAACAACAGCAAGAGAGCAGCATGACATCAACTCTTTCCCTTACCCAGTCGCCCTGGAAACAAACAGCACAGGTCGGGAAAACCCGGACACTTAAATAAAATCACAAATTGTTGTTTACTCATGTTGAATGCATTAGACTTTTATTTTTGGTGGTGTAATTGTGTTCAGGAGGAGAGACCGGTTGGACCGATCTGACCCCGGTCGCGGCAGTCAGTGCACAGCTGTTTGACCGCGGCAGGCGATCGGTTGAGGTCGGTGAACCCGTTCACATATCGGTTCCTCTGCCTTCTGACTCTCACATCCGTTCTGCCACCAGCATTCCTGTTTGGATGTACGACATAAGGACAGGTAAACATGATTGCAAATTAAAAATCCACTTTTTATCAATTCATATTTATCTGATATTAAGAAAACGTGTTTTATACATTCTATCATTTTTAATTCTCATAAAGCATTTGCATTTGTGGGAGAAAAAATAGGAAACGCTTGTTATATTTGTGTTACAGTTGTTAACGTGGGAAGATTGTGAGCAAAAGCCGATTAATTTTTTTACTATTTTAAGGATTATGGGTAAGAAACGGAACAGGATTTATCACCCGCGAGGGATCTCGTCTGTCTCTGGACTTCACCGCCTCTCAGCTCGGCTACTGGATGGCAGCCTTTCGTTCTTCAGCAGGTAACAAAAATTCAGATGACTGCAAAAACACACATCAGGTGTACAAAGTGACTTTAAAATATTATATATGAAACGTAGTTAAATTTTTACACCATTTATATAACGTTTATACAGCGTTTATACAGTTATACAGTGTTGTTTTCTGTCTCATATGGCTGTTGCATTATCAACACCAGGTTCAGGTTTGTCTCACCCAGGTCTCAGGGACATCACAGCGTATCACACTTTCTTCCTTTTATCCATCCTGGGATCTCTTGCTCTGCTTGTATTGGTTTTGCTTTGTGTTCTTCTTTACTACTGCAGGTGTGTGCTGTTTCTTCACATACTATATATTTTATGAAGTTCTTTTCTTACAAGAACACATCATGAATGTCTATCTCTTTTCCAGACGGAGGTGTCTGAAACCCAGACGTCAACAGAAACAGGTCCAAGCTCCGTCTGCTTTGAATGGATCCAAGCGGGACCAAGGCACCTCCACGTCCCACTTGAACCTCATCTGCGGCGGCCACGCTGAATCCTCCACCTCCAATGGCAACCTGGACGCCAACAAACCCGAAGCGTCTCCATCTCATGCCTTCAAGAGCGCTCGGGATGAGTTCTCCAGACACATCCCTGCCCATAAACTCAGGCATTCAAAGAGCAAGCAGTCCAAAGGTGGCCAAAAAACAGAGAGCTTCCCCATGAAAGTCCATCGATCCACTGAAACAAGCAGTCTGGACAGTAATCTTCTACACAGCGACTACGGACGCAACTACAGCCCTGATGACAAAGATCACGAATACCGCCGAAGGCACGTGGTGAACGATAACCGCGGCTATACGTCCGACCCGCCCACTCCACCCATCGCAGACAAGCCCCCGGAATACTCGCAGGTGTTGCAGGGCCCCGATCACCTCGCCCGTCCAACGTCGCTAAACACACAACCGGGTCAGATTATATTCTGCAGCTCGCTGGATCAGATGAAGGAGAATATGTATCGTTCTATGGTGCCGACTCTCGTGATCCCTGCCCACTACATGCGGCTGTCATCTGAGTTTGGCGCCACCGACCAAAAGGATGGACAGAACCAGGGCGAAAGAGATGGAATGAATTCACAATGTACCAGCAGTGGCGCTCAGAATCAAGGCCAAACACCCGGCCACGCAGAAGCCCAACAGTCTCCGGCTGGCTCAGATGAAAGCTGTTGGCCTACGGGGGGTACGCCAGGACCGGTTCACATCCCCGTTCTGTTTAATGACTCAACCATCTCACAGATGAACGGGGAGCTACAAGCACTCACCGAGAAGAAGCTTTTGGAACTCGGGGTGAAGCAACATCCTCGCGCCTGGTTCATATCTCTGGATGGGCAGGCCAACGCTCACGTGCGACACTCGTACATCGATGTAGGCAGCGAAATCACCCACAGCGGCAACCACAGTGCCCAGAGCACATTGAGCGCCCCTGCCGGCAGCAGCAAAGACCGCAAGGGGGACCAGGGTTCCAAAGACACCCATCACGACCGCAAATCATCATCCGGTCGCAAGAGCAAAGAGGAACACCACGGCAGCGGACGCAGGGGTCACTCCAGCAAGCACTATTCCAAACCTTTGTACCACGACTCGCTGGATTTAAGCGGAGGCTCCAGCCGGATGGGTGCCAGCTCACCTCTGGAGAATCCCCTCACCCCTCTTCTAGACGAGGGTCCCGAGGAGCCCAGAGGGTCATCGATACCCCGAAGAGGGCGCAGCCGTGGTAACAGCTCACGTAGCAGCAACAGCGAAACGCAGCACGACTCCGTCACCAGCCCGGAAGACGACAACGACACCGATGACAAAGATGAGAACAAAAAGAGCCCATGGCAACGGATCGAGGAACGCCCGCTAATGGTGTTTCATCCCAAGAAGTAACGTCAATCCCAGCAGATGCCTTGAGCAGTTCTAGACAAACTAGAGATGGGTTCAAATTGATGTTTTTTAGTTTTACAGTTTTTGTCAGAGCAAAGCTTCACAGATCAATTTGAATGCATCTCAGGGGTTAACACACGGATTTGGCGGCGTCACAAAAGCTATTACAAAAAGAAAGATAGCATTCCCACAAAACAGAAAAGGACATGAAATAACAAGGAAAGCGTGTTAAAATAAAGCACAACACAATCTGCTGACGAAATACAAATATTCACCTCTTAATGGCTTATGGGATCATTGGGAACTTTTGGAATGAATCCGGAATAAATGAGTCTTTACTGTTTGTTTCTACTTAGAACTTTTTGTTCTTCAGAACTTTGTTAACCTTTTAGAGACAGGCTCCCTTATGTCTTAATGCAGTATATACCTTGTTCACCTTCTTTTGCCTTTGATATTCATTATTTTGATGTCACTTTCCTATTCTTCATATGGCATTTTCTTATTCTCTAATATCCGTGGTTCCAATGTCAAACATTCCAAATAATACATTGTAGCCACTATTAACAAAACTTCAACATTGATGTTAAAATGTGGTGATTGTTTCTGTACGTCTTTTGACCATTATGCAGTTTAAAGTATTGTATTATAAAAACCACACCACATGCTCTATTTTTCACTTGTTTCTACTTTCTGATTTTGAGAGAGGTCTAAATCTAGCACTTGCGGCAAAGCGCAAACTTAAATGACAAAAGCTGATGGCAAACGCGTATTTCTAGGCTCCATTGTCACATTTGTAATGAAAAGACATGGACTGTCACGAATGTACATTTTCCAGTTTAGTTCAGAATGACTCGTTTGTATTGTTCCAGCTTTTATATCTACATTGGAGTGCTTTTCTATTGTTTAGAGGACGAAGATCATTTGTCTATATGTATGATAAAATTTATGTGCATGAGGTAACCAGATTAGGACGACAGATTTTCTATGCCTAGAAACTTACCTTGACCCCATTGAGCATGACGAATGACATAAATTGATGCTTTTCATATTGATGCCGAACGGAGGGAATGTTGCCAAAATGTAACTAAAGAATGCCAGTTTACATGCCAGTTGGCCACTTTGTCCTAAATTCTTTCTGCGCTCATAGGATTCACAGAGGCTTTAGCATAGACTCTGAAACAAGAGGAAATCACTTATGACACTCTTTACCACAAAACAAGCACAAGACAGATTTACAGGGTACCAAATAAGGCCTGATCAAATTCATGACTTAAACAGATGCCCATCACATGAGATCAGTGATGAATGAAATGACTCCACGTGACGGTTGTCTTGCAATATGTCTTGTTTATGTGAATTGCTTGTTTTTGTTCGAGTAAATATAAATCATAACATCTAAAATCTTATCTGCGTCGGGATTATCAGATGGATTATCCAACACGAGGCTGACTTTATAAATCCAGATGAACATGTAGCGGTGGAATTTAAGAGGGGAATTCAGTTTGTATATTGGGTGCTTAACATTGCAAGCCTCAAGATTACTCTTGAGCAGTCTGAATATAAAACAAACCCATACTTTTTGTTCAAGTTTATTCAAAGGAGAGCTTATAAGACGGGCATTAAATCGAAGCCATTGTCTCTGTTTGACATGTGGGTCATTTCCACAGGAAATCTTTATATGCCTTTGTCGATGTACGTTTTATCACGTGACGTGGTGTTCAACCCACACATTTTTCTCTGTACTGTGTAAATATGTTTCTCTTTGGCTCAATATGAATATGACAGACACTATTATGGATGTTGCTTCCATCGTTCACAACAGCTTTGCATAACTGTTATTAAAAGATGTCACATGGAACTTTTGCAATTTTATAATTTGAATATTATGATAAATCACATGTGACACTGACGGGAAACAGGCAGTTTCACATCGGAAGTGTTTAAAAGTCGTGTTCTGTAAAATAAAAAGAAATAGCAATTTCTTGTGTTTTTCTTTCCTTTTGCTTCTCTTTTCATAGAAAACACCAATGAGCGTTTAGCAATCATGCATTAAATCACAGATTCCTGTCAACATGCTGTTTTTCTTGGGTTTGGTGTTAATAAAATTATGTTTATACTTGACAAACTTATACATGACTGAACGGGCCAAGGGTCAAATGTATGTTAAACTGCATTAATGCAACATGTTGTTTGGTGGGATCAAATGTTTTTCCTGCATTCTTCCAAATGAAAATAAACTTGCTTACAGAGTCATTTGACATTACACGTAAGCTCTCACATTTTGATATTACTATACATTATATACAGTGACTTATATTTGCAATGTTTCTTATTAATATGGTGGTAACACTTTACTATAAGGTTTCATTTGTTAAAAACTGCCAAAGCACTAGTGAACAAATCAAAATTGAAGAATACGTGTACAACATTATTAATGTTAATTTAAGCATTTATTAATACATCATTTGCATAATCTTTAAAATCCAAAGCTGTATCTGTTAACAGTTTATGCACCATGAGATAACATAATTAGATGCACATTTAATAACATTAAAAGATTTAATAGATGCTGAAAACGTCATAATCAGTTCATGCAATGAACGTATTAATTAATGTTAATAAATAACTAAAATAAGAAAAAAAGTTAATAAAATATTAAAAGTTACCCCGGCATGTTAAGTAATTAAAGTTTTTTAAATATTTATTAAATAAAAGTTTGTCTTAACCCATTCGCTAAATATTTTTCTTGTTTTAAGCATAAATATAAAACAGCGTCAAAAAACCTGTAACTACATTTAAAATAAAATGGTCAAGATGTATTTATGTGAAAACTTCATGTGTGCCGGACTAGAACAGGAAGATCCAGTTTTGATCAAAGGTCTGAGTACCATTACAATATCTGGACAAAATAAAAATAAAAATAGATTTTTATTTAAACTACAATAACCTTTCATCATCAGTTCCCTTTATAAAGCAAATAACCAGTTCTGGGAGGCCGTAACCAGAAAACCAGCACAGGTTACACTTGTGCATTGAAGCACGACATTGAAAAACATATTTTTGAAATTTTGAATATTTTTACAAATAAAAAAACATTTGTCAATAAATGTAAAAGTATTGATGATGTAAGTTGTGAGCACTTGTAGTTCTCCTCCACGCCGCGTGGCGGCGCTCACGTGACGTGCAGTCGCGCAGATGACTCGCTGTGAGGACGAAGAAGAAAACAGCATTCAAGTTCACAGGTCAATGTTGTGTACACAACCATGAGTGTTTTTACGTCACATTATAAAAGTGCTCTCATATTTTTATGATATCACTGTTTCTGAGCGTCACATAAATGATATTGTGAAGTTTCTCCTGTGTTGTCGTGCATGTTTATGCAGAAACGCTTTTAAAATCACTGTTAAAGCACATTAAGTAGGTCATTGATGTTAGGTAAGTGGATAAAAAATTTTTTTTTAAAAATTAACAGTGTTTGTTCAGTCAATGCAGCTTTAATAATGATTTATTATAGTTTATTTATTTATTTATTTATTTAAGTGATTAAAACTAAGCCACTTAAACAGTGGGAAAATTAACATTCATAACAATGTAGATTAAACAAATCTGTTAATGAAAAGTTTTATGTAACACTGACAGATGTAGTTTCGTTTTTAAAGGAATGCTTTTATTATGTAAGTGATATGTACAGGAAATGCTTTTTTATTCATACTGTAGTTCCAGTGATGGCCGCCAGAGGCCGCCATTAACCATCACTCATCCACATTCTAAACTGCATGACATTCGTTATTCATGATTTATGTATTTTCTGTTCCAGCATGTTTCTTGTAGGCCTAACAGGAGGTATCGCCTCTGGCAAGAGCACAGTGTCGTCTCAGCTGAGAGAACTGGGATGTCCGGTCATTGATGCGGATGTGGTCGCTCGCAAAGGTGTGATGTTCTTCTTGACTGTGTGCTTTTGCATTCGTATGTTTGTATTATGCAATGAGAGCATTCAACAAACAATACTAAAAGAGACGTTAAAGGTTACAAAAGGGTCATTGTAATACTGTAATAACCACATATGTCCGTTTTATCATCTCATATATGTCCTGCAGTGGTGGAGTTTCAGGGCCCGGCGTACAGACTCATCCTGCAGCATTTTGGACGGGAGGTTTTATTAGATAACGGCGAGATTGACAGAAAGAAACTGGGTCAGATTATCTTCTCCAACCCAGAGAAACGGAGACTTCTCAATTCCATTACACATCCACTCATACATAAAGAAATGTTCAGAGAGATTCTGATGTACTTCATTAAAGGTACACACACACACACACACACACACACACACACACAGATACACAACGTGCAACATTTCTAATCTGCGCTGACATTTCATCATCACTGGAAGTGTAATTTCATCACGGTTTTATTTATCAGGCTACAGGTATGTGATTTTGGATGTACCTCTGCTGTTTGAAACGCGACGCCTTACTCGATTTCTAACCCACACTGTTGTTGTTTACTGGTAAGATCATCATTTTCTCCTTCACTTTCACTATTTTAATATTTGCAGGATTTGCTGCTTTAATTGTCGCGGTAAACCTCTCATGTTATAGTTTTATAAAAACAAACGTTTCAGACTAAAAAGTGTGACCATGATTTTATCAGAGTTAAGTGAGCTTTTAGGCTCAACAGAGAATTCAAGGAACTTCTATAATAATATACTTTTAAATGTGTTCATGTTAAGAACGTGTGGTGACATCATCTAATATCGAAAAAGACATTTTAAAGAAAAAGGAAAGCAAAAGGCTTATGCATAATCTTAATCTATGGTTCTGTGCGTTCACAGTGATCCAGCCACACAGCTGTCCAGACTCATGCAGAGAGACGGTCTGAGCCAAGAGGAAGCCGAACAGAGAATCGCTGCCCAGATGCCTCTCAAAGAGAAGCGTGGACTGGCCAGCCATGTGATCGAGAACTCAGGCCCTCGGGAGGACACTCACAGACAAGTTCTCCGCTTGCACACCAAACTAGAGGATTCGATGGACTTCTTGGTTGTTAGGGCCATTGCCGTGGCGGCTGTTGCCGGGCTCGGCGGTCTGTTTTTGTATACAGTCAAACTGCTCGTCTCTTAGCAAATATACAAGACTGCTTTCATTTACAGCATAGAAAGATTATATTTTATATTTTAACATTTTAAGTTCTTGTTCAAGTTCCTAACTGTCTATCAAAGCTTTAGCCTCTGACCTAAACAACAAGCTGAGCCTTACCATTTTAAGAACACTCGGCAGGCCCAACTGTATCAATAAGCACAGAGACTGCTGCGAGTTATACCTCGAATTCATATAAGATATACTTACAGTGCACTTGTAATCGACACAATAATTGTGATGTTAGTGTTGATGTTAAATACTGTATACAATGTGAAAATGAAATGATACTGCCACTATGATGCACGTTTTCTGACCTCAACATGTGTTTGATTGGTGTTATAAGTTTCACACAAAATGTACTGAACGTAATAATATTAATATTTTAATTAAACAGTCACATGATGGCCTTTTTATTTTCTTTAGTTTGTTTTCATAAATTACTAATACACTTGCAGGAGAGTAAAAACAACGTATAACATTACTAGAGTGTCTTAAAGGCTTTTAGACTCATTTTAAGGAAAAGTAAGGTGGTGAACGTTGAAAACTAAAACTCTTAATTGATTATTTATTAATTATTCATTATCTTGTTATACCCCACCATCATTCTTTGCCAAATTACTTTTTGTCTTCTGGACTCTTCAGTATTTTGTATAATATTGAAGTTTTAAACAGCAAACAGTGTCTGGATCTGTAAAATGGGTTTCGTTTTGTATCATTTATCTGATGTACATCTGTCCGCCGTTCGTACCGAGTTTAGCTGAAAGCCGAAGGTAAGATCATCTGTTCTGTGTCTGATGTTATAAACCTCTGCTGAGCTCTGTCAGATTGAGACACACGATGTCTCTTCTGCACAATACTTGAAGCGCTCAGTGACATCGCAAAATGACATTATGTTCAAGTACGTTAAGGGTGTGATGAAATAATCTGAAGATCTTCAAAAATATTGACTTGACAAAAAACAAGAACACAAACTGTGAAGTCAAACCTCACGTTGTTCTTGGCCTTGTGTATCCCTGCTGCTCTTTGAATCCTGCTGATGTTCGAAACACACGACACATCCTGACCATCTCGGATTGATCTGAACGGCACATATTACTCTGGATAGTTTAGTATTTCTTACATGGACTGCCATGCTCTCATACTCTAACACTGTACCTGCCAACAGGTGTTCGTGAAGAACTCTTAAAGGTATAGTTCACCCGAAATAAACATTTGGTAATCATTTACTCACCTTTGAGATTTGAATTAAAAAAAGAAGATATTCGGAAGAATACTTGTAATCAAACAGCTGACTACCATGGTATTAAATTACCTTTAACTCCTATTTTTATTTTTCCTAAGACGGTAGTTAATTGGCTCAACTGTGTATCGATATGTTCTGGTTTGTTATTGTTTTGGAGAATGACTCATATTGTTTAAATCCAATTATGGATAACATTTAAATACCGTTAGTTCTTACACCCTGTGATGGTTTTTATGTAAGCAGGGATCCTGCTGAAATCTCAAATCGCTGTCCCGGTGAGATAAGAAAACCGGACATATCAAAGTGTGCCAGAAATGCCATCTCATTGCGCACAGAATTTACCGTTATCTCTTCTTATCTAAAAACATTCTCTTCTTGTGTTGATTCACACCGATGCAAACCACCTGGAGTGTTTGATATTTAACGCTTTAATCCATAAAGAAAACACTTCCTCTGAGAGATGCTGTCGGAAATACACAAGTGCAGTTGTCATCCTCCAGCGACATGTGTCACACGTTTAATATATTTTATGTTGTTGAATGCGATTATCACCACAGGAGGCTTGTTTGTGTCAGATCTGTCCATCAGTCTGTCTAGAAAGCGCTTACCTTTTCTCACCTGTCAGTCATCATCTGTTTGTTTTGCGGGACGCCCAACGTCTCCGTGTCTGAAATGACATGTTGATTGGGATGAGTCTAATTTGAGGATACACATAGACACCCCCAGAGGAGCCGAGAGGAGACTCATGGGTAAACTGACCTCTCCTTGATGTTTGGTTAACGGCTGTTTCACGGAGGCTTCTTTATGCCCACAGGCTTTTATTTACAGGCCCGCCAGAGAGGAAATGGCCATGATGGTTTACTTTCCGGTTCATTGATCAGTCCTTCTAGGAGTGGAACTTAAAAGTGGGCTACCCAAATTTATTAGATGTTTCGAGCATGCCCTGATGAGTTATTACAGATACACATTATATGTAGATTAATTATTTAAAAGTAAAAAATAAAAATTTATTTGACATGAACAAGATACATTTTTAGAACTAGAATTAAAGGAATTTGATAATGTTTTTAAATATAATTTTCACAAGTTCAAGTACAGGGATTGGGGTTGGTCTCAGACAGCCCTAAACTGAAACTTTATCCATAATTTCTAACTCCAAGCTTTATAAACTTGAATGTTAATAGGATTTAAAAGGGTAAAAAGTATGTCACCAAGATTCGGCAACCTTGAAACATATAAGATATTGGGGCTTGATCACAGAACAGACAAACTTTTTAAGCAAATGGTCAACATGGTTCCAAGAAATTTGTTGAGAATAAAAGAAACGAATTGACCGCCAAAGATTATGTGGACTGATGAGATTAGAGTAATTCTTGACGGACTCGACGGAAGGGCCGGTGGTTGGATAACTAACGGACACAGAGCTCCATTTCGACTCAGACGCCAGCAAGGTGGATGTGGGGTACTGGTATGGGCAGGGATTATTAAAGATGAGCTAGTTGGACCTTTTGGGGTTTAAAATAGACTCAAATTCAACTCTCAAACGAACTTCCAATTTTCAGAAGACACTTTCTTCAAGCAGTGATATAGGAAAAGTTTGCATCTTTCAAGAGGACGTCCATTTTTATGCAAGACAGTATTTTATGAAAGACCACTCCACCGCGTGGCTGGCCAGTAAAGGCCTTAAAGATTAAAAAAGATTAATATGGCCGCCTTTCGTCACCTGACTAAAGTCTTATTGAGATCTTATGAGCTTTTCTTAAGCAAGAAATGAACAGTGACTGTAAACAGTAGACAAAAAGTTGATTCTGAACAGATCCAGAAACTGACTGACTCTGAATGTGACTGTTATCTAAAAGAAGGGGAGCTATAGTGGTCACAGATGCTTTTATATTTTCAGAAATATTTTTTATTGTAAATTTGGAGTTTATTATTCTCACTTTAATATGTGAAAATAAAGAAGTGAGATGGGAATTTCTTTGTTTTTCATTAGTTGCATAATAATTTTGCACAATTATAGTTGCCTAATAAAAGAGTACATGTAGATATTCTCTGAAGAAAGCCAAAACTTTTTAACATTTTTATTGACTTAGAGCACTGTAGTTGTACAATACCAAAATAAATACAGAAAAAGATCTCAGATTTAAGAACTTATGCTTTTTAATGTATTTTTGGTATTTTTTTGCTTATTCTGTAGAATGGCCCGCATTCGTATTAGTGTAAACAGAACAGGCTTTATTCCCGCTGTCAGTACTAGACAGATTTAGGTTTGCAGCGGCCGAGAGCGATTAGACTTTAATATAATGAGTTCATTAGATGGTTTAACAGACAGTGTTTTCCATTAATGACAGAACAGATATGCTGTGTGATTTCCACCAGAGCTTCAGAAGTGTAATTTAAAAAGTCCAGAGGGCACCGATGAACCTACGATATCGTCTTTAATGTGAGATTCTTCATTTACTGACAATGAACCCCTGTGTGTCTCTTTCAGCAGTGGACCGTGTCATTTAAACTTCATCTTTATCTATCTGTTTCTAAACCCCAGCACTCACACCTTCTCCTAATGCCCATTGGGGTCTCTCTCTCTCTCTCTCTCTCTCTCTCTCTCTCTCTCTCTCTCTCTCTCTCCCAGTCTCTCTCTCCGACTCTCCGACTCTCCGACTCTCTCTCTCTCTCTCTCTCTGGTTTCTCTCTCTCTCTGGTTTCTCTCTCTCTCTCTCTCTCTCTCTCTCTCTCTCTCTCTCTCTCTCTCTCTCTCTCTCTCTCTCTCTCTCTCTCTCTCTCTCCCACTCTCTCTCTCTCTCTCTCTCTCTCTCTCTCTCTCTCTCTCTCTCTCTCTCTCTCTCTCTCTCTCTCCCAGTCTCTCTCTCCGACTCTCCGACTCTCCGACTCTCTCTCTCTCTCTCTCTCTCTCTCTCTCTCTCTCTCTCTCTCTCCTCTCTCTCTCTCTCTCTCTCTCTCTCCCACTCTCTCTCTCTCTCTCTCTCTCTCTCTCTCTCTCTCTCTCTCTCTCTCTCTCTCTCTCTCTCTCTCTCTCTCTCTCTCTCTCTCGTCTCTCTCTCTCTCTCTCTCCCTCCAGATATCTGGCATTTCACACTCATTATACCTGACTGGAACTTATCTCTGGTTTCTTTAGAGTTATAATCTGTCTTTTTTTCTTTCAACTATTTTTCTTTTTATCTAAATTATTCCCCGTTCTCTTCATGACTTCCTGTAGCTCAACTGCAGATAACAAATGAAATATATATGCTCAGATGTTTCTCTTTCATAGCTCAGGAGCTCTCAGTTGTGTTTCATTAATATTTAGTCTCAGATCTACATTGTCTTTGATAAATAGAGACAACAAGTTAACCCACATGAAGAGTGTAGAGATGAATGATAAATGTAGGTTACATAATAAAGAATTGGGAACATTTGAAGAGATATGTTTGAAATAAAATATTCAATAATACTTGACAAATTAAGCTTAATTTGGCTTAAATACTTTCATTTGCTCACCGTTTCCTCTTAAAAATAAAAGGTGTATCACAGTGTCAAAGAAGAACATTCCTATTAAAATGGTTCCATAAAGAACATTTAACATCTTCTTTTGTGGCATATATAAATACATATATATGATTTTTCTGTGTGGTGTGAGATTTGTCGTGTACTGTATAGTCTTCCTTTGCTTTCTACACAATATTTGAATCTGCTAATGTATAAAGCAGTGAGCAAAATAAGAATAAAAAATCTAATTCGTCACGTTCAATAATTTCAGAGTTACAAAAGTGACAATTTATTAGCTGTTAAAATTACAACGGATGACTGGACAGTTAAAGACATACATGTATATATTACATATCATGATTCTGGTGTATATAAAGTACATTAAGTCTGTGGAGATTGTCATGTGAAACAGTCTGTGGGAGTAACTGGAGTAAGAAAGATAGAAACACATAGCACGTGTTCAAAGCTTAAATTCTGAGCATCGGTAGTTCTATTTTTTACTTTAGTTCTATAGTTTTCCACATCCATACATCAATCACAAATAATGATACACAGACTCTCAGGGATAGATTCTACAATCTTTTCATTACTTCACATTAAGTCATCATTGTAGATTCACAGACGCACAAAGACAAACACGACAAGACACAAACACTCCACCGGCCTTTCATTCATGTTCCCCAGTATAAACTCTTTGTCTGCATGACGTTGTTTCTCTTATCCCATCTCAACACAGGCTTACCGCCAAAATGTTATTCATTTACACCCCCGAATAAAAGATCTTGTTTTGTCACATGAGAAAGTTCTCAGCTGTGCAAACACAAGTCCAACAGACACAAAAAAAATCTTTTAGAATCTAATGTGTCCAAGACATTGATTAATATCTGGGATTTACAAACACCAATGAGATCATCCTGATCACACCAAACACAAATATTCTGATTTGCTTCTTGTTGTGAATAACATTTACAGTAAAGTGTACAAACGGTCATGAATTGATCTTCATCTGTATTTGTTTAGCTCACGGGTTCACATCTGGTGAGGTTAGGCCTTCAGTCTCTTGACCTCTGACCTCTGGACCTCCCTAGTCACTGTACAGAATGAAGCCGGCGAATGTGCTGTACTTGTTGCTGTTTCCTCCGTGGGCCTTTCCACCGTCCAGCTTGATGAAGATCTCATCTCCGGGGTCCAGGTGCAGAATGACTGTGTTTGAGGCGTAATCATAACTCTGATCCTGATCCTGTGCTATAGCACTTGCTCTCACCTGAAGAAAGAGAGAGAGCGATCTTATCCTTAATGTGACATATAAAATATGTACAATCTACAGTATTAATCAACATCTGTTATCATTTACTCATCTTCTTGTCATTTCAACCCGCATGACTTTTGTTTTCTGTTCTCAAACTAAGATATTTGATGAATGTTGCTTTCTGAACACCAGTGGCACCATTCATTTCTATATTGCAAATAAAACCAATGCCAGGGAAAAAGTGCCATTTCCCAACATTCTTCAAAATGTCTTCTTTTGTGTTCTTTGAAGGAAAAGTCTGTGGAAGAAATAAATAAGAAGCAAATGGAAACTTGAGGCTTGCTGTGTTCATTTCAATCAATTCAATGTGATTCAGATTAAACAAAAGTTCAGCAAGGCCGTACAAAAGGTCGAGGTCGTTGGCAGAAATGTTTATTATCTTTCAGCAGAGCAGAAGAAAAGATGCTGTGTTTTAAGTGTGTGACAGACAGCGAGTCGCCCAGATTAGAGGACATCAGTCAGAGGAACCCTGTCGCTGCGGGCAGACACGACCTCCTCTCATATGAGTAACAGATGACTCAAACATAAAGCCCACGCGTGAGCATGTGTGCCATACATAACTGAGGTCATGTGTGTTTCTATTCATACACATCATGCATGTTAAACATGAAGGAAAATGTAATTAGAGCATATAGCCTAGCTACAACTGAAAGGGTGTGCGCACAGTTTGTGCGTGCGTGTGTGTGAGCGTGTGTATGCGTGTACGTGCTTGTGTGTCTGTAAGTCATCTCAAAGACAGCGAGAAGTCCAAGACTTTGATGATCTCATGATACCCCATGTTAAAGCAATAGTAGAGTAACGCTGAACTGTAACAAGAAAAAAAGCTCTCCCTTGTGTAGACATGCATGAACAGAAAAGAAGTTCTTCTGAACACAAAAGAAGATATTTTAAAGAATGTCTGGGAGAAAATAACTTTACATTGACATCTATTGTATTAACATAAATACCACACATTTCTGTGTCCAAATATAATTCCCCCCAAAATGGAAATTCTGTAACCATTTACTCTTATCATTTTAAACCTGTATGACTTTATTTCTGCAAAATACAAAAAAAGAGATATATAACCATTGATCCCGACTTCTCTGTGCGAACCAACGCAAGATAATGGGGACTAGAGGTCCAACATTCTTCAAAATATTTTCTTCTATTATGTTTTTAGGTGATCTATAACTTTGAGACTGACATTTGAATGATGTTTCTACCACTCACTCTTTCATACATTTAAATGTGTGCATGGGTATTTTATACTGACATCCACTGATGGCATTACATCTATGTTGTGTTGTTATGTAATCAAAAGCCAAGCATATATCACCAGATCTTTTCTATTAAAACAGAGGAAGTTGTAAAACACACATAAGCACTTCAACGTATGTGTATATGTATATATATATATATATATATATATATATATATCTGTAGCATCATTTGAATTTGGAAAATTCGGTGTAGACTTCCACAGGTTGGCAAAACTGGGATTCTCATGCTCCGATGTGTAAGAGCAGTTTGTTTGTGTGTGTGTGTGTGTGTGTGTGTGTGTGTGTGTGTGTGTGTGTGTGTGTGTGTGTGTGTGTGTGTGAAATAAAGCAACAAAGCATTGTACTGTGTTAAATCTCTTACCTGTCCGTTTTTCAGTAGGTCCGCCCACATGCTGGTCCCGTCTCCTCCCCTCATGAGAACATTGTATGTGAAGAAGTACGTCCCCGGAACCTTGCATACAAACTTCCCTGTTGTCCCCTCATAATTATTCCCAATGTTTGTCACCACATCATCAAACCTCAGAACCTCGTACCCCTCCTGTGGGTTCCTCAGACCTGCATAAAAGGCTACACGCGGGCCCATGGCATACACAGCTGTTCCCATTCCCGTAGCTGTTCTACCACCCAGTGGGAAGGCATCGGGTCGCTCTGTGTGGTTCTTATATCCCGGTGGCCCCATTGGTCCGGGCGGACCCGGCTCTCCAGGTGGTCCCGGGGGTCCCGGAGGACCAGGCAGCCCTGGCTTTCCTTGGCGTCCGGGCTTGCCCTGTGGTCCGTGGGCGTACGTGGGCAAAGGGGGTCCCATACTGTGATCAGTCAGTGCCTCGGCCTCCACTTGTGCGTTGGTGATAGCCGTTCCCGTGCCAACACCCGCCATAGTGCCCGATTTGTCTGAAAACGGATCGCACACCATGTGGCAGGCGCCCAGCATCTCGTATTGTCCATCTTCGTTGGTTCCAGCCAAATGAACCAGAACTGGGATGAGGACCACCAGGACTAAGACCAGCATGACAGCCACGCCAGCCCCCAGCAGGGTCTTCCGTCCCAGGTTGAAGCGGGAAAGGGGCTGGGCCGCCAGCGCGGAGCTCTCACCACAAGCCGGAATATTGAGCTCAGGGAGAGAGAGGGAACAGACTCCCTCAACCTAAGGGGCTCCTGGAGACAAGAAATGAAATGAGTGTGTGTCGCTTGAAAAGAGAGAGAGGGAGTTTTGCATATGTTTGTTCTGCAGGTGAGTGAGTAGAAGTGTATGGGCGTTCGGAACGAAAGCGGGCAGAGAGAGAGAGAGAATGAGAGAGAGAGAGAGAGAGAGAGAGAGACAGAGAGAGAGAGAGAGAGAGAGAGAGAGAGAGAGAGAGAGAGAGAGAGAGAGAGAGAGAGAGAGAGAGAGAGAGAGAGAGAGAGAGAGAGAGAGAATGCCCTTTCTATTCTGTTTTCTTATATGACTACAAAAAAAGGCAAGTGGGAGGAGGTTTTAACAAATGCAGAAGCAAAGGGAGAGGGGAAGAGCGAGAGAAGAGAGAGAGAGAGAGAGAGAGAGAGAGAGAGAGAGAGAGAGAGAGAGAGAGAGAAGAGCAGGGTTAGGGAAACCAAATAACAGGGAAATCTTTTAAGTGTGTTTCATTGTGCCGTCTTTTGAATATGATTTAATTTTCCACTTGTTGAACTGAAAGACATAGTGACGGTGTTTGGGAAGGTGGTCGAACAGAGAGAGAGAAAGTATAAAAGGCGAGAAAGAGAGTAAGGGAGACTGTTACTGTGTCTGCGTGATGGTCAAGTGAATATGACAGGATGGATTCTAAGCATCAGTTAATCTAATGGGACGCCTGCTGAGTGCAGGCAAAATGATTTTTCCGCTCTATCTTTCTGCGTCTTTCACATCCACCCTCGACACATCTTCTTGGAGTCGTTACGTAATTCTGTCATTGTTTATTTCTGTACGGTAAACACGTAGTAATTCCCCCAGAGTCTCTCTCACATTGAGGACATGCCAAGGCCATACAGATCGTTATCTCATTATATAACATAAATGCTCATAAATGCATTTGTCTTGTTTTTCTATCACACAAATGTTTTTCTGTCTTTCTGTTTTCTTAAAAGTAAACACGATTATCTCTGAATAAGAATATATGGACATTTTTATCGACACAATACTACAGATATACAACAAAACACTTGAATAAATATTTTATGTCTTGTATTTATTCATTCACATGTTATATAAACTTGTATATGATTCTTTTTAAGTGGAAAACATAAGAAGATATTTTAAGAAATGTCTCATTGGCTACAGTGGAAGTTAATCGGGTCAAGTGGTTTTTGTTATAAACCTTCTTCAAAATATATTCTTTTGTATCCAGCAGAAGCAAGAATGTCCCTCAAGTTTAATCAATTATGACAGATTTATTTTGGGCGCAGGGTCCCTTTCAATGCAAATCTCAATAATAATAAATTAGAAATAAAATGAAGGCAATACCTGTTGGCATTAACAGCACCAGTGACCCGCAGGGTCCACAACGCATTCCTTTTACAATGAGAGCCCGGCAACGGGAGAAAAAGACAGCGTTGCCACTCAATGTTAAAGAAAGTCAACAATAAAATAATAAATAAAACATTTTTCATTTTCTTTTGTGATTAAAGTTAACGCAGTGAGGGATGACTATTGTTGTGAGTCACAAACACAGAACAAGAGTTGATCGGTGACCGCTGGAGATAAAGGGCCGAATGGAGCTCTGAGCACCATGACTCAAACCGTGACCTTTGTGCCCTTGACGGCTGACACAGTAATGTGAAAAGAACAGAGACTTTTCCAGTCCTCTCCGTCATAGATTTTCTCCATCTCCTCTTGTCCTTTTGAGAATAACAAACACACTAAGCCCGTGAGAAGCCCTAGAGAGCGGCACACATCCTGATCATCCTTCAGCCATGGGGTTAATCTCCACATCTCCCTCCTTGAAAGCAAACATAATGTAGTGATGAAACCTCAGGATGAGCCGGACAGAGGCATGGATTATGCATGTGCTTTTTTCGTGATGACATCCTCGTGTCTAGAAGAACACGGACCTGGTTAGAATAAGAGTGTTAAAAACACTGTCAGTCCATTTCAACATCACCACGTAAGTTAATGAACACACTCACAAATAAGACGAAACAAACACATGAGGGTCGCCGTACACAAATAAGATATTGCCTGGAGCAGAATACTTCACTGTAAATGTAAAGGATTTAAGTTTTTCAAGAAATAAATAACAGAATATTAAAATAAATGTCTGCTACTGTTTTCATATTGGGCGGAATGTTACATTTATTGTCAATGCCTTGCATCAGTTTTTTGATAGCTAAATATGGACTTCATTGAATGTGTGTTGTAGGAGTGATCGCTGTATCCCAGGATCTGTGGAGGCTGGATATCACTTAAGAAGATGAAAGAGAGCGAGATGTTTCACATGTAGCTTCTTGCTTCCTACAGCATGAAACACGCAAACAAACGCATGTAGGGACACACACACACTTTTTTGATGTCATAATGGTACGTGCCCACAGATCTGTGTTACTGTATGGTATCCACCCACCAAACAGAATGATGTGTCAAGTTTTATTTAGATGCACACACACATTAAACACACACTGAACACACACGCACGCACACACACTTACAATCTTTAAGGACGAGTTTAATATTTAATATTCTAAAACACATGAGTGACAGTAGTTGTGATGACTAAAGCTTCATAAAAAAAGATCCAAGAACAGTTCTTGTATCGTTCATTCATCCTCATTAGAGTCCAATCCTGACATTTCTGGTAGGACACAAAAGATGATGTATTCAGTAACACAATGACCAGACAACAACATGGACCCCATTGACTTCCATTGTATTAACGCAAAACGTAAATACAAGACTTTAAATATTTTTAAACTATTCCTTTAACAAGCAAAACATTTTACATTTTTCTAATCATTGATGAAATACTTATAGCTGCTTTGACTCTATTTTACTATCAAAGAAAGACACAATATCGTATGTCCCTCCTTTCCTTTGCTTGGATGCAATAAATCAGGTCACTTAATCCGCCCCTGCCCTTACAAAAGTAAAACAGCTGGAGGTAGTAAGGACAGTGTTGCAAATGAGGAACGTGGGCCTACTGTAATGTCATCTGAGGTCAGATTGGCCCAAGCAGTGCCGACCACAGATCAATTTGCTGGGGAAGAAACACCTGTTGGGGGCCTGTGGAAGCAGGATCGACCTCAATAGAAATATTGAGTGAAGCGAGGGATATTTCAGAAATTTCTCTAAATACAAAACCTGAATTGTTGAACGGTGATGTTAAAAATGTACGGGGACATGTGCCCGAGACAGAAGCAGAAAATATGATGTTCAAAGTCTCATAAAAAAGGAAAAGTGGGGAAAAGATCAGTAGTGCAAAGTGTATTAAAAACTACAGAAAGTGAAAGTGTCTGATTCAAGAAGTGACTGTTAAGGAATATTTCAATGATCTAAAGCAGTTTTATGACAAAGCAAGATATCTCATTGCAGAAGGATGCCTTCAACACAAGAAAGTTTACCGTCCAAAAAAGATTGTGAGGAAGGTTAGCATGGATTTAAATGAAAATGAGGATTAAACATATTGTTTTGATTTTTTGGGTTTACTTGTGTTTTTTGGCTGTTTATTTATTTCAGTATGGCTAAAGATTAGATTGCCTCCTTGAATGTTAATGGTGCTAGAGATTATAGAAAAATATGTGCTGAATGAAGCAGAAAAAAATAGATATACTTTGTTACTTTGATTTGGAATGGGAACGAAAGTGTTTTTGAAGCTTATGAGTTCTGATTGGCCAGTGGTTCCTATGTTGTGATTCGACAGCAGTTTAGCGCGTGTTGCTCGGAAAGATCAAGCCTCTTATCATAACGTGGAGATGCATGCGCTCATTGTAATTTTAAACATGACTTTAATAATAGTAATAAGTTATAGAAACTGTAAAACGCACCAACTTAATTAATAAAATTACTGGTTGTGGTCCATAAACATCACCTTCTGCAGACAAAGAGTGAACTGCTCTTTCTTTCAAGAACTATCTTTGTTTAAATCCGGCATTAAACTGATGAAAGCTGTCCTCAGTAAAATGTGCCGAACATGTGAAGTCCAGATCACATGTGCTTTACATGTCAAATATAATTTTCTGGAGCCGAGTTAAACAAATATAAATAGTAACCAGTCATGGCCTGGTGGTTCGAGTGATGGACTCCTGAACCGAAGGTTGCCTGCTCAAACATTGGTTGTATGTTTTTTTCCATATACTAAGTTCTTTTTACAAGATATGTCTACAAATTTGGGAGGTGATTTTAATTGAACAGTGAGTAACTGTGTAAGGGATCATATTAAACCCTCTATGCCTTCAAGAAAACGTCTAATTCAAATAATTAATAAGCAAGAGTTAACTTATGCATGGGGGTTTTCCATTATGTGTTTAAGCATCACGCTGGTATTTTAAAAATTTTGTATTTTAATTTTGGTATTTCAGACCATATCATGGTACAATGTTGTATTATTTTGAATTCTGTCGAGCTTAAAAGTTATTTTTGCCATTCATTTTAACTTTGTTAGATTAAAGGAATTTATAAAAAAAAATTAAATTGTTTTTGCACTGATTACAGATAAAAAAAGCATATTTTCAATCATTGCAAAATTAGTGGGATTTTGGAAAAATGTCAGCAGTATGTTCACACCAGCACCAAACTTTTTTATCAGTTAATGACCTAGAGACTGACGTGATTAAGATATTGGTAGAATAAAAAACAAAGTCTTTTAAGTCTTAAGTCTTTTTAAGTCTTTTAGGGGGTTAAAGCACAGGGGGCTTTGATCCGGTCAAGATTTGTAAGTCTTTTCCATTCAGATGGACCTTCAAATTACTAGTTTAATCTTGAAAAAAATGGACAAAAAAGAATCATTCATGCTTCGGATGGATTTTTTTTGTCCAAACATTCCATACCTGGAATCGATGGCATTAATATCTAGAAATGATTTTGGGATCTTTTGGGAGAGGATCTCTTATGAGTACACAATGGTAGTTTGGACAAAAGTCTTCTACCTTTGAGTTGCCGGAGAGCAGTCCTAACCTTCCTTCCCAAAAAGGAGACCTCACAGAGATCAAAAACTGGAGACCTGTTTCACTTCTGTGCAGTGAATTTAAACTTCTTTCTCAGGTTTTAAAAAAGTCTATCAAAAGTCATGAATAAGGTGATTCATCTGGACCAACGTACTGGGTCCCCAAAAGTTAAATTTTTGAAAACATCTCCCTTATTCGGGATATCGATGATGTCTCCAAGTTATCAAATAATGACATTGGATTGATTTTGTTATACCAAGCGAAAGCATTTTCAGGGTTGTACATATGTACCCATGGGAAAACTTTAAAAGTTTTTTGTTTTAGTAAAAGTTTATTATGCAAAATTAAAGTTTTGTACAGTGATGTTAAGAGCATACTCAAAATGAATGGTGGCTTATGCATACCTTTTAAAGTTCTAAGAGGTGTGAGGCTCTGGAATGTTATATTCATCAGCAATTGAACCTTTTTTTAGAACTATTAAGAACATTTTTACATGATTGTAAATCTTTCTGCATAGACTGAAGATGTTTTAGTGTTTGTTAGGCAGCAGAGTGGTGTAAATGTTTAAATGAGTGTACTTCAGAGTTGTAAAATACTGTCATCTGCTAAAACTAATTATGAAAAAAATTTAAAGCGCTGCTAATAGCAGATTGGAAAAGATGGTGTATTATGCTTCCTCCCGGTTTAGAAAGGAAAAGGAGGTTTTATCAATGTTTTTTTTAGATGAAGCAACTGTGCGAAAAAAATTGTGAAGGAGTCATTGAAAAAGTTAAAGGTTGACTTGAGAAACAAAAGTTGTTAGTTCCAAATAATTGGGGAATTTTAAATTTGTGTAGTTTTAAATAGTTCAATAATTTTCTTTTAATAGTACAAATTAACCTGCTTACATCCTCCAATATGTTTGCTGGCAAAGATTTTAAGCTGATTTTTTTCTGGGACAGGTTACATTGAGTTCTTCAGAGTGTATTGTTTTAACCAAAGAAGAAGGAAGATAAGGAAGTACATCTTCAAATTAGCAGCTTTCCGATTGAAATTTTTGCAAACACTTGTAGTCTGTGGATCAGTGACCTCAAGTTGGAAAGTAGTTGTATGTAAAATTCTACAAAACCTCTGAAATTTGAAATGGGACAGAAATATTTTTTTTATGGACCTGTCAAAACTCAAGATTGAATGTGATGTCTATTTGAAATCGGACTCTTTTTTAAGTTTGGAACATGTTCAAAGTGCAAAGAAAAGGACATTTTAATCCTCTTTACTGGCTCCTTGAAGAATCACATATGGAACATGTTTTGATTTAACGCACAATGACTGTACAATTCCGGGACGTACTGAACGCTTGTGGCCTTCAAAAGATGTACATGTGGAGTCTAGTTAATTTGACTGAACCAGTATTTGGGGATGTGTAAAGAGTTGTTATGATTCTGAAGATTAAGTCAACAATATTTGTTTTTAATTTATTATAAAAACGGGGAAAAAAGACTCACTTCTGATGAACTGAAATCTTTTTTGGACTACTGGGAAGGCAAAAATGTGCCTAATAAAAGTGATTTTTTTATCAGATTTTTTCTTTTACCTGATTTAGATGATGTTTCAGAAAACGTTCTAAGCTCTGGAAAATCCTCTTGTCAAATGTCTTAATTTTTTCAAGTACTAGTAAAACTTTTTATAAAGCTTGTGTTCTTTATTAAAGGGTTCTAATTAAAAAATGTCCATATAAGTTAGAAGTATACGTTTTATTTACCATAAAAGTGGTAAATGTTGATTTGTGAACACTTGTAGAAAGTGGAAAATTATGTGGAAAATTGTTATCAAGTCTTTATTTAAAATTCCAAAATCTGTCTCTCCATCTCTATGTCTATGTCTTTGTCTTTGTCTCTCTCTCTCTCTCTCTCTCTCTCTCTCTTTCACACACACACACGCACGCACGCACGCACGCACGCACGCACGCACGCACACACACACACACACACACACACACACAGAGAGGTACTCACACTACATTTCTTGAGTTACGCAACTGTTTTCTGCAATCTGGACTTGGAACCAGATTAAAATTTTTCTGCAGCACAAGAGAGCAAGAGAGAGGAACATTACACACTGACCTAAACAAGAAGGTAAAATGTGTTATGTTTTTTCTTTTCTTGTCTCTCTGTTTCTCAGTTACATAACCACGTCCTGTTTGATTGTTTACACTGATTGTGGGCCTGTTTTCTCCTTTTCCTCATGAAGATAAAGGAAAAGCTTCCTTTAAGAATTCCTAGTTTTCAGGTTCAATTGCTCACCGAAATCTAAACACTCAACTGAATCATGCAAAATGTTCAAGAAAGCAAATGGTAAAAGACATGCTTCTTTTAGAACCTTTATATCATTTAATGTTTATTATTGTTTTTTGTGTGTATGTTTTACAGAATAGATATCGTGTGAGTAATATGTTTTGTCTTTAGGGGCATGTTAAAACTGGAAAACATAAAAATAAACACAAAGACTTCCTCCAAGAAACCTAAACCTGTAAAACAGAGCCAAGTATGTGTTAGATTTACAATCATGCATCCTTGTGCACATGCATTGTGTTACAATGTGAAATCAATAACATCGTATATAACAATATCAATGCTTTATTTCAAGAGGGATGTATATATTTATTTTTTTCAATCATTCAGTAAACATTTTTAAATTTTATATATGCATTAACTTTTTTTAATGCCTTAAGACACAATGAATGTTCTTGTATTTTAACACTGTCCCCTGGCTTATCCACACACTCTCCACACTCTCTTCCTCTTCTGTAACCGGCAAGATCCTTGTCTTTCCCATGGATGGAAGCCACAGGATAAACATGAAACTGCTGATAGAAGACTTACATAACAGAGGTCACGAGGTCACTGTGGTGAGGACCTCCTCCAGCTGATACCTCAAAGAAGACTCGCCTCACTACAAATCCATATCCATCACCTTACCAGAACCCTTGAGGATAAAACTTAGGATAGGTACTTTGTCATACCACTAAAGAAGAAATTTTAAAGAAAGTTAGTAACAGGAGCAGCACGCAATCACCTCCTTTCTATGGACGCCAAACGAATATTTATATTCTAACTATATATATTATATCTACATATATATTCAAAATAAGGTGAACTATCAAATGTTTTAAAAGCACTTTCTCTGCTAAAATGTCCTGTTTTGTATCATTTCTGTCTCAGATATTGTGTGAGTAATCCCAGCCCACAGAGTTTGTGAATGCTACAATACTTACATTATTGTGAGTAACATGAACTTATACCCAGTTTCACTTTGACCCCTTATCTACGTAACACACACACACACACACACACACACACACACACACACACACACACACACACACACACACACACACACACACACACACACACACACACACACACACACACACACACACACACACACACACACACACACACACACACACACACACACACACACACACACACACACACACACACACACACACACACACACACACACACACACACACACACACACACACACACACACACACACACACACACACACACACACACACACACACACACACACACACACACACACACACACACACACACACACACACACAGTATTTATTGAGTTACGCAACAATTTCTGCAATCTGGACTTAGAACCACATTAAACAATTTTCTGAAGCGCAGAGAGCAAAAGAGAGGAACATTACACCCTGATCTTAATGACAAGGTAAAATCTGTTGTTTTTCTCTTTTCTTGTCTTTCTGCCTTTTCTCTTTCATAACCACATCCGGTTTGATTGTTTCTGTTTGGGTTTTATCTGATCGAGGGCCTGTTTCTGTATGAATACTTCCTTTATTTATGAATATTCACGACTATGAAGGAAAACGTTTGGCTTTCTTTGAGAGCTTTCAGTTTTCACTGTCCATCAAGAATCTTCTCATCATATTTTGAAAATGGTTAGGATCCATTGAATATAGCAAAATATGCAAGAAAGCACATTACTCCAAAAGATCTTTATTTGAGTTCCTGAAATAAAGGTGGATCCTTGTGTACATGCAGAGTGTTAAAATATATAAAAACATATAAAGCACAATACTACATAAAATAATGCTTTTTTCATGAAAAATGATTATATACTGTATGCATTCTCGTTTTTGCAATTCAGGACACAATGAAGCTTACAGGATCTTCCCACTGTCTCCTCGTTCTGTCCACACTCATCTTCACGCTCCATTCCTCTTCTCAAGCCGGCAAGATCCTTGTCTTTCCCATGGATGGAAGCCACTGGATAAACATGAAACTGCTGATAGAAGACTTACATAACAGAGGTCACGAGGTCACTGTGGTGAGGACCTCCTCCAGCTGGTATGTCAAAGAAGACTCGCCTCACTACAAATCCATATCCATCACCTTACCAAGTCCCATCAGCACCGAGAACCAAGATTACTTCGTCTCCTTCCTGAACAAGATGCTGGAGATACAGAAATCGGGAGGTTCCCTGATCGCCATCTCTAAATTCTACTGGGAAATGCTAACATCACTTTCCAAAATCCATGAGGAGGCGGGTGAGCTGGTGGTGAAGATGTTTGAGAACCCTGTCCTTATGCAACAGCTGCATGAAGCACGTTACAATGTCGCTCTTATCGATCCGGGTATACCTTGGGGAGTTCTAATAGCTCATAAACTCGGACTTCCCACAGTATTTAATGTCAGATGGATCACCAGCGGCGAGGCCCACTCCGTTGTTGCACCTTCACCGGCTTCGTACGTCCCGGCGTCCGGGAGCGCACTGCCCAATAGCATGACCTTCATTGAAAGGGTGAAGAACATGCTTTATTATGTCCTGAACACCTGCATAGACCACATCAGCGTGTTCCCGGTTTATGAGGACTTAGTAACACGTTACTTTGGCTCTGAAACCAGTTTCAAGGACATGTTGCATGAAACGGACATTTGGCTCATCCGATCAGATTTCGTTTTCGAGTTTCCGCGTCCAATCATGCCCAATTTTGTGCATATTGGAGGCTTCCAATGCAAACCCTCCAAGCCTTTGCCTCAAGATCTGGAGGAGTTTGTCCAGGGGTCGGGGGAACACGGAGTGATCGTGATGTCTCTTGGGAGTCTGGTGAAAGGTCTACCAATTGAAATAACCTCTGAGATCGCTGCTGGTTTTGCTCGGCTCCCCCAGCGAGTGATTTGGAGGCACTTGGGTGAGCGTCCTCGAAATCTGGGCAACAACACCCGTTTGGTCGACTGGCTGCCGCAGAACGACCTCCTGGGCCATCCTAAAACACGGGCATTCGTCGCCCACGGCGGAGCCAACGGCGTTTACGAGTCTATATATCACGGCATTCCAGTGGTCGGCCTTCCACTCTTGTTTGACCAGTTTGAGAATATTTTGCGTCTTGAGATTCGAGGGGCTGCTAAATCTCTTGATGTCACAAAACTTGACAGCCAGAGTTTTTACACAGCACTGCACGACGTGTTGCATCTTCCATCATACAGAGACAACATGAAGCGCCTCTCTAGGATACACCACGACAAGCCAATACATCCCAGAGACAGCGCCATCTATTGGATAGAGTTCGTGATGAGACACAAAGGGGCGGCACATTTACGGACAGAGTCGTATAAGATGCCGTGGTACTCGTATCATTCCCTTGATGTGATTGCGTTCCTGATGCTGGTGGTGCTGGCTTTAGGAGGCGCGGGGATTCTCACTTTACGCTTCCTGTGGGTTAGATTGTGCAGGACGGGAAAAACTAAACTTGAGTAAATCTTCTTTCCTGCAGAATCCGTTCTCAGTCAATACACATTTACATTACATTTGTTAAATGAAAAAGTGTTGTAATGTGTTTACAATTGTATCATTGTTGTACAGTTTCAAAGCTCAACAGAGGGTGTCAGCATTGTGCCTGACTCACGTCATTCATCTTGAATTTAACAAGATCAAACTATTCAGAATAAAAGATTATCTAACACACTTTCCTCATCTGTCACTGATCAAACTCTCTAAACTTATACACAAATGTCTGTAGTTGTCTACGCCTTTTAATGTGACGAAGAAAATTTTATTGGCACAGATATCTGAAATATATATTCATAAACGACAGATACATTATGAGTGTCTGAATTTGTGTGAGATAATGTTGAAACTTTCTTACAATAAAATGACTCACAAAACTTCTCATCATTTACACCTCGAGAGATATAATATCATATAATTAATAAATAACCGTAAACTGAATAAAGTCTAGCATTGCGTGTAAATCTTTCTGTAAATTCTGTGTTTTAGAACTGTTAACAGGGTAGAAATAAATCAAGTTAAATCCAACCATACGAATTCCTTCAAACCCTCTTAAAACTCCACAAATATGTAAATCATATTATTTTTTCCCCCTTTTAATCTTGAAAATGTGTCTCTGTTGATTTATTTGATTACTTTTGAAACGTTGATTTGATAAATAAAATAATAAAAGCCATGATTGTTTAAATTGACATTTTTTTTAAGTATACACTCCAATTAAAAAGTACAAGTACTAGAACTGTACTACATATTAAAGACTAAACCTAAGTGTTCACCCTAAAATAAAATGTATGTCATCATTTACTCATCATCGTTTCAAACCTGTATGACTTTCTCAGACCACTAAAGAAAATATTTGGAAGAAAGTTGGTAACTGCTGCTACACTCATTTATTGTGGACATAAAACAATGCACATGACTGGGTGCCACATTTTTCCATATATATTCTTTAAAGTTCTACAGACAATAGAAAGTCATTCATGTTCAAAAGGAAAAAAAAATAACAGATTTTTATTTTAAGGTGAACTATCACTTGTTTTAAAAGCACTTCCTCTGCTATAATTTCCTGTTTTGTATCATTTCTGTTTCAGTTATTGTGTGAGTAATCCCAGCCCACAAAGTTTGTGAATGCTACAATACTTGCATTATTGTGAGTAACCTATACCCAGTTTCACTTTGACACGCTCACATACAACACATGCACACAATCAGAGGATGCTGAAGATTAATGCATTAAACATCAGTCTCTTAAACTGCTCTTCCAGACCACGATGTACACTATAAAGGGAATGAGGATGATGGGCAGCAGAGTCGCAGCGAGCACCACTCCAGGCGGGGCGTCGGGTAACTCTTCTTCATCACTGCAGGAGTGAAAGTATAGCTTATGTATCTCAACAAACAGCTGCTCCACCACACGATTTGGGTAATAACATCCAAAGAACCTGGATGATGTCTCCATACACTCAGTTAACTCGTGGTAACTTCTGGAAGGAGAAAAATGGAAAATGGTCATTTTGTGTGTGTGTGTGTGTGTGTGTGTGTATGTGTGTGTGTGTGTGTTGTTGGTTGGGGGTTGTTTGGGTGGGTGCGTGTGTGTGTATGTGTGTGTGTGTGTGTCCTAGTAAACATACAGTCTCTTAACATTCTTAGACTTAATACACATAACGTACATATTCTTTTCTTAAAGTGTTTTATGTATAAAATAAAACTGTTGTTTGCAATATATACAATATATACAATCAAGTACGTATGCATGTATGTATGAATGTAAACATCACACATAAGTGGAAAAACTTGAATTCGTTGAGTTAAGTCACTATTTAGGATAAAATTATTCAGACGTAATTCTTTTTTAGTTCTTCATCATTTTTATTTTTCGTTCACATTTGCATGTTACGATTTAAATGTTCATTTTATCATAGAAAAAAACATTAAACCTTAAGTTGCTGCTACCATGGCGCACCACACACACGTTTCCTATTATAAACATGTAGGTGATTTGTGAATAAACACAGTTAAAATAGTTCTTTTGTGAAATGAAATAAAGCACAATGTAGGGGAAATGTCTCTCATGAGCCACTTCTGGCTCTTAAGTAGCCACCGATTATTCCTTCACATCCTTCTATTGTTTTCAGTGCCCTCTTCCGGCCTTTGTGCATTGAGAACAAGTCCAATGAGCATCCCATTTCTCAGCAGAAAATTGCACACAAAACTCTAGCACAGAGGTTTTTTTAAGATCTATCAAAGATGCATAGTCTATAAACACGTGTATCGAACACATCAGGTTGAAGGAACGGAAACATGACCTCTTCTGCCGTAAACATCTGATACACCGGAACTGAGACTTTTCTTATTCTGAGTAAAGCCGCACATGAAGACGCTCAGGCTTACCTCACGATCATCTCCACATTACACCAGTTTTCTTTTCCCAGTTCATTCATGCTGACGTCGAATCTGGTCCAGCAGACTGTCTCACCCACCTGCCTCATGAAATCCTCAATACAGTGACTATAATGATGGAAGTCTTCCTGATCCTGAAAATCCTCTAAGAACCACCAGAGAACAGTTCAGAAACCACAGATAATAGTGAAATTAAGAAGATCTGATTACCTTGATCCTCAAATGTGCTGTTACTGCCTGAAAGAGAAGAAATGATTATTATAAAATGTAAATGAGGGATAATAATGCCATGTCAGATGTAAATAATGCAAAATACAGGTTTATTTCATCTGTCTCCCTAAATCATAAACAAATACTCTATATAATATTATACATTTATTTTATTATACTAAATATAATAAAAAGATATTTGGAAGAATGTTTGTGACAGTTCTTAAACCCAATTGACTACCACAGCAGGAAACGGTAGAACAAAATTACCCCAGAGCTTTTAGTTGTCCTACATTCTTCAGAATGTCTCATTTTGTGTTCAACAAAATAAAAAATATATAAAGCATGTTGTTCCTATGTAATGGGGTACAAGTTTGGTTACAAGGATTCTTCCATATATCTTTCTCTGCGTTCCTCAGACAAAAAAATGAATTTGAAACAACTTAATGGTGAGTAAAAGATAACAGAACTTAATATATTTGGGTGATCTCTTTGAGAGAACTAGAAATGCATGACGGCATTTCAATCACACAAATTTATGATGAACATGGATGGCGTAACGATTGGTTTTAGAGTAAATGAAAGCATATCTCACCTTCAAATGCTAAACTGTTATTACGTGTTGTTTCACCTGAAAAAAAAAATATATATATATATGTGAATAGTTTAACTACTAGTTTTGGATAAAAGAGTTCACACTGAAGTGTCTGATTGAAAATTGCCATCTGATTCTGAAACTCTTGTTAACAGTATGAGACTTCAGAAGAAACATCTGAACAGCAGAAAGCAACATCTCAATTTTCTCTTCATTGCCAACTGGTTAGGAATTTTAAAAATACATTGATGTATTGAATTCTTAGTACACAGATACATTTTGAGCAGCAGAAACTCAACAAAAAGATCATCATTCCATTCCATAGAACCAATGTCTTCCTTGTTTCCTGTAGTTTAGTGGTTCGAGCATGGTGCTAGCAATGCTGAGGTCATGGGTTTTATCCCAGGGATTCCGAATACTTAGGATATAAGAAAATAAATGATTTAGGGCGATTAACTGCTTACAGAATTAAAGTTTGTGTTCATATAAATATATCTGTGTACTGTACATATTATTTTGGTATTTACTAACACATGCATGTATATATTTAAGAATAAAAGCAAATATAAAAATGAATAACAATTGATATAGAATTTAGATTGCTGGTAAATATAAATTAATGAATCTTAATATTTTCTTACCATACATACATGTATGTGGGTGTATTTGAGTTCAAGTCAAAATGAATGCATTATAAACTGCGTAAACACAAACTTGTATTGCAATGTGTAAAGCGATATGATGCAATGAAATCGTCTGCCAAACTATGAATGTAAATGTCTTCCTTACCTTCAAAACTGTTATTCTGCGTTGTCTGACCTGATAAATAAATACACAAAAATCAAACTACAAATCAAACAATTGCAATATGTTGGTACAGTACTATTTAAACTGATTACACTTTTTACATAAAGCATTTTACCAAAAGTGACTTACACTACAAAATTAATATATACAGGACTTGAGGAGGTTTGTTTATATAAAGATTTGTAGATTTTTGTGTCATTTTACAACCAAGATTGCCTACCATAGATTAAAGATAAATCCAGCAAAAGCAAAATTAGTCCAGAGAGTTGATGAAACATTTTGAAAGTTAGAATAAATTAAGCGATGAATAATGGAGGGGTATGAAGTGTGGTTTGAGTATTTGTAGGAATACTCAACACAAGGAGAGCAAGTAAAGGAGTCACCCCACCCATTCTTTCCTGTTACCAGCTACCGGATCATTTGGGATAAGGCATTTAGGAGCTTCGGTTGTTTATACTTCCGTCCTGATAAATCTACGTAAGTGTCTAAGTTTCTCTGTGGGATTAGGTTAATGGCATCATGCTGTAAGTATTCTTGAATCGTGATATCCAGGTTGATGTGCTCTACTCTATAAAATCATTGATTATCCTGGGATTGTAAGAACAGAAAAGGTTCTGCGGTGGGTGAACAATAAACTACATTAAAAACTGTCATAATCTGTGTGTCTGTGAAAGACTTCTTTGCGTTTTTGACTGATAAATGAACATATTTTTTCGGACCACCTTTCTTGTGTAGTGTCTATATGAGTCATTTATTTCCTCTGAATTAATTTCTCTGTGTGATCTCCCTCATAAGATGTGGTCTGTGTGTCCGCGAGTTTTTTTCTACTGTTGTCTTGTGTGACGCATTTAAAATACAGTATTATCCGCACACATCTTTGTTTCTCTCCGTGTCTGTCATGTGCTTCTTATCATATGCATCATTTTCACTTTTACAACAAATCCTATTATTATTTGATCAAAGTATAATAGAGATTAAATAAATTTCCACATTGTATTCTAAGAAAAAAAACCTTTTCAAATCTTTTAGGAATGTATGTTTTACATATTCCCCTTAACTGCTGTTTCCTCAAATGTATTTGTCAATGTGAAATAAAATGCATGATATAACTATCTGAATATAAAGAAAGACGTTTAAAGCATTTAAAAAAATATTAAAATATTGACAGGCTTATCTGATGTTGTTTAATGTGCAGCAACTAAGCCATTATTAAAAACGTATTAAATTACTTAAATTATTACAAAATATTTTTATCAAGCTGGTGCTTGCTAAAAACGACCAAGCATGACAAATACATATCCAATAAGAATCAATGTCATTTCAAAACAGACTGTTAATAAGTAATATTCAAGAATCTAGTTTTAAAATATATTCTCTATATGTTATATTTATTTATATATTCCATAAAATATAAAATATGCACATAAGTATACATGCATTATTTATACATACTGTATTGTATGAATACTAAGTTACATCAAAAAGAGACAAATACATTTTACACAATTAACTCAATTGAAAGATCCTAAGAAGATTCTCTCTTTTGCCCTGGTTTAGTTTGAACACACTTTTTTCAGCATCCGCTCCAATTCGTGCCATTGGGGACTTTTATACCCGACTATATTTACCCAATAGCATGATTTATGTGAGGTTACTCCACGTTTGCACGAAATCATGTTTTGACACAGTTTGGCATTAGAGGTGATGGCTGGTCTTTCGAAATGTTTGTGTTAAAAAATACACCTTATTATTTTACTGCTTACATTTTTTTCTATAAAAATGTTATATTTAAGAAACGTCAGGCGTACAAGAATGAACAAATCCTAATGCATTAGTTCTAGTTACTTAAAACCCAGCATATCTGAAAGGTTTATATCATACAAAACAAGTACAGCATCAACTCATTTTCAATTAAAGAATTATAATGAGTCAGTAATCGAAGAATTCATGTCTTAGATCAATGTCTGGCTGCTGTCGCCCATTGGCAAATCCACATATTTATATCTTTGCACATGTATACACATGTCTGCAAAATTTTAACACACGCAACGTATAAGATGCAATGTGCAAGCATATGCATTTACTTGCATCCGGCCTTCTGTATGTGTAAAAAATTGAACTGAAATGTTAATCACAACGTGTGATAATGCTGGTCTCAAAACAGATTGGTTTTTTAGCTCATAGGTGTAAAATAGACCCCATCTCCAGACTAATGTGGATTTTTTGCATCATATTAGATAATCAGCTAATTTTGCACTACTGGTGATCTTTTATAGACTGACAAGCATTGCTTTGTATGAGAGTGAATAAATTGACACAGGCAATATTTTTTAACATTGCCATTCTTTGTCTTAAATGCCAAGATATATGCAAATATACTGCCTAAGATTGCTCCAAATCATAGGACCATATAAAGCTGAATATTGATGCTGACTGTGCATCAAGTTAATGTCTACAAAGAAACTTTTCTAAAGAAACATCTTCCTCAAGCCTGAAATTTGCGACTTGATGCTCATTTTTGTTGTATGTTCTGAAAAGTGTGCAACATGCTGTACATAAACATGGTACAAGTCAACGTACTGCCTACCACAAATCACTCAAAACAAAACAGAGAAACGGTGGGAAAGAGACAGAAGATATGAGGGCGAGAGAGAGAGAGAGAGAGAGAGAGAGAGAGAGAGAGAGAGAGAGAGAGAGAGAGAGAGAGAATCATTTGAGAATCATTTGAATTGCACACTACTTTAGTCTGTACAGTATGCCTATACGTAGGAGTAATTAAGCTGATTGGTGATTACACAAAAATATTATACCACACCTTATTAATCAGAATCAAGGACTGCATTCTTTGATACGCTGCTGTGGGACATGATACAAAGTTCTCATTGCAATTTCCCATTACAGCCGAGAGTTGAAAGGTAATGTTTGTGTATCATCTTACTAAAGTCAACCTCAGATTCTACTAGATTAAAACCGTAATAAATCCTCTCTGGTCTCTACACCCTGGGAAACCAGTATGACATTCTGCTGAACTCGAAACATCTTCCACAAAGTGGAACAAACATTTTTTATGCGTAAGATATAAAATCTTAATGATACAAGCAGTCAATCATAAACCTATACACGATTCAAAGCAAAGCTGGGTCAAATATTGATATTGTAACAAGCTATAAAACACTATAATAATATGAAATAATACAGAATATGTAATGCACTGACAAACATCTAAGCTGGGTCATAAAAATGTTTAAAAGAGGCATCCTTTCTTTATCATATGGAGCAACACATATAACACACGACTGCAGCAGGCCTTCCAATAAACCTTTGAAAATACTTTTGAAAATATATTTGACATGTTACACACATCTGACAGATGACCCGCCTCCACAAATGTTTATCAGCTCAGCTCTGTACTTTTGGTGTCAACCAAGCACCAAAACACAAATAGGGTTACACCTTACACACCCTCATTTGAAAGTCACACTTGTCACCGAACACAACGCACTCACAACATCTTATCTTAAAGACCTGCAATCACGGGTAAGTACTGTGTGAATGACATCAAATGTATAGTTTACACTTGTGTATAAGTTAACAGATACATGCACAAATAACCAAAACAAATACTGCGTGTGATTGATATGACAGTGCTTTTGTCAAAATTAAATGATAAATTCACATTTAAGTGAAAGAAAAAAAATAAATGACTCTATGAAATTTTATTACAAATAAAAAAAACGTTATATTATTACTTTAAATGGAAACAGTTGTTGTTATATTGCTATTGCATTTTTGTAATTTTCTTCTATTGACTTAAATTGGGTTTTGATTTACCTTATCGACTAAAACAATTTTTTGGAAGAAAGCAATAGTTTGTTTTTATATATACCTATATATATATAACACTTTTAAGGGGTCTGTATGATCTCTATACAAATATCAGCATTTAAGTTTCACTAATTTCATATATTAATTTTACATGCATGCATGCACTAATTGTGGACTCCATGTGATTCCACAATTTGTCACAACGTTACATTTAAATCAGGCAAAAATCAGATTACAATTTACCATTTATTTCTTATTTATATTTATTCATGAGTAACCTTAATTTTAATATCCAAATAACATGGAGGATGGAGACACACACGCACAAACACCATTCATTAATTTGAACAATTTGAACTCAAACATTACTATTATATACATTACTTAATTTAAGGTGTGCTCACTATGTATGTAATATCTTACGGTTATATCTGAAGGTGAATCTCCCCTGCTTTAAAACTGCAGATTCGCAACATCCTCATCATCATCATACCTTGAATCACAAACTATTTATTCCTCTAAAGAACCATCTTAAAGAGCCACTTCTTGTTCTTCACAGACAGCTATCATAACACTTCATTGTGTCCATGAACACTTTAAAGGCCTTTGGCACGCAATGATGACTGATAGTGCGACTGGAAGTCAGACGCCTGTCAGGCTGTGACACGCGATCAGTCCCGAGATGACTGGAAGACAAATTCATTTTACACTTTATTTCGCATATTTCGTGCTCTTATTCACCAGAAGTGGCATCTGAAACTGTAGGTGACAATTCATGAGTGAATTGTCAACGGTTTCCGTAGTTACTGAATGTAATGTTGAGACAGGACTTTTCTTTCTTCTTTCTTGAAGACCTTGCGTATAAAGTGTAACTGTTTCATCAAACGTTACATCATCATTAAATGTAACAAATTAATAGACACAACTGCAACCAATTGTAACCAAAGAAAATGTAATTGGCAGAAATATAAATCTGCATGTGAAATCCTTTTTTTGCAACCAGATTTGACACTCGAAAAATGATTTCGTACACAATAAATGTATGTTTTATATAACAGGGTTTGAAAGTTTAATATGCATTTATTCCCACTAATAATACTATTTATAAGCATAATTAGAAAAAATGTCAACTAAAAATCGACTCGAGTACAAAATATAAAATTGAAAGCATTCGCACATTAAAACCTAAAAAAGGGTTTGTCCCCAGAACAGAACTATACACATTAAAAATAAATATTATTATATTAATTAATATAAATGAAATTAATAAATGTAATTTACATGTATTTACTTATTTGTTTTGGCTTGAATATCCTGTCATTTTACGCTTCTAGTATTTTTTTTGCTTGTGCCAATAAAGCCAAGATATTATTTTGAAGGCCTTCTTTCCAGATGCCTAAAGTACATCTGTAAGATGTCTGCTGGAGATCTGGATGACATCTACTGAGTAAAATCATCTGCTAAACATCTTAAAAAGATCTTCTACATCTATTCTAAGTGATAAACATCTCCCCGACGTCTACCTGACAGCAGATGTCTCGGAGATCTTGCAGATGAAAAAATAGCTGTCCTTCAGATGAAAACACTATAATCAAATAGATTGTTTGTGTGCTACCAGGGTTGAAGAGTTTCTTGAAATACGACTCTTTAAACCACACAAAAAACCAATGATGTTTCTCTGTCATGCTTCACAGGAAAGTCATGGAAAGTTACGAGGTAACCACAGAAGATCCTGGATACACAGATTACATGACCACTGACAACACCAGCGAACTGCCTGAGCTATGTGCCGCCAGCACTGAACAAAAGCTGACCATGACGGTGATCCAGACCACAATTTTCATTGTAGTTTTCATCTTAGGCATCGTTGGAAACATGCTGGTCATTGCCACCTTCGCACTGTACCGCCGCCTCCGTCTGCGCAGTATGACCGACGTTTTTCTTTTCTACCTGGCCGTGTCCGATGCCCTCCTGCTGTTGACTTTGCCATTGCAGATGGCAGAGACTCTGAATGGCAGTTGGGTATACGGCGAGGCGCTCTGTAAGATAAACCGCAGCATGTACGCCATCAACACATACAGCGGCCTGCTGCTTTTGGCTTGCATTAGCGTTGATCGATATTTGGTGGTGGTTCGCACCAGGGCCGTGAGGAAGCTGACTTCTGGGACGTTGTGCTATAGCACGTTGTCTGCCGTCGGGGTGGCCTTGACCTCTGTTGTTTTGAGCCTGCCGGACCTGTGCTTCTCTTCTGTGATCACTGAGACCGGTACGGACAACCTCATGTGCAACATGAACGTGTGGGCAGATAATGTGAGTGAATGGAAGTTATGGGTCCAGATAGCAAAGATCGCAGGGTTTTGTATTCCGTGCGTGGCTATGGTAGTTTGCTACGGCGCGATAGGCCACGTGTTGCTCCGGGCGGGAGGAAAATGCTGGCGTAGACAGAAGACTCTTCGTCTGATGGCTCTGCTTGTTATCCTGTTCTTGCTGTTTCAGTTACCGTACACTGTTGTACTTCTACTTAGAATGTTCACAACCATACCAACGTGCGAGGAGTGGAAGAGGTTTAACAATGAGGAAGAGGTGACGCGTGGCCTGGCGTATGTGCGATGCTGTCTCAACCCTCTGCTTTATGCTCTGGTCGGTGTGAGGTTTAGAAACGACATCATAAGGTTGTTGACGGATACCGGTTGCATGTGTCTATCTCATATAACACCACAGCATGACAACGGAAGCTCTGTAACGCCCTCCTCACCCGCACCAACCATTCTGTCCCATCAACCCTCTGCTTACCTGGCAACAAAAGTCACTCCAGCTTCACCAACCGCAAGAGATGAATACACCGCCCAAATCTTCATCTTTCAAGCGCCTTTATCTGATAAAATAAAAACCTGGTGCCATTACTGATAGCGATAATAAGCTTTGAAATCAAACGTTCATATGTTAACAAAAAATGCATTTTTGTGTATTGGTTTTGTTTCAAATATTTTTTGATCTATGCTTTTGGGCTAAGTTGTTTCTTTTTTTATTTTGCTTGCAAAACCATAAACCATTATTGCTTAAGGTATAAAATATTTTCTTTCTTTTTTAAGGAAATTATAGATTATAGTGTCTAATCTAAATGCAAATAAACGTTGATCTGCAAATCTGTTGTCTTGTATATAAATGGAAAAAAACATCTTGCGAGCATCAGACTTTGACCCTGAGATTTTAACACCACCTCAAAGCATTGTGGAGAAAGTGACAGTACAGCACATGTTATAATGTTCCATATTTTCTAATATACACAAAAGCCGGGACACAAGCTTCATTTATGGCTGACAGACATTTGCATTTTCATGAGGTAGAAATATTTTGCTCATCTACAACAAGTTTAAACAAGTCACTCGTCGCCCTTATATAAGCCTGGGGTTAAATGATCACATGTGATTAAAATGAGCTTCACGTATGACACTTTCAGGCCTGTGTTCAAACACATGTGGTTGTGTAACGAAAGCACACAGACAAAACCGCGTGTAGGTGTCAGGCACAAGACAGTGAAACACCAAAACCTGACAAATGACAAGACATGTTTTACTTACAGAGACGTGGTCCATAAAATGACTTAATTCAGCTGTAACCTGTAAAGGATAAAGGCTGATTTCAAAATGTATTAAAAATAAATAAGTGTGAGATATGAGGAGATAACTTATAAAGTCAATTCATCAATTGTTTGCTTAATGCAAAACGCTTCTTATTGTGTCCTCTCTTGTTAAAATTCAAACACAGATTACACACACATTAATATGCAATTTATTGTATGAAAAAGTATAGTAAAATAATGAAACACATTTTAAAGTAAAAAAATAAATGAAGGTTATTGTTAATAGGTGTTAATATGCTCTGTAATGCCACTAATGTAGAGTCTATACGGTCAGGTTTAGTGCTTTTATGCAAAAATACATTAGAGATAGCATAAGACAAGACCTACAGGGATTGTTTAACTAAAAACTATGAATCAGTATAAGTGTCTTGGTTTGATTGACCACAAAGATATTTATAAGAATATTAGCAAACAAAGATCTCTGAAACATCGCTGATTACAATTTTACGAAATAACATATTCTTAAATACAAATTCTGGAATAATCCCAATAAAGATCTGGAATACAAACTAAGAGTTCTTCGACTACCATTTTATTTTTTCTATTACGGTAGTCAATGAGGCCAAAATAAAGCTCCTCTAAATATCTTTCTTTTGTAATCATCGTAGTTAATAAATGTATACAAGTCTTTTTTACAATTCTTTTTCCTTTTTGGGTAGAATATGTTTGAAAAGTAGAGAAGCTCTAAGGATTCATCTCAACGTCAGACTTCACACTCTTTCTAGGCATTGAATCTTTTGCTTTGGCATGCGAGTAGAAAGTGATAAAGTTGTTGACAATGATGGGCACCGGTAGGATGATGACAAAAACCCCAACCACCGCACACAGAGCTCCGACAAACTGACCCTGAACTGTCCTGGGAAGCATGTCTCCATAACCCACGGTGGTCAGTGTCACCACTGCCCACCAAAAGCTGGATGGGATGTCTAAAAATGTGTCATTGTAATCTGCCTGAAGTTCTGCGTAGTATATCATAACCCCGAAGATGATGGTGCAGCTAAAGAGAGCAAGAGGAACAGAACAGAGAGCCGGTGCACTGGCCCGGAGCGTGTAGAAGAGAACTCTCACACCCAACACATGCTGCATGAGTTTAAAGACACGCAAGAAACGCAAACATCTCATCACACGCAGAAAACCTAAAAGCCAGATACAGTGATACCCCGGACACCAGCGGAAGAACCATGGGAACAGAGCGAGAAGGTCGACGATGTTCAGGACATTCATGAAGAAGCCACATTTGCTCGGACAGCTGACTACACGTGTCACAAACTCAACAAAGAACCACAGGGAACAAACTAACTCAATGCCATCCAGAACTCCAGAATTTGACCCGGAGAAATCTTCTCCAGCACTTGTGTTGCGAGGGTACGAGTGGTACAACAGTCCATTGATGGATCTGTTTGTTTCTAAAGAGAACGCAGTGATGGAGAGAAGGATGAAGAAAAGAGATGTGACAGCAATGACCTGCCGGGAGAAAAAACAGAAATGATCAGATTTGAAATCTAAGCCTTCAACTTAATTTTTTTGTATAGTATTATTGTGAGAAAGGATGGTTTTAAGTTATAGTTCAGTCCTTTTTTTGTTCATGGACTGCTCTGGTGTAATTTCATCGTTTTGTTTATGTTGGGTTTTGAGGGATGAGGTATTTGTTCTTTCTTCTGTATTCCATAAAGTAAAAACCAATAACAATTGATCGTAATAGAAAAAAACCCGAAAATGAAAATCCTGCCATAAATGATTGACTATCATATTGTTTAAACCTGTTTATAAAAATATATGTTTGGTGGAGAACAGAGAAAGATATATGGAAGAATGTGTGAAACTGTTCTTAAACTTGACTACAATAGTAAAAAAATGACTCTAAATGTCAATAGGGCTCAGAACTGTTCGTTGTCCAACAGTTTTCAAAATATCCCATTTAAATGAATGAAAAATATTCAACGAAATTATTCCTAGACAACTGTTTACAAGCACTCTTCCAAACATGATTATCTGTGTTTATCAGACATGTTTACATATTTTGAAAGACTTGAAGTTTAAAAAATATGAAATCTTTATTTTTGGGAGAATCATTCTTGGACTCCATTGACTACAATAGGAGAAAAGATGAGAAGGATAGTCAAAAGAATCCCAAAATGACTGTTTGTTGTTCTTTTTTTGTATTTATTTGGTGAACTTTCACTTTAAGATTATGTAAAACATAAAATAATTGTCATAATACCATAGCAAGAATGGATGAATGTGGTTCATCAAACAGAGCCCATAACTTTGACTGCCACAGTTTGCTGGATTGGTTTGTTTGGTCTGATTTTTTCTCAGTTGATTCCAAAGCTTCTGCTGCTTCGGAGTTCTGGTGAAATGCAGCCCAACAGCACGGCTCCACATCTGAGATGCTGATACCCCAAAAAGCCAACTCTTCCTCCAGCAGAACACCACAAAGGTTAGTCGGGCAGTGTAGTTTTCCACTTCTGTAGTACTGAAGGACATGGGCGAACACATCAGGATGACGATCAAAACAGACCTCAGTGGGCGGAGTCTCGGTGTCAATCAGCCTGGCAAGACGAGACCCTGGATGAGTCATAAGAGTGGTTTTGGCCATCTGGTGTTTTACCCCACCGACGATGACCACGATTGTGTCATCTTTGTCCTTCGATAGTCCTAAAGAACTCATGGTGCCAGAGATTGGAGCCGTGTGCGAGCTTCTGTGACCTATCAATAAGGAAATAACATTTGTATATTATTTTATATATATATAACATATTTAATACGAAAGGCTTTTTTTGCATTATAATAACAAGCTGTGGTTATTTGGGATTAAGTAAAGTATGAATTGCTCTTACCTTTTTCTGGAAGGGTTGGAGATAATCTCTAGAAGGAGAAAACCAGTAGAGTTAAAGTTCCAGCTGTGTCGGGGACTGGATTCTGGTTGTGAAACACTTGGACAAAGACTTTGCTTTATATACAGCTCAGCCCCCATTGAGAAAAGAAAAAAAACTATTCAGACCCAAACGTGTTTAGCTAAAGCTTTTGAACGAGAGAGTCTCAACACTTTTTCGAATGTTTATTTTTACATTTTGCTAAACACAAAAGAAGATATTTTGAAGAATGCTTATAGACTTTGGACAAATAATCTTTGACCGGCATTCTTTAAAATATTTTGAAGACAGTCATTCAAAGACATTCATACAAGTTTATAAAGAGTCCTGGACATGATTACAGAATTTTGATTTATAGGTGAACTCTTTCTTTAATACAACTTAAATCCTTCTTAAAACATAACAAACATGTTCATCTTGTAAAATAAACACAAACGATTAATTTATTCTGGATTTCACTTATAGATATTATTATAAATGTCCGAATGTAAGCCAAAATGTCTCTCTTTCATTGGCTGTGTGTGCAACCAGAAAAAACTGTCCATTTAATGTAAACCAGATGATGGGGATGACTTCCTGTTAGCCCCTCTTTGCCAACATGTTGCAACCATCTGAGAAACTTTAAATGTCTGTATGTGTGTTTTTATTTCTTTCATTTTCATTTATTTTAACACATGCAAATCATAGATTCTCATACAAAATAAAACAAGTTTTTTATGTGCATGATGTGGACGAAGTAATAGAAATGTAACTTAAAGCTGGAGTTTAAGTGAAGTACACCAGATAGTGATGTTCTGTTTATTTCTATAGAAAAAGTAAAAAGTGTAAAATAATTACAAGCCTCAATAAAACTGTGCACGCATTGTCTAATTCTCAGGCCGATGTCAGACATTCAGCAGAAAAACCCAAAAGATTCCATACATTCCATACATGAACAGAACACCAGAACACACACACACACACACACACACACACACACACACACACACACACACACACACACACACACACACACACACACACACACACACACACACACACACACACACACACACACACACACACACACACACACACACACACACACACACACACACACACTTTTTGAGTTTTCCTGCAGCACAGTCCAAATTTATTCAGTGGCAAAGAATGATGCAGATCTGTTGATGAATCAGTAGGTGGTGCTAGTGCCCAGTTCTGTATTCATGTACAGATGAATAAAGTCTGGACACTATTGATGGATAATAGGATTTAAATGGCTTAAAGCACCTTTGTGTTTGTGTGTATTTCCTAAAGGTGATGACATGCTGATTTAAGAGTGCTGACATGCATATTGTGCTGTGATTCATTTCTTATGTTATTTATTCTTTCCTGTTTTGATTTGGTCATTAATATATGTGTTATCATGATCTGAATTAGTTTTTACTGTCGTTTGATCATAATTCTTCACAAGTAGATTTGAGGGTTCAATGGCTTCTTACAGTTTTCTACAATTGCTAACACATTCAAATGATATGCACAGCACAATAATTTCATCTGATGCATTACTTCTTCAAAAGTCTTCAAAAGTCTGAACACCCTTTCTTCTTGACACACATTTAGAAAGAGTGAGAGGTTAGGGTAGGGCGGGTAGGGGAGTTCATGTCCAAGAGGACAAACACTTGATACACATTGTCATCCGGGCCTTAATACTGGAGAACAGGTATGAAACAAAAATTTCATGCAGTACACATGTCAAATTGTATCAGTTGGGTGAAACCAGTTGGGTGAATGACATCAGCCATTCATGAACTGAACAAGATTCCTGTAAAATACAATCTACTCCTATACAATATATTTTAGGCTATTTTCCAAGCCCTATATATATATATATATATATATATATATATATATATATATATATATATATATTATTTTTATTTAAGGAATGAGAGACGACACCATGGTGGAGGAAGGGGTCAAATGTTCACAGGGGTGCTGGAAGCCGGCATTGTTAACTTGACTTTGGAAAATAGTGAAATCTGATTACGAGATATTCAATCATTCATATGAGACAACACCCTGTTCAACACCATTCAACGAGTCTGTCCGTCCACATTTGCTCGCATTCTCAAGGGACTCAATATAAAAAGGCAGGCATGTAATTGCAGATTGTGATGCATTTATTGGCCTTGGAGCGTTGTACTAAAGAGCAGCTACTGAAGATTGCAGAGCACTTCTCTTGGTGGTAGGGGACAAACGCTTTAAAGAGGTAGTAACATTAAGGTAGTTTTCAAGTCTGAGTTGAGGGAGAACGGTGTGTTGCAGTTTCTCCTGGTGTACTTATCCAGACTCAGGGCTTAACGTTTAACCAAAAAAAGGAACTGTTGTCGATTCAGATTGATCATGACAAATGTAAACAGGAGTTGCAAATTAAAAAGCAAATTGAGGTTGAGAGGATTGGGCAAGAAATAGAGCAGGCCAAATTAGATCTGGAAGGGCTATCATTGGCAAATAATAGTAAGGGGTCCACTGAAGATCAGAGCGGGCAGTTGTCTAGAGCCATGTGTTCCTTTGATATTAATAATTTAAGGCTACTGCCACAGTTTAACGAAAAGGACACGGATATGTTTTATATATTATTTGAGCGTGTTGCTAAAGCTTGAGCTTGGCCTGACTTTGATGCTTCAGTGTGTGCTGACAGGACGAGCACAGGAAGCTTATTCATCCTTGAGCGCAGAAGATGTAAAAATCAAGTCTGCTGTGTTAAAGGCGTATGAGCTGGTACCAGGAGAGTATCGCCAACGTTTAAGGTCCTGGTAAAGACACACTGGTCAGACTTATATGGAGTTTGCGTGGGACTTAACTGGTCATTTTAAAAGGTGGTTGGATGAGCTGGAGGTCACTACTTTTGGGCATCTTTGTGACCTTGTTGTTTTGGAGCAGTTTAAAAACATGCTTCCTGGCTACATTGCAACATATGTTAGTGAAAGAAAGTGTGTCACGGCGGCAGGTGCGGCTGCATTAGCAGATGAGTATTTGTTACTCCATAAAGGGAGCGTTCTTGGAGAGCTGGTGCACCGAAGTTAGAAGCAGTATCACGAGTTAATGTTGATATTAATTGTAACTACTGTCATGAAGAGGGTAACTGGAAGGGTGATTGTCCGCTGCTGCATTTTAGAAGCTTGAACCGGATGTCTTGGCAACTTATGCCCCTTTTATTAGAGATGGGTTTGTGTCACTGGTAGGAAGTGAGGTTAGGATTACAATAAAAATTCTGAGGGACAGGGGCGCCTATCACTCTTATATTGTGGGATCTGTGTTGTTGTTGTCACAAGATACTGATACGGGTGACTGCATACTAAGTCTTGGCATGGGTTTAACTATTTTGCCCATACAGTCACATAAGTTGATCTTGGACTGTGAACTGGTAAAAGGAGGGGTAGAGGTAGGAGTGCGTCCAGCGTTGCCCATTGAGGGGATTCATTTCATTCTGGGTAACAGGCTGGCCTGTAGCCGTGTTTGGGCTGATACTACTCCCTTGCCAGTCGTTGCATCTTGCCCAGTTAAGTCTATTGTTGACCGTAGTGCCGCTGATTTACCTCAAGTTTCCTCAGCCTGTGTAAATACACGAGCTATGAGTAAAGCTGAGTCTGAGAGGGAATCTGATGAGAGTGAAGTAGAGTTTGTGACTCCATCGATGTCGGACTTTCCACTATCTGTGTCAAAAATTGAGTTGATACAGGAACAGCAAAGTGACTCTTCCCTTAAAGAAATGTTTAATTGTGTTATATCTGCTAAGGAGATCAACAGTGTAGCAAGTGGGTATTTTGTAAAGAAAGCCTTGTTGCTCAGGAAAAGGTTGATTCTGGGTACTGACTTTGTTGGGGAGGCTATCGTTCAGTTGAGGGTACCGACTAAATTTTGTCCCCTTGTCTTAGAAGTCGCTCATGATGAGAGTGAGCACTTTGGTGTGAAAAAGACTTATCTTGGTATCTTGAAGCATTTCTTTTGGCCACGGTTGAAAAAAGAGGTTGCAGCATACATTAAGACATGTCACGCGTGCCAGTTAACGGGTAAGCCAAATCAGTATGTTAAACCTGCTCCATTACAACCCATATTGGTTAGGAATGAGCCATTAGAGCACTTGATTATGGACTGTGTGGGTCCGTTACCATGCTCTAAGTCTGGCTGTAAATACCTGCTGTCTGTTATGTGTCAGAATACTCGGTATCCTTATGCGTATCTATCGAGGGCAATTACCACTAAGGTGGTAGTGAAAGCTCTACGTCAGTTCATTTCGGTTTTTGGCATTCCAAAGGTCATCAAGAGCGATCAGGGGTCCAATTTTTCTCCGCACATGTTTGGTCAAATTTTGAAGTTGTTGCGTGTCCGTCATAACCAGTCATCAGCCTATCATGCACAGAGTCAGGGGACCTTGGAAAGATTCCATCAGACTTTAAAGTCTCTCTTGCGTGCATATTGCACAGAGCTGGATAGAGACTGCGTGGACCCTTGGCTGTTTTAAAGGATGGTCTGGTGGAGGCAGAACTGCCCAGAAATTTGATTGATTTTGTCAATGGCTTTAAACATCGTCTATTTTTGGCAGGTGAAATGGCGAGGGAGAAATTGCAAGTGCCACAGAGTTATATGAAAAATATCTATGATCGCAGTGCGGAGCATCAAGAGTTTAGTCTGGGAGATCAAGTGCTTGCACTGATTGCTGTTGTGAGCTCACCATTTCTAAATATGCTGGTCCTTATACAGTTGTTGAGAGAAGGTCTGACCTGAATTATATAATAGCAACACCAGGACGGAAAATGTCAACACAGTTATGTCATGTCAACGTTCTCAAACCATATTATAACATGATGCTGAGGTAAGCCAGACAGTAAGGGACAAGGTGCACCCGGTTCTGCTTGTGAGTTCGGTGTCAGAAAAACAGGAGGTAGATGGAGTGCCAGAACCAGATGACAGTTTGTTATGTGGTCATCTAAAAAATTCTGAGATACTTCGTAACCTTGATAGTCTGTTGTTGCATTTGACTGAATCTAAGCGTGATGAGTTTTCAGATCTGATACAGAAATATTCATGTCTTTTTGGTGATGTTCCTACATGCACAAATTGGATGTTTTTACCGCATATCTCAAATGAAACTGAAATATCTAGACTCTGAAGTTGCGTACATGTTGGAAAACAATATTGCAATCCGGTCACCATCTAGTTGGTCTTCACAGTGTATTTTGGTTCCAAAGGCTGATAAATCGCCTAGATTTTGCACAGACTTCAGAAAGGTAAACTCAGTCACTAATCCAGATTCCTTTCTGTTGCCACCTATGGACGACTGTATAGAGCAGGTTGGTTATGCAAAATTTGTTAGCAAGTTTGAATTGCTTAAAGGATATTGGCAAGTTCCGCTGTCGCTCCAGCGACATTCCAACGTTTGATGAATCGCGTTGTGTCAGGTCTAAAAGGTTGTTCCGTTTATTAAGATGATCTGGTTATTTATAGTGACACATGGGATGCTCATCTTAAACGCATTGGAGCTTTGTTTGACAGGTATGAAGAAATGTACAGAAATGTAAATTTGGCCAAGTGTGAGTTTGCGAGGGCAAAGGTGACATATTTAGGACTTGTAGTGGAGCAGGGCCATGCAGGGCAGTAGAACATTTCCCTAGGCCTATGACTAAAAAAGAGTAACAACGATTTTTGGGTCTCGCTGGATACTACAGGAGTTTCTGTAAAAACTTATCTACAGTTGTTTTTCATATGACTGAGTTGTTAAAAGCTAAGGTAAAGTTTGTGTGGTCTAATGACTGTCAGCAAGCCTTTGAGAATATTAAGTCCCTGTTTGGTTCATCTCCTGTGTTGATAGCGCCACAGTTTGATAAAACATTCATGCAAAAATGCAAGTCAGGTGGGTGCAGGTGCTGTTTTGTTACAGGAGGATGATCAGGGAATGGTGAGACCAGTTAGTTTTTTTTCAAAAAAATTCAACCGTTATCAGCTCAATTATTCAGTGATAGGAAAAGAAGCACTGGCACTTGTTTGGGCTTTGCAGCATCTTGAGGTGTATATTGGAGGAGGTCGGCCACTTGTTGTGTACACGGATCACAAGCCGTTGACATTTTTACAGTCACTGAAGTGTCCCAATCAGAGACTCATGAGGTGGTCGTTGTTTTTGCAAGCCTACGCACTGGAGATTAGACATATTAAAGCGGTAGACAAAGTAATAACAGACGCGTTATCACGTGCCCCTATGCTTTAAGTGTTGAGGCCGTTTCTTGTTGTCTTAAGACTTCTTTTTCCTATGCCTGTTCTTAGTGTGATTTTGTTCTTAATTAGAATTTGAAGTCGGCTGTGTATATATTTGGCCATTTATTGTGTTGTGGTAATTTTGTAATATTTAATGATTTTGATTATATTGGGTTATGGTACTTGTGGTTTGTTTTCCTGGTGGCCGCTCTAGCCACCGACCTTTTGGGGGGGAGCGGGATGACGGCCCTTGTGTGATTGTTAACTATCTTTGTTCTGTTGAGATGATTGCTGATTGGGTGCACCTGGAACCTGTGAGTGGTGCACCTGGAACCTGTTAGTGGTGCACCTGGAACCTGTTAGTGGTGCACCTGGAACCTATGAACCAGTGGAGATAAAGCTCCACTTGGTCAAACTACTGGGCGGTCTCTTCTCTGCAATCCAGACGCCATCCATGACATGATCACGCCGTCTACTATATTTTGTTTTACTTTATTTGTGTTATAGAGACTTACCATCTGTATTTAAATGGATATGTTTGGTGACTCTTTTGTTAAATAAACCACCTTTTGATTGTTTGTGCTGCCTCGTTCCCTCTTTTACCATGACCCTTGAGCCAGGTTGTGACACAATGTATACAACGTAACAAGTATACATAAAACATTTATGCAAGTAACAGGTATAGGGGTTATAAGTGTAATGCAACAGCACAGAACAGAAGACGGCATTATATAGGGGATCACAACAAGGGATAATGACACAGGGCAGGTAATGGGAATGAAACAATGACAGGAAGATAGATAGGATATCATGGGGTCAAGAGAGCACATGGCATGTCAAAACAATGCCATATGACACTCACAAAACTAATGGGTCTGTAATGATTCTGCTGAAACCTGAAAACATGACCAAAAGAGGCAGAACCATGACACGTATGCCTGAAAAAGCACCTTTCCCCCTTTTCAGGTAAGTCAGTGCAGTCTTTTTACCTTTCTGCTTCTCCCTTCGTGTGAGTAATGGTACCCTATCCATCACTCAGCACCTCCCTGGTAACGGGCCAGGCGGAGCTGCCCTGTTTACCAAGCTGGACGTTCTGAGAGTTTCCCTCTTCAGGTAAACCCCTTTCTTTCCAGTCCGGTGAGACCATCTGGTAATCTCTACATATCAGCCTCCCCATGGCAGGATGTGGCCTCCGTAACGCACTACCTCCTTGAAAGGGTAGCGTTTCTACTTGTCGTTCATGGTCGGGCGGCTATTGCACAGTATAGATTACAAGGCCACTGCCTGGAATGACCGGTGGTAGGGTCTCTCACCTTTCTTCAAAGCTCTGTGACATCTTATCCTATACCAATGGATTGTTGTGGTCTCCGGTAGAAATGCTCATCTTCGACCCGCTAGGGCCTGTCAAGGTTTCTCCACTGGAGATTGTGACACGGCGCAGTGCTATGTAGGGATACATAGAACCCCTTGCTATTGTCTTCGTGTAACCCTTTCATGCCACACCACTGTGCGTGAGACAAACTCACTTTCCTCAGAATAAACGGTGATGAATCAGTATGCCAGCGTCTAGTAACCCAGACGTTTATTCATAATGATGTGAATGCTGAACTGAACATTAACATCTCCACATTTCCATCTTTTGACAAAGTGACTTGTGAGATATATGTCCACGAGTAATGTATGGGATCCCCATTCAAATACATTACAGGTGGACATCCCTGTATAATGTATTTGAATAGGGATCCCATATAGGGTTGTTGGAGATAATACAGTCTTATATGAATGATCACTTACTTTGGCAACCGGCTTTAGAACAACTAAACACCAAACAACTTTTTATGGCGAATAGTAAATTGGTGCATTTACCGCATCTATTTTTATATTAGATTCTATTTATTATTCCTATTTCTTTAATGTATTTTATTATAATATCATATATTCTTTTTTCTGTTTATTCGTTCAAAAGACCCATATTTTAACTTCATTGATGAATTTTAACCTTTCTTTTCCATATTTTTCCATGTCATTAATTCATGTTCTTTAGTTTTGGGCTGATTACAATAAATACATTTACTGATTCATGTTTTCTATTTTGAACAATGAATGATCTAATCTAGTATGCCGTAATTGTATCTTCTTTCCTGTTCTTAAAAACAGTTCTTCCATTTCCATTCTGTTTAATATTATACCAAAACCTTCCCTTATTTTCACAGTTCCATTCCTCTTACCATTTGTTAATTCTGAATTTATTTATTTTATTTTCCCTTTAACCTCATTTTTGCTCAGAGTCACTTGGATATCTATTTCTGTATTAGTAAGAGCTGGCTTAGCAAGCTTATCAAACACTTCATTGGCCTCCACTCCCACATGAGCGGGAACCCACAAAAATTTTATCAAGCTAACTATACTTACTCTTAACAAACTGGCAAGCATCTCATATATAATGTCTTTTTAATGTCCATTATCTATTGTGTAAGTCTCAGAATATTCGACTGCTATCCTAACTTGTTTTGTTCTTTCTAAATGGAAATCCATATTCCGGTTGTATAACTTTTCTCCAATTCCCATGCATTTAAGTTTATTTAATAGTCCCCATTTTCAAAGCATATCAGATGCTTTCTCAATATCAAATAAAACCCTTCCAAAACTTCTTTATTTGCCTGAGCTTTCTTACATTGACTTGTAAACTTAAGTCTTGGATTAGATTTATCCTTTCCAGGTTTGCCAACTGGTACCATTATTCCATGCTTCCTAGAAGGAGGAAAGTTCACTGCATTCCATACCTTATTGAAAATATTGAAAATAATATTTTAAGATCTATCTGATAAATGTTGGATCATTACATAACATACTGTGTATCATCTTTTCCAGGAGATGATTGTTTACCTCCCCCTAGTGCCATCTTTAATTCACACATGGTAACATTTGCATCTAAAACATCACCAGAAGGACTTCTTTTCATCATTAGATCTGGATATTTATTTTTGTTCTGATTTCTACTCTTTTTAATATCCTCTGATACATTATCATCACTATGGACTTTAACAAAAACTTTAGCCAACATTTCAGCATCTCTCACGGCTATTCGTCCTTCATCATTTTATAAAACAGGAAAAGTCTGATATCTATAAATTCCTCCCATTTTCCTAATTGATCCCCATTCTTCACTTACTTTAATATCATCTACTATTGTAGTACAGCAATCTCTCCAGTCCATCTTTTTAGCTATTACTATTCTTCTAACTTCAGCTTGTGCTTTCTTATATTTAATAAGTCATGTGTCACAAAATTCTCACTGTGACTAATACTCGTAAACCCTCTGGGTCACGTCGTAGGACACGCAACACTGATAACCTGCGTGCCATCCCTACATCTGACTCTTTTGCACTCACTATTCCTATAGGCTTGTGGAACTGCCAATCTGCTGTCAACAAAGCTGACTTTATTCCTGCCATGGCTAAACATTCTGGTCTCTCTGTTTTAGCACTCACTGAAACCTGGATAAAACCAGAAGACAGTACAACACCTACTGCCCTCTCTACCAACTATGCGTTCTCCCACACCTCACGCTCTACTGGTAGAGGGGGGGAACTTGTCTACTTCTTCCTACTGGATGGAGATTTAAAACACTTGCACCTTCGGGTGACAACACCTCTTTTGAGTCACACATAGTTTCTGTAACTCATCCACTCAATATCATTTTTGTGGTAGTATATCGTCCCCCAGGTCAGCTTGGACATTTTCTAGAGGAGTTTGATGTTCTCCTGTCATCTTTTCCGGAGGATGGGACACCTCTTGTGATCCTAGGAGATTTCAACATCCACCTGGAGAAATCCTCAGCTACTGACCTGCACAACCTCACTGCATCGTTTGACCTCACTCGCATGCCCACGTCGCCGACCCACAAGTCCGGTAACACACTTGATCTTGTCTACACACGCTACTGCTCCACATATCACACTCAAGTAACACCACTGCACATATCCGATCATTTTCCTACGCACGCTCTCTCCTCTCACCCTATCCTCTGCTGTTTCCTCTATGCTCCCTCCTCCTGATCAGTTTGCTCTACTTAGCACTGACAATGCCACTCACCTCCTATGCTCTACACTAACATCCTGCTTGGACAATTTATGCCCGCTTACATCTCGACCAGCCCGTGCCAATCCTTCAACACCTTGGCTCTCTGATGTCCTCCAGGAACACAGAACCAAGCTCAGGGCAGCTGAGAGAAAATGGCGCAAATCTAATGACCCTGCAGATCTCTCTCTCTATCAAACTCTTCTCTCTTCTTTCTCTGAGGATGTCTCGGTCGCTAAGACTCAGTTCTACCAGGCGAAAATAAACAGCTCAACTGACTCTCGCGCTATCTTTAAGACCTTCTCTGCTCTACTCTGTCCTCCCACCCCTCCTACCTCGTCGGACCTAACAGCTGATGACTTTGCATCCTTCTTTGTGAAGAAGACCACCGCTATCAGCAATCAGTTCTCCGCTCCACCACCGCTGGACCATATTCCGGCTCCTTTGACCACCTCCCTCCACTCTTTCTCTCCGTTGACTGAAAACGACGCTGCGAGAATCATCGTGTCGAATCACCCGACTACCAGCTCGCTGGACCCCATCCCCACCCATCTCCTGCAAGACATCTCTCCTTCGGTCATTCCTGCAATTACTCACATCATCAACTCATCGCTCAACTCTGGCACATTTCCTACTGCTTTCAAAGAAGCCCAGATCACCCCGCTGTTGAAGAAACCCTCGCTGAATTCCGCACTTCTAGAGAACTACAGACCAGTCTCTCTACTGCCATTCATCGGAAAGACCCTGGAACGTGTCGTCTCAGATCAACTCTCTGCCTATCTTACTCTACACAACCGCTTGGACAGCAACCAGTCAGGCTTCAAGAAAGGACACTCTACAGAGACAGCTCTGCTCTCAGTTGTTGAAGACCTACGACTGGCAAGGGCGGCCTCCATGTCATCCGTTCTCATCCTGCTAGACTTATCCGCTGCTTTTGACACCGTTAACCACAGTATTCTCCTTTTGACTCTCAAGGAAATGGGCGTCTCAGACAAGGCTCTCCAATGGTTTGTATCCTACCTCTCGGGTAGATCCTTCAGGGTTTCGTGGGGAGGTGAAGTCTCAGAACCGCAACATCTTGACACCGGTGTACCTCAGTTCTTGGACCGTTGCTCTTCTCGATCTACATGACATCACTGGGATCAGTCATTCGTAAGCATGGCTTCTCCTACCACTGTTATGCGGATGACACGCAACTCCACCTTGCGTTTCATCCCGAAGATCAGACGATTTCGACCCGAGTCTCAGCATGTCTGAGCGACATCTCCCTCTGGATGAAGCAACACCACCTACAACTTAACCTTGCGAAAACGGAACTTCTTGTCATCCCTGCCGACTCGAAGACTCGTCACGATCTCTCGATCCAACTAGGAGCATCAACCATTGTGCCCTCCAGGTCTGCGAGAAACTTGGGAATAATCATTGATGATCAGCTCAACTTCACAGATCATGACTGTCAGATCCTGCAGATTCATGCTTTACAACATCAGGAAGATCAGACAGTTTCTCACAGAACACTCCACACAAATCCTGGTTCAAGCTTTGGTCCTGTCCAGGCTAGACTACTGCAATGCGCTGCTTGCTGGACTCCCGATGTGCACAACTAAACCTCTGCAGATGATTCAAAATGCAGCGGCAAGAGTGGTGTTCAAGGAACCAAAAAGGACCCATGTAACACCTCTCTTCATTAAACTGCATTGGCTTCCTGTAGCAGCTGAGAGAAAATGGCGCAAATCTAATGACCTTGCAGATCTCTCTCTCTATCAAACTCTTCTCTCTTCTTTCTCTGAGGATGTCTCGGTCGCTAAGACTCAGTTCTACCAGGCGAAAATAAACAGCTCAACTGACTCTCGCGCTCTCTTTAAGACCTTCTCTGCTCTACTCTGTCCTCCCACCCCTCCTACCTCGTCGGACCTAACAGCTGATGACTTTGCATCCTTCTTTGTGAAGAAGACCACCGCTATCAGCAATCAGTTCTCCGCTCCACCACCGCTGGACCATATTCCGGCTCCTTTGACCACCTCCCTCCACTCTTTCTCTCCGTTGACTGAAAACGACGCTGCGAGAATCATCGTGTCGAATCACCCGACTACCTGCTCGCTGGACCCCATCCCCACCCATCTCCTGCAAGACATCTCTCCTTCGGTCATTCCTGCAATTACTCACATCATCAACTCATCGCTCAACTCTGGCACATTTCCTACTGCTTTCAAAGAAGCCCAGATCACCCCGCTGTTGAAGAAACCCTCGCTGAATTCCGCACTTCTAGAGAACTACAGACCAGTCTCTCTACTGCCATTCATCGGAAAGACCCTGGAACGTGTCGTCTCAGATCAACTCTCTGCCTATCTTACTCTACACAACCGCTTGGACAGCAACCAGTCAGGCTTCAAGAAAGGACACTCTACAGAGACAGCTCTGCTCTCAGTTGTTGAAGACCTACGACTGGCAAGGGCGGCCTCCATGTCATCCGTTCTCATCCTGCTAGACTTATCCGCTGCTTTTGACACCGTTAACCACAGTATTCTCCTTTTGACTCTCAAGGAAATGGGCGTCTCAGACAAGGCTCTCCAATGGTTTGTATCCTACCTCTCGGGTAGATCCTTCAGGGTTTCGTGGGGAGGTGAAGTCTCAGAACCGCAACATCTTGACACCGGTGTACCTCAGTTCTTGGACCGTTGCTCTTCTCGATCTACATGACATCACTGGGATCAGTCATTCGTAAGCATGGCTTCTCCTACCACTGTTATGCGGATGACACGCAACTCCACCTTGCGTTTCATCCCGAAGATCAGACGATTTCGACCCGAGTCTCAGCATGTCTGAGCGACATCTCCCTCTGGATGAAGCAACACCACCTACAACTTAACCTTGCGAAAACGGAACTTCTTGTCATCCCTGCCGACTCGAAGACTCGTCACGATCTCTCGATCCAACTAGGAGCATCAACCATTGTGCCCTCCAGGTCTGCGAGAAACTTGGGAATAATCATTGATGATCAGCTCAACTTCACAGATCATGACTGTCAGATCCTGCAGATTCATGCTTTACAACATCAGGAAGATCAGACAGTTTCTCACAGAACACTCCACACAAATCCTGGTTCAAGCTTTGGTCCTGTCCAGGCTAGACTACTGCAATGCGCTGCTTGCTGGACTCCCGATGTGCACAACTAAACCTCTGCAGATGATTCAAAATGCAGCGGCAAGAGTGGTGTTCAAGGAACCAAAAAGGACCCAATGTAACACCTCTCTTCATTAAACTGCATTGGCTTCCTGTAGCAGCTCGCATTGAATTTAAATGTCTTCTCATTGCCTACAAGACCACCACCGGTTCAACAGCCACTTACCTTAACTCACTAATGCAAAGATATAGGCCCTCAAGATCTCTGCGCTCTGCAAATGAGCTGAGACTTGTGGTACCAGCTCAAAAGGGTAAGAAATCTCTCTCTCGAACGTTCTCTGCTTCAGTTCCTCGATGGTGGAACGATCTGCCTCTGGCCTCACGCTTGTCAGACTCGGTCTTTAAAAATCTTTAAAAAACTCATCTTTTCCGGCTACACCTAATTTACTAACTCACTTCTTTTCTAACTACTCACTCTATCAAAAAAAAAAAAAAAATATATATATATATATATTTTGTAACTTCGCTCTCTGTGTAACTCGATAGCATTGTTGTAGCACTTGTTCATCTATTGTTGTATCGGCTATTTACCGCTTAATTGTCTCCTCGACTATTCTAAGTCGCTTTGGATAAAAGCGTCTGCTAAATGACTAAATGTAAATGTAAATGTAATAAAATCTTCAAATAAATTAGACTTTTTTATTACTTAATTCCTTTTATCTATAGCATCACTATACCTTTCTGTCCATCAAGGAAATGCTTTCCTCTTTTTACATTGTCCCTGTTTTCCAATAATTTTGTAAGTTACCTCATACAGAACTTTACAAATTTCCTCATTACATTCATTTATGTTTTCCATCTTATTCAGAATCCGAATCCGAATCCGAATGAGCTATATTGCCAGTTGTGCCTGCAAACACAAGGAATTTGTTTAAGTTACAGAACTTCCAGTACACAACGTAAGTGACAAGACAAGAAACAAGTAACATAATAAAAATAAATATGTACGTTAAACACACAGTGTTGTAAATGCAATGGTACAGAAGAGATGTGGACAAAATAGTTTATATACTGATATTTTATATATTTAAAGTTAAAAGTTATAAGGTGTTAAATGTGAATGTCTCTATTGTAGTTGGTGATGTCTTTCAGGCCTCTCCACACTGATGCAGGGTCATTGGTAGAAAACCTATTTTCCAGGTTTTTGGCACAGCTCTTCTCAGCCACTCCACTCTCCTTAGTCAATGTGTTCCTGGCCTTATTATACAAGATCTTGTCCCCGCTCCTGTAGGCATCCTCTTTGGCCTGACGCAGCTGTCTTAGTTTTGGTGTGAACCATGGTTTATCATCGTTAAATGATAAATAAGTCCTGGTGGGGATGCATAAATCCTCGCAGAAACTGATGTATGATGTTACAGTTTCTGTGAGCTCGTCCAGATTACGTCAGCAGCTTCAAAACCTCTCCAGTCAGTGCATGCAAAGCAGGCTTGCAAGACCTGTTCTGCGGCAGTCGTCCATCTCTTTACAGCTCTTGTTTCTTGCTTGGCAGGTTTAAGTTTTTGTCTGTAAGTTGGTAGAAGATGAACCAGGCAGTGATCAGAAAGTTCAAGAGCTGCTCGAGTGACGGAGCGATATGCATCTTTTATTGAAGTGTAGCAATTTTCCATAATATTATTGTCTCTGGTGAGGCATGTGACAAGTTGTTTGAATTTAGGCATCTCATGTGTGATATTTTGCCTGATTAAAATCTCCAAGAATAATACAACAGAATCACATTGTTCTTTTACTCTCATCCCTACCTTATATACAATTATATAGTGATTCCTACCCATATTATATTCTTCCCAAACATCCAATACACATTAACTAGCTATCCCTTCAGAGACCAAGGTTAAATCTATAGCTGATCCAACACCACATACTAAATCTACTCTTGTGTTCCTGCCATCATTTATACAAACTAACCCATTACTATCTTATTTCTTCAACAACATCCCCATTATGATCATCTTTACTGCTTCTCCATAAAGTGCTATGTACATTAAAATCTCCACACCAAATTATTTTTGATTTCCTGATCCCATAAATCCAATAAAGATTTCCTGATCCACTTTTCTTAAACTTTACCTAATCTATTACAAGGATTACCATAATCTAATATTGTGTTTCTCTGCATATATTTCTATAACCACCAATTCATATTCTTCAATCTTATTTATAAATCTAAATTCTAATTCATTTATTATAAAAGTAGCCACCCCACCTCCATAACCTTTCTATGTTTCCTTACAATATCATATCCTTGCAAAAAAAGATTAATTTAGGTTTTAACCATGTTTCTTGTAGACCAATTATGTTTGGTTTCACCTCTAACAAGTCTATATAATTTTTTTTATTTTATCCATTTGCAACAAGATTCCTAGCTTTTCATTGGGGGATTGTTAACACCATTATTACTATTATTATGTACTTCCACATACTGTTTGAGTACTTCATTGAGTCTTAATCATATCATAAATTTTTCCAATATAATACCGGCTACTTTCAAGTATCTCTCAACAATCTCTTAAACAAATTCAAATTTTCTGATCACCAAACTATCCTCTTTTGTCTTAAAACCAACATATTTTCAGCCTGTTTTTCTACTTTTACCTCTATGTGTCTCTGCTTTTTTCTTTTGCTTTTTGTTCTGCTTCAGCGTAAGTTAATCCCTCAGTTTTTCTCATATTATTACGGAGCCCCTCTGATCCCACTTTGTCAAAAAAAGAAACGTATCTTGTGGCCTCAGAGTACTAACTCGTGGCCTCAAGATAAGTAACTCGTGGCCACAAGATACTAACTCGTGGCCTCAAGATACTAACTCGTGGCCTCAAGATACTAACTCGTGACCTCAAGATACTAACTTGTGACCTCAAGATAAGTAACTCGTGGCCACAAGATACTAACTCGTGGCCTCAAGATACTAACTCGTGGCATCAAGATACTAACTCCTGGCCTCAAGATACTAACTCGTGGCCTCAAGATACTAACTTGTGGCCTCAAGATAAGTAACTCGTGGCCACAAGATACTAACTTGTGGCCTCAAGATAAGTAACTCGTGGCCACAAGATACTAACTTGTGGCCTCAAGATAAGTAACTTGTGGCCTCAAGATAAGTAACTTGTGGCCTCAAGATAAGTAACTTGTGGCCTCAAGATAAGTAACTTGTGGCCTCAAGATAAGTAACTTGTGGCCTCAAGATAAGTAAGTTGTGGCCTCAAGATAAGTAACTTGTGGCATCAAGAAACTAACTCGTGGCCTCAAGATGCTAACTCATGGCCTAGGCACAAACTCAAGAGAAAGTTAAAAATCTCAAAAACAAAAACCTGCTCAATAGCAGAGAAGTTTAACAAAAAAAAAACATCCTCAAAAATCTAAAAAAAAAAACCTGTTTGATTGCAGAGAAGATTAACAAAATAAACAACCTTAAAATCTCAAAAACAAAAACCTGTTAGATAGCAGAGAATATTCATAAAGACAAACTCAAGAGGATATAAAAAACCTCAAAAACAAAAACCTGTTAGATGGCAGAGAAGATTAAAAAAATCTCTTATTGCAGTTTGTGACTTGTTCTTTTCTTTATGAATTTCCACATTTTAGGGGTTTTTCACTTCCGGACTGTACTGAGATCAGGATGGAAACACTTTATGTCTAGTCATGATCGATGCCTCAGGGCATGAAAGTGAGATTCCTCAGACCACACAATCTTGTTTCTGACAGTTTCTTGCAATGAAACATAATTTACTCTGACACATCTGATAGATTTCTGACACATGTATTCATTTACAGTTAAAACTTCCTTAAAAAGCTCACATATATTCCACTGATTGTAAACATTGTTTTTTATGTGAAACATTTGATAACTAGTTTTTTTCTAAATGTAATCTTTGTTGAATATTTAAGACAGAATAGAACAGTCCTGGAATACCATATCAAATACTATAAAGTAATTTAAATATTTTTATATGTTGTGTAGTAATCACAAAAACACAAGTCACTTTTTGTTTAGTCTATTTTAGAAAGTGTATAACTGTGAGAACTGCTGACACTTATAGTTGATTCTAACAAGTCTCATTGAACACTGGAACAAATCATTTAGAAGTATAAAATGAATTGTTTAAATTGTTCAACTCAATTGTTTTCCTCAGATCACCTGAGATAACCAAATTTTTCCTGTTTAACAGTGCAGTATATACAGTTCTTTAGTACAGAAGTTACAATTTAATCTGCAAAAAATGTCACGTTTTAAAACAAACATTTTGTGTGTTTTGTTCCATGCAAATGTCAGTTATCAGTAAATCTGTGTCAGATATTTTTCTCAACGGTTTTTTATGTTGTAATATCTAGTACATGATGTGAAACATATAGATTCAGTATAGGTGAAGCAATTTCCAGAGAAACTTCTCTAAAGGAGCCTTCATGAATTTTTAGTTGTCATGTCAGTGTAAGAACTGCTTTGTGCACAATGTATGTAATAATCTATCAAAAGAAAGTTAATATGTTCAAAAGAATGTGTGTATAAATCTGTGTATCATTCATTCGATCGATTTTCAAATTCAAACTAAAAATTATAAAAACAAATAAACAACTTGTTTTTCTATTGTTTTTCTATGGGTCTTCGGGTCAACCTGGAAAAGAGCCAGCTCTCCCCTACGCAGAGCATCTCTTATCTCGGCATGGAACTAGACTCTGTCACTATGTGTGCGCGACTCACAGGAGAGCGTGCACGGTCATTGCTGGCATGTTTGGCTCAGACCTCACGCACAGTGGTCCCGCTGAAGACTCTTCAGAGGCTCCTGGGGCATATGGCATCCTCGGCTGGGGTAATTCCCCTCGGGTTGATGCATATGAGACCACTTCAGCTTTGGCTACAGAGTCGGGTTCCGAGGAGCGCATGGCACACTGGCAACAGACGGATTCACATCACGTCGAAATGCCGGAGTCTTCTCGCCCCATGGTCCTCAGTGACCTTTCTGCGGGCAGGAGTCCCGCTAGGGCAGGTGTCGAGGCACGTCGTGGTGACGACGGACGCCTCCCTGCTCGGCTGGGGCGCAGTGTGCCACGGGCACGTAGCTTCGGGTCGATGGACAGGTCCCCGACTACGTTGGCATATCAATGCCTTGGAGCTTTTGGCAGTACACATGGCCCTCATGAGGTTCTTACCTCTACTGAGGGACAAACACGTGCTTGTCCGCTCGGACAGCACCACCGCTGTATCGTACATAAATCATCAAGGTGGCGTACGCTCGCGGACACTGTCATTGCTCGCCTGACGCCTCCTCAAATGGAGTCAGCGGGTCATCAAGACCCTGCGCGCTGTGCACCTCCCCGGGGCTCTGAACGAGACAGCCGATGCACTCTCTCGTCAGCAGATCCGGCCAAGAAGCTGGCGACTCCATCCTCGTGCAGTCCGGTCGATATGGGATTGCTTCGGCCAGGCACAGGTAGACCTGTTCGCCTCCCGAGACGACACCCATTGCCCGCTTTGGTTCTCCCTGACCGAGGGTCCCCTTGGCACGGATGTCTTAGCGCACGACTGGCCACGAGACAAGCCTTCCCCCCAGTGAGCCTCATTGCACAGGTCCTGTGCAAGGTAAGGGAAGAGGAGCACCAAGTGATCCTGGTTGCCCCATACTGGCCCAACCACACTTGGTTCTCAGAGCTGAGGGCTCTGACGATCACTCCCCCCTGGCCGATTCCCCCGATGAAGGACCTTCTATCACAGGGGAAGGGCACGTCATGGCACCCCAGACCAGACCTATGGAACCTCCACGTCTGGCTCCTGGACGGGACGAGGAGCTCCTGAGCGGACTGCCACCAGCGGTCGCAGGTTTAATCGCTTAGGCTAGGGCCCAGCTACTCGGTGTCTTTACACCTTGCAGTGGCGCCGCTTCTCGTCTTGGTGTGCCTCACGGTGTGAGGACCCCCGGAGATGCGAGATCAGAGCATGTTATCCTTCCTACAAGAGGGGCTTGAGCATCAGCTCGCCCCCTCCTCCTTGGAAGTGCATGTAGCCGCAATAGCTGCTCATCACGATCAGGTGGATGGGATGGACGACATGACCAGGGGCCTCATTTATAAAAGTGTGTGTAGGATCCTTACTAAAACTTTACGCACGCACAAAAGCCAAAAAGAGCGTACGCAGAAAAATATTCAGATTTATAAAACCATGCGTACGCACACCTGCACGCAATTTTCACTTTATAAATCACAACCTAGCTGATAATCTCATGTACCGCCATCTATCCGCCCACATTTAACCATATATAGACAATGCAAATGAGCTCAGTGGCCATGCATATTAAGAAGACGGAACCATCAAGTCAGAAAAAGAGTTTCTTGTGAGTGAGGAGGATGAAAGAAAGGTTGTTTTATTTGGTGGAATTATTAATAAAAAATAATATTCAGAGTGTGGACACATCACTGCTGCGGTAAACATGACGATCCAGATATAAAAGAGAAGTGGTCCGATCTTAAGATGCGAATAAAGAAACGGTTTGCTTCACTGACAGAATGTGTGAGCGACTGGTGAGGGCAAAAACGCCCCCGATTCTCTGCCAACCCAGTGTGTGTGGCATTGTGTCTGAGAGGGAGACACACGTGTGCAGATACAGGGGAACCTGGTAAATAACTTTACTGCTTGCGTGCTCAATTAAATAAAATACATTTTTAATACATGGATAAGTCCTTATTCAGAGTCTGCGTGAGAGCAGTGTGACGAAACTCCCAGCGCACAGTCTGCGGGGGCTCTGGAGTTCCCCGAGGTCCCCAGCACAAGCGCGGGAGTCCCGTGCCATACACACGGCTGGAAGTGGCCGGGTGCAGACTGAGGCTGTTCTGCAGACACAGAGAGACCCCATTAATGCAACTACTTTAATCGCAGATGAGCTGAAGCAAATAAGGGTTGTGCTGGGTGACATTGCATCTACATTAAAGGATCTTGTTTAAAAATGAACCTTTGCACTGTTGTTCTTCACAAACGGCGCATTACTCCCTGACGGAGTCTTGCTCCCTGATGATGTTTTTCTTGTTGGGGGTGGGGGGGGTCAGGCTCTTCATGCTGGTGTTGTGGGTCCCTCCGAAGTCTGCCATTGGCATAATCTGCCAGCAGTGCCAGCGCATCCATCACACAATATGCATTGAAGTGTTGCTGCAGTAGACTATTTATGTTTTCAGCGATCATATTTAATCATTTGCAACTTATCACATTAATCACATAATGGGTGAAAGGCGTACATCCATGTAAGAATCGAAGTGAAAGACATTACATTTACGTACTTTCAGCATATAGTTCCTTTTATGTCTTTAAACTAATGATGATTAAATGTTATTTGTATGTTTTGTTGTAACCAGGACCTTTTTGCCATTTTGCAAATGGTTAATTCCCTTCATCCGCAGTCAGTTCCTCAACTCCCCATCAGTGTCGCCAAACTGCTTTGTCTTCAAAATGTGCGTACGCATGGGTCAGAGTTTGCGTGAAGGTGCGCATGTTTTCACTTCAAGTTTTTATTTATAAATCCCAACTTTTGCGCAGGAACTGGCGTACGCATGTTTTCAGCTCCGTTTTGTGCGTACGCAAGCTTTATAAATGAGGCCCCAGGTCATTAGGTTCCTTAGGGGCGCATTGCGGGGGAACCGGCCCAGGCCGCGCTCCGTACCCTCTTGGGACTCCTACGGGACCTCAGCGGTCCCCCCTTCGAGCCCTCGGATCGAGCTAGTCTTTCTCATTTAACGATGAAGACAGCTCTCCTTGTAGTGCTAGCCTTGATCAAGAGGATCGGGGACCTACACGCATTCTCTGTGTCCAGTGACTGCCTTCAGTGTGGGCCGGCTAATTCTCACGTTCTCCTGAGACCCCGGCCCGGCTACGTCCCCAAGGTTCACACCACTCCCTTTTTGGGACCCTATCCGGGCTCGGTCTGTATCTGCCGCGAGCAGCGTTGGTGATTTGGGGATCAATATGGGCGTTTGTCCGTCAGTTTCACTCTCTCGGACCGCCATACCCCAACACGCTCTTCTTTCCCGTCTTCTCGAGACGTCACAATGTCTCGCTCGCGCAAACACGCGAGGAGGACGAGCTGACAGTTGCAGCATCTGAGGGCGAGCTGCCAGCGTTGGACCGGGATGACGCGCTGCACCTGCCGCTTCCGGGCGATCAGGGGGCGGGCTTATCCGGATCCGCCAATGGCGGCTGTGCTTTCCCGGGCCGCGAGTATTGGGCGAGTGTACGGCCCTGCCTACACCCCAGTGCTTGTGGTTGGATTCTCGGTATGTCGGGGGCTCCCGGAGCAATAAGCCCCGCCCCGATACCATATGTTTCCGGGAAGTGCAAAACGAGCTGTGTTGATCGGGAAGGCATCCCCTAGTGGCCCGCGTCAGTCATGACAGCTCATTCGCTCTCACTTCCCCCGATAAGGGCGCAGCCCGGGGCTATACGGTATCCCACCAGCAGAGCGCGCTGTTGTGACACACCTGTGTCCTCAGAGCACATCTTCCTGGGGCGATAGACCAAAGCTCCCCCCCCAAGCGTGCATATTTTCCCCGTCCTGCTGCGTCTTTTCTCCATGTAATGGCCTTTTTGCACCAAGCAAGAAGCCTTGCAGGAGATCATCGAGGGGAGGCCTGACCAAGCCACAGTACGTGAGCTCAGGACCGCAACTAGCCTCGCGCTGATAGCGTTGAAGGTTACCGCCGTCCCCTGGTTGGGCGATGTCCACCATAGTGGTCCAAGAGCACCACCTCCGGCTCACCCTTGCGTAATGTGGGATTCCGAGAAATCTAGGTTTTTCGATGTGCCCGTTGTGCAGGGAGGGGCTGTTTTGGAGACGCTACGTAGAACTTTGCCCAGAAGCTCTCTGTGGTGCAGTAGCAGAAGGAGGTTCATATCCCTCCCCGGCGTGGATCGGCCGCTGGAAGCCGCCTTAATCCTGCCCATCATTTGCTCCAAAACGGCTCCGCCCCTCCGCGCCGCCGACTCCGGTATGAGCACCCCTTGAACAGCTGGCGCCCCGCAGAACATCGGCATCGCGGAGGTAGGCAACTCCATCCCGTCAGTAGCTGCCTAAAGCGGTTACTTTGACAGGTCTCACTCAGGGTGTCTCCTTCCCTGGGTTTCTGCAGCCACAGTCACTCTCCACAAGACGGTGCGTGGCTAGCAGATGTGGTTCGCAGACGTATGTCTAACTCGGGGGCGCATCGGTCTGCGGGCCAAGGAGGCATGTCGAGACCAGCCGTCCCCCCAGGGTCTCACCCTGGCCGGCCGCTGGTCTCGACAGCCACGAACCACCCGCCTCGGCTATGGTGAAGCAGATCGGCCCTCTGATGCCTCTGACTGGAAAGTTGCCAGCCTGGCCGGCTGTGCACTCCATCACGATGGCTGGAGCGTACGATCCGTCTCGGCTCCGCGATCCAGGTCGCCAGACGCCCGCCCAAGTTCCGGGGATCCTCTACACTTCGGTGAGAGCGAGGAGTCTTCCGTCCTTCGGGGCGAGGTCGCCACCCTTCTGGCAAGGCCGTGTTCGAGCCTGTCCCACGAGCCGAGATGTCCCCGGGATTCTAAGCCCCTACTTCATCGTGCCCAAAGAAGGCGGAGGTCTGCGCCCCATTCTAGGTCTACGCGTCCTGAACAGGTACCCCTTTTTAGGTTGCCCTTCCGGATGCTGACGGAGGCGCATCCTTGCGTCAGTCAGGTCCCTAGACTGGTTTGTGGCTATCGACCTGAAGGACGCGTACTTCCGTGTCTCGGTTCCCCTCGACTCCGACCGCTTCTACGGTTCGCATTCGAGGCACGAGCGTACTAGTACAAGTTCTTACCCTTTGGGCCCTCCCTGTTCCCCCGGGTCTTCATGAAGATCACGGAGAGCACCATCGCCCCCCCTGGGAGCGAGGAGTGCAGATACTGAACTATCTCGACGACAGGCTCATCCTGGGTCACTCGCCAGAGACAGTCGTTATACACAGGAACCTGGTGCTACGGCACTCAGCCCAACCGGATCTTCGGGTCTCCGAGAGAGGAGCCAACCCTCCCAAGTGTAGGGGATCTCCTGTCTCGGGATGGAACTGGACTCTGTCACTATGTCTGCACGACTCTCAGATGGGCGTGCCCAGTCAGTGCTCGAGCGCTTGAAACATTTCAAGTGCCCCACGGTCCCCCTGAAATTATTTCAGAGGCTCCTGGGACACATGGCATCCTCGGCCGGAGTAATTCCTCTCGGGTTGATGCACATGAGACCGCTACAGCACTGGCTACAGAGTCGGGTTCCGAGGACAGCATGCACAGGCACCAGGTGGATCGTTGTAACGCCTCTGTGCCATCACACTCTAGTCCTTGGTCTTCAAGACCTTTTTTCCAGCGGGAGTACCGCTCAGAAAGGTACGAGGCATGTTCTGGTACCTCAGACGCCTCCCTGCAGGGCTGGGGTGCAGTGTGCAGTGGGCACGTAGCGTCGGGTCGATGGACAGGTCCCCGCCTACGCTGGCATATCAATGCCCTAGAGCTGTTGGCAGTACTGCTGGCCCTCAAGAGGTTATGGCCTCTCATTCAGGACAAACATGTCCTTGCTCGGTCGGACAGTACAACAGCCGTTGCATACATAAAATAACCAAGGTGGCATACCCTCCAGGCACATGTCTTAGCTCGCCCGCAGCCTCCTCATATGGAGTCAGCAGGGGGTGAAATCTCTGCAAGCCGTTCATCCCTGGTGCTCTGAACACGACAGCAGATATGCTCTCGCGCCGGCCAGGAGAATGGCGGCTCCATCCCCGCGCTGTCCAGCTCATTGGGAGCACTTCGGTCAGGCTCAGGTAGACCTGTTCGCCTCCCCGGACTCCTCCCACGCCCACTCTGGCATGCCCTGACCGAGGGTCCCCTCGGCATGGATGCCTTAGCACACAGCTGGCCGCGGGACAAGCGGAAGTATGCCTTCCCCCAGTGAGCCTCATTGCACGGGTCCTGTGCAAGGTCATGGAAGAGGAACACCAAGTGATTTTGGTTGCCCTCTACTGGCCCAACCACACTTGGTTCTCGGAGCTCATGGCTCTGACAATCACTCCCCCTTGGCCGATTCCCCTGATGAAGGACCTTCTATCCCAGGGGGAAGGGCACGTTGTTGCACCCCAGGCCAGACCTCTGGAACCTCCACGTCTGGCCCCTGGACGGGACGAGGAGCATCTGAGCAGCCTGCCACCAGCAGTCGCAGGTACCCTTGCTCAGGCTAGAGCCCCGACCACTCGGTGCCTGTACACCTTGAAGTGGCGGCGCTTCTCTTCATGGTGCGCCTCACACGGTGAGGACTCCCGGAGGTGCGGGATCAGTGTCGTGTTGTCCTTCCTCCAAGAGGGGCTCGAGCAAAAGCTCGCCCCCTCCACTTTGAAAGTGTATTTGGCTGCCATAGCAGCCTATCACGCTCGCTTCTATCAAGAGGGTAGGGGACCTACACGCACTCTCTGCGCCCAGTGAGTGCTACCAGTTGGGTCCGGCTGAGTCTCAGGTGATCCTGAGGCCCCGGCCCGGCTGCGTGCCCAAGGTTCCCACCACTCCTTCTGGGAGCAGGTGGTGAACCTGCAGGCGCTCCCTATTTGGGAGGAAGACCCAGCCTCTTCTATGTTTTGTCCCGTATGCGCCCTGCGCCTCTACGTGGACCGCATGCAGAGCTTAGGAGCTCTGAGCAGCTGTTGTCTGTTATGGAGATCAGCAGAAGGGGAGGGCTGTCTCTAAACAGAGAATGTCGCACTGGATGGTAGACGCAAAAACAACAGCGTACCAATCTCAGGGGCGCCCGTGCCCGCTGGCGGTAAGAGCCTATTCCACAAGGAGTGTGGACACCTCGTGGGCACTGGCGCGTGGCGTCTCTCTGGCAGACATCATAAAGCTGCGGGCTGGGCTACACCCACCGCCTTAGGAGGTTCTACAACCTCCAGGTGGAGTTAGGTCTCTACTCGGGTCTTGTTAGGACTTGTGGGTGTATGCCTGCGAAAGCGCCGTCTCCCCTACGTAGGTGAGCAAGAGTACTCCTCTTAGCCTCCCTACTCCCCCCCCTTCAGGAGCGAGTATAGGCAACCTATCCTTCACGAAGCACACCCTACAGTAGCCGGCCGAACGGAGCGGCCGTGGCTGCTGCACCAGTTGGTGAAGTTATGCCACCGTGTAAAGTGGCTCCCTGACATAGGGCGGCCCCACACGATGTAATATGTCACTTAAGGTCCTCACAAGCAGCGTACCGTGTGATCTCCCCAGGTGAGCCTCTACCTATATCTGCGCCCCCCATATTTGGGCTTGCGCACTGTTTTTCCCATGACTTCTTCCCAGAAGGCGAGAATCATGAGGTAACCTCCACAAAGTTACCCTCCAAGTGCGGGATGTGGTCTCCGTACGCAGACCCTCGATTAGAAGGATAGCATTCCCCACTGATCCCACAGTGACGGACGGCTCCTAGTTAAGGTAAGAGTAAGGCCACCGTCCGGGGCATCGTTGGCGAGAGTCTCTCAACTTCTAGCGAAGCTCTGATGAAACCTTGCCAAGACTCACTGGAGGGTCGTGACTGGCGGAGAGTGAGTAAGTCGCTCCGTTGCATGTCAGGACGTGACCTGGCGACGTGGCGGGATTGAATTGGTCCCCCTTTCAGTCACAACGTTGAGAGACCGTCTGAAAGGGAATGTCTCCGGTTACGTATGGTAACCTAGGTTCCCTGAAGGAGGGAACGAGACGTTGTGACTTCCCGTGCCACGTTACCCGGCCACCGCTGCAGCGACCGGGAGAGGCTTCCCAGGTTCCTCAGTAAAAAACGGTGATGAATGATCTCTTCCGTCCCCTTTTTTACCCATCATCACGGGCGGGGACATGAATTGATTCATTCGCCAATTAATTGGCCTTTTTTAATAGGCTCGGAGACAATGGGTTCTCCAGATCAAACCCCCTTTCAGCTCACAACGTCTTATTTCCTCCTTCAGGGAACCTAGGTTACCATACGTAACCGGAGACGTTTATCATTGTTAAATAATAAATAAGTCCTGGTGGGGATGCATAAAATCCTTGCAGAAACTGATGTATGATGTTACAGTTTCTGTGAGCTCGTCCAGATCGTCTTCAGCAGCTTCAAAAACTCTCCAGTCAGTGCATTCAAAGCAGGCTTGCAAGACCTGTTCTGTGTCAGTCGTCCATCTCTTTACAGTTCTTGTTTCTGGCTTGGCAGGTTTAAGTTTTTGTCTGTAAGTTGGTAAAAGATGAACAAGGCAGTGATCAGAAATTTCAAGAGCTGCCCGAGTGACGGAGCGATATGCATCTTTTATTGAAGTGTAATAATGGTCCATAATATTATTGTCTCTGGTGAGGCATGTGACGAGTTGTTTGAATTTAGGCATCTCATGTGTGAGATTTTGCCTGTTTAAAGTCTCCAAGAATAATAAAAACGGAATCACATTGTTCTTTTACTCTCATCCCTACCTTATATACAAATATATAGTGATTCCTACCAAGTGTCTCTCAACCATCTCTTAAACAAATTCCAATTTTCCGATCACCAAACTATCTTCTTTTGTCTTACTTAGAACCAACATATTTTCAGCCTGTTTTTCTACTTTTACCTCTCTGTGTCTCTGCTTTTTTCTTTTGCTTTTTGTACTGCTTCAGCGTAAGTTAATCCCTCAGTTTTTCTCATATTATTACGGAGTCTCTCTGATCCCACTTTTTCAAAAAAAGAAACGTATCTTGTGGCCTCAAGATACTAACTCGTGGCCTCAAGATAAGTAACTCGTGGCCACAAGATACTAACTCGTGGCATCAAGATAAGTAACTCGTGGCCACAAGGTACTAACTTGTGGCATCAAGATACTAACTTGTGGCATCAGGATACTAACTTGTGGCCTCAAGATACTAACTCGTGGCCTCAAGTACTAACTTGTGGCCTCAAGATACTAACTCGTGGCCTCAAGATACTAACTTGTGGCCTCAAGATACTAACTCGTGGCCTCAAGATACTAACTTGTGGCCTCAAGATACGAACTCATGGCCTCAAGATACTAACTTAGTACTTAGTTAGTATCTTGAGGCCACAGGATAAGTATTTTTTGACAAAATGGGACCAGAGGGGCTCCGTACATTTTGGATTTTCACAGCATGTTTGTGAAAACAACATCTCCCAAAGCCAGCACTATGTTCACCGTTACAGCATTTAGCCTTCACCCCTTCACCACATTTACCATATTCATGATCACCACCACATCTCGCACAGCGTTGTTTTCGTCTACAAACAGAACTAACCTGTCCATATTTCTGGCACTTGAAGCATCTAAGCGGAGGAGGCACAAACTCAAGAGAATGCTAAAAATCTCAAAAACAAAAACCTGCTCAATAGCAGAGAAGCTTCACAAAAATAACATCCTCAAAAATCTCAAAAACAAAAACCTGCTAGACAGCAGAGAATATTCATAAAGACAAACTCAAGAGGATGTAAAAAACCTCAAAAACAAAAACCTGTTCGATAGCAGAGAATATTCAATAAATTCTTATTGCAGTTTGTGACTTGTTCTTTTTCTTTATGAATTTCCACATTTTTGGGGTTTTTCACTTCCGGACTGTACTGAGATCAGGTTTGAAACACTAAATGTCTAGTCATGATCGATGCCCTAAGACATGAAAGTGAGATTCCTCAGACCACACAATCTTGTTTCTGACAGTTTCTTGCAATGAAACATAATTTACTCTGACACATCTGATAGATTTCTGACACGTATTCATTTACAGTTAAAACTTCCTTAAAAAGCTCACATTTATTCCACTGATTGTAAACATTGTTTTTTATGTTAAACATTTGATAACTAGTTTTTTTTCTAAATCTAATCTTTGTTGAATATTAAAGACGGAATAGAACAGTCCTGGAGAGGACTTTGAATAGAATATTTTTTCTTTTATTTATAAACCTATTAATATGATCATAATAATATAAATCTGTATTTGGATACAGTAAAAAATACTATTCAGTAGTGACAAAAAATCCATCTGTAATGTGAAAGAATGATAGAAATTAGAGGTACATGACATTTGTGATAAAAGTCAATGATCACATGAATCAATTAAGTTTGCTGTACCGAAATTCTTGTTGAAATATTACTGCTTTGAAAGCAAAAATAAACTTTTCTTGTATTTGAGGTTTAAACTTTCTGTTATTTCTGTAAGTACATAGATCGATAATTCATGTTAATTTGAAACATCATATCTGGCCACACGTCATCAACAAACTATTTTGGAAAAATGTTTTGAAAAGTTCACAGGAAAAAACATTAATAACTAGTGAATTCAGAAGTAATTGAAATTTTTTTTTAAAATGGTCTTTATGTTATTACCATGGCTATATACACAATGTTTAAAATAACAGTGGTATTCTCTAAATAAATACAAATAAGTTAATATAACTAAGTTAATATTAAATCTAATTAATCTCTATGGCTAACAACAAATAACATTCAAAAGAGATTAAAAAACCCCAGTATTTTATTGTCAAGAAATGACTTTAAAATAATTAAATATCTCCAGAATAAATCAACAGGTAATACCATATCAAAAACTATAAAGTAATTTAAATATATTTATATGTTGTGCAGTAATGACAAAACTTTTTGTTTATTTTATTTTAGAAAGTGTATAACTGTGAGAACTGCTGACACTTATAGTTGATTCTAACAAATGTCATTTATAAATTTGTGCCAGATATTTTTCTTAACACTTCTATATGTCATAACATAAAGTACAGTATGTGAAATATGTAGATGAAGGTGTAGTCATTTCCAGAGAAACTTCTCTATAGGAGCCCACATGAATCATATTTAAATGTCATGTCAGTGTAAGAACTCCTTTGTGCACAATGTATGTAATAATCTTTCAAAAGAAAGTTGAATATGTTCTAGAGAAAGTTAAATATGTTCGAAAGAATGTTAAATATGTTCGAAAGAATGTGTGTATAAATCAATGTACCATTCATTCAATCGATTTTCAAAAAAATAAATTAAATAAAATTATTAAACAAATAAACAACTTGTTTTTTATCTTGTTTGTTTTCTTAAAGAGAATGGAAATCATGAATACTGACTCATTTTATGATTTTATGACCATTTGCTCATCGAAAATATTAATAACAAATAACCGGATTAGAAGAACATTAATCTTTAATTTACCCAAATTGGCATGACCCAAAAGTACTTGTAGCTGCTCTTTAGACACTGTGCCATTCTATTAAACACAACATTTGTTTTAAAATCACTTATTTTTAAGAGATTTCAAGCAAACATTATGTCATTCAAGTTTGTGACCAATGTGAACATGAAGTTTTTTGGCATTTCTCTTTTATTTAGCATTTAGATGCCACCTGTAAACAGCAGAACTGTGTCTAGAAGTTCTGTTCACTTTTAAATGAAGTTAAATATTTCCCCAGTTTTTAAATGTAGCTATAGAAACAGTTCATATAACCACACATGTGTTTGTTTGTGATTGACAGCAGATGATTACTCTTTTTTAATATGCATAATAATATACGCTTAACAAAAACATATTTATGTAAATATAAGTATGTTTATTTAACATATATAAATAATGTTTATTTAAATTATATAAATATAATCGAATATGGTTAGTAATTAAATATTAGTAGAAAAATAAAAATATGTTTATTTTAAATAAATAAATATAATTGAATGTGATAGACTATGAGTAATAATTAAATATTAGTTTATAAAGTAGATTTACATTTCAAATATGCAAACATAAAATTACATACAAAATCAAAGAAAAAAAGCAGAAACATCTAACAAATAATGTGTAAGGTTTAAATAAAACCTAATAGCATTTTCCAAATAATATTTAAAGTTTCCTACCCATCTTAAATAATCCAAATTTCGTTTACCTTTAAATAATTGTATTTATATAAATAAATAAAAGTCACATAATATTTCCTAATTAAAATAAAACTATACCTTCTAAAGGGAGAAATTCTGCCCCTCCGCCCAGACTGCCCCTCCTACGTCACTGAAACGCTCCGCACCGTTACGTCATTTGCACAGGGAGAGGGCTATAAAACCCAGCCGAACCTCTGCACTGGTCTCGGTCGGACTGGACAGCTGAGAGTGAAGCTCGCAAGTTTGCAAAAAGTTTTGTAAAAGTTCCCCAAACTTCAGGATCGAACCATGGCAAGCAGAACGAGCACATCTTCTTATCAAAGAATGTTCGGTGGGGATCGTCTGGCGGTGTCCCGGACCGATTATACGAGCCGCGGGTCCGGGAGTCTGGTGCGCGCATCCCGGTGGGTCTCGGGCAGCGCGTCCTCCTCTGCATCTCACACGATCTCGTCCAGAAACATAAGAGTGCGCCCCAGCGCACCCCTGCCCAGGTTATCCATTGACACCGTGGATTTCGGGCTCGCCAAAGACATCAACTACGAGTTCATAGCCAACAGAACCAACGAAAAAGCCGAGATGCAGCACCTGAACGACCGGTTCGCCACTTACATCGAGAAGGTCAGGTTCCTGGAGCAGCAGAACAGGATCCTGGTGGCCGAGCTGGACCAGATGAAGGGTCAGGGGAGGTCCAGGGTTGGAGATCTGTATGAGGATCAGATTAGGGAGCTGAGGAAGCAGGTGGACCTGCTCACCAACGAGAAGGCCAGAGTGGAAGTGGACCGGGACAACCTGCGCGAGGACATCGTGACTCTTACAGAAAGGTCTGCAAACTTGAACATTCTTCAAACTACATTTGTGTCTAGAGCTTAAAGTGTTTAAAATGTGTATGATGATATCCATGTGACATGTCTTAATAGTAACGTTTTATTAATGCTATTTAATAATAAGATTTTAATTATGCTTTTTATTTATGCAATTTTAATTATACAATATAATAATACAATTTTAATAATGCTATTTAGTAATAAAATTGTATAATGCTATTTAATAATAACATTTCAATAATAATTTGTAATAATAACATTTTTATTATGCTATTTAATAATAACATTTGATTTATGCTATTTATTAATACAATTTTAATTATTGTATTTAATAATACAATTGTAATGATTCTATTTAATAATAAAAAAAATATAATGCTATTTAATAATAACATTTTAATTATAATTTGTAATAATAACATTTTAATAATGCTGTTTAACAATATATTTTAATTATGCTATTTATTAATACAATTTTAATTATACAATATAAGAATACAATGTTATTAATACTATTTAATGAAACAATTGTATAATGCTATTTAATAATAACATTTTAATAATGATTTGTAATAATAACATTTTAATTATGCTATTTAATAATAACATTTGATTTATGCTATTTATTAATACAATTTTAATTATTGTATTTAATAATACAATTGTAATAATTCTATTTAATAATAAAAAAATTATAATGCTATTTAGTAATAACATTTTAATAATAATTTGTAATAATAACATTTTAATAATGCTATTTAACAATAATATTTTAATTATGCTTTTTATTAATACAATTTTAATTATACAATATGATAATACAATTTTAATAATGCTATTTAATAATAAAATTGTATAATGCTATTTAATAATAACATTTTAATAATGCTTTTTAATAATAACATTTTAATTATGCTATTAAATAATGCAATTTTAATAATGCTATTTAATAGTATAAGAATTATAATAACATTTAATAATAACATTTTAATTACGCTATTTAATAATAACATTTTATTAATGCTATATAATAATAACATTTTATAATGCTATTTAATAATAACATTTTAATAATGCTTTTTCTTAATAAAATTTTAATTATGCTATCTAATAATAACATTTTATAAGGCTATTTAATAACAATATTTAATTAAGCTATTTAATAATAAAAAAATATAATGCTATTTAATAATAACATTTTAATAATGCTATTTAATAATAACATTTTTTAAATGCTATTGAATACTAAAATTGTATAATGCTTTTTAATAATAACTTTTTATTATTAAAATATTAATAATGCTATTTAATAATGAAATTTTAATAATGCTTTTTAATAATTACATTTTTATAATGCTATTTAATACTTTTTAATAATGCTATTTAATAATAAAATTTGATTTATGCTATTTATTAATACAATTTTAATTATGCTATTTAATAATACAATTTTAATAATGCTATTTAATAATAAAATTTTTATAATCCTATTTAATAATAACATTATAATAATAATTTGTAATAATAACATTTTAATAATGCTATTTAATAATAACAGTTTAATAATGCTATTAAATAATAATACTTTAATAGTGCTATTTAATAATAACATTTCAATAATGATATTTTAAAATAACATTTCAATAATTCTATTCAATAATAACATTTTAATAATGCTTTTTAATAATAACAGTTTAATAATGCTATTAAATAATAATACTTTAATAGTGCTATTTAATAATAACATTTCAATAATGATATTTTAAAATAACATTTCAATAATTCTATTCAATAATAACATTTTAATAATGCTTTTTAATAATAACATTTTAATAATTCAATTTTAATTGTGCTATTTGATAATAACATTTATTAATGCTATTTAATAATAACATTTTTATAATGCTATCCAATGATAAAAATTGTATAATTGTATTTGATAATAACAGTTTAATAATGCTATTTAATAATAACAGTTTAATAATGCTATTTAATAATAACATTTTAATAATGGTTTTTAATAATAACATTTTAATAATGCTTATTAATAATTAAATTTTAATTATGCTATTTAATAATACAATTTTATTTATGCTATTTGATAATAACATTTATTAATGCTATTTAATAATAACATTTTTATAATGCTATCCAATGATACAAATTGTATAATGCTATTTAATAATAACATTTTATTAATGCTGTTTAAAAATAAAATTGTATTAATGCTATTTAATAATAACAGTTTAATAATGCTATTTAATAATAACATTTTATTAATGCTGTTTAATAATAATATTTTATTAATTCTGTTTAATAATAAAAGTTTAATAATGATATTTAATAATAAAAGTTTAATAATATATTTTAATAATAACATTTTAATAATGTTATTTAATAATAATAATTTAATAGTGCTATTTAATAATAAAATTTTAATAATGCTATTTAATAATAAAATTTTAATAATGCTTTTTAATAATAATATTTTAATTATGCTATTCAATAATAACATTTTAATGATGCTATTTATTAATACGATTTTAATTAAGCTATTTAATAATACAATTTTAATAATGCTTTTTAATAGCAAAAATTTTATAATGCCATTTAATAATAACATTTTAACTATGCTATTTGATAATAACATTTAATTAATGCTATTTAATAATAACATTTTAATAATGCTTTTTAATAATAACTTTTTAATTATGCTATTTAATAATACAATTTTATAATGCTATTTAATAATAACATTTTAATAATGCTATTTAATATTAACATTTTTATAATGCTATTTAATAATAACAGTTTAAAAATGCTATTAAATAATAATACTTTAATAGTGCTATTTAATAATAACATTTCAATAATGATATTTTAAAATAACATTTTAATAATGCTATTTAATAATAAAATTTTAATAATACTATTTAATAATAACAACATTTTAACAATGATATTTGATAATAACATTTCAATAATGCTATTTAATAATAACATTTTAATAATGCTTTTTAATAATAACATTTTAATAATTCTACTTTAGTAATGATTTTAATAATGCTATTTAATTATAACATTTTAATAATGCTATTTAATAATACACATTTTATAATGCTATTTAATAATAACATTTTATTAATGCTATTTAATATTAAAATTTTAATAATGATATTTAATAATAACATTTTAATAATGATATTTAATAATACAATTTTAATAATGATATTTAATAATAACATTTTAATAATGCTATTTAATAATACAATTTTTATAATACTATTTAATAGTAACATTTTAATAATACTATTTAATAATAACATTTTAATAAAGCTATTTAATAATAGCATTTTAATAATGCATTTACTGCAAGAATTGTGCTTTATTTTTGCATGCATGCATTTTTACATATTGTTATTTTGCATGAATGCAAAAACAATGCATAATGGCATTCCTAATGTTTGCAGTCCTTTCAGTCATTTCACTTTATAAACTCATAATCTACTTTTACTTTAAAATATTATTTTGAAGTAAAATATTGTGCATAATAGTGTGCCATGAAGCTTTTATTTTTGCATGCATTTTTACAAATTGTAATTCTGCATGAAGGCAAAAACAATGCATAATGGCATGCCGTATGTTTGCAGTCTTTGCATGTAGTTTTGCATTTCACTTAATAAACTCTAAATCTATTATCAATTTAAACTATCATTAAGAAGTAAAATATTGTGAATAATTGTGTGCCATTTTGAATTTATATTATTTTAAAAACAAATGTATAGGCACGCTGTATGTTTGCAGTCTTTGCATGTATTTTTGCATTTCAATTTAATCTACTTTTACTTTAAAATATTACTTAGAAGTATAATGTGATAGATACAGTGGTGATTTTATTTGGGAATAAAAAGGCCAGCGTTTCCCAGTCTTCCCCATATTGTTGATATTTTGTTGTTTAATAAATTGCTCAACGAATTGAGCTTTATACCAACGATAAAAAAGATAAAAAGTGTAAAATGTAAGAATGCTGTGAGGATAATGTGCATGGGTTTGGATGTGTTGGGTGTGGCTCACGCTGTGTCCATCATTTACAGTCTTCAAGAAGAGATGCGTCAGAAGAAGGTTGCTGAGGAGTCTTTGCGCAGTTTCAGACAGGTTTGTGTGTGTTTATATTCTATTTTATGCAGAGATTAAAAAATCTGATATTAGATATTATCTAGGAGGGACCAAAACTGTCAATTATGTTTTGTTAGTTGCCATTGTTTGCAAGTCACAGTTAAACATGACCACATAAACCTTGTCACAATAAAAGGGTCAGTGTAGGCCTGGTTGGGTTGCCCTCTGGTTCGGAATGAGGGTAAGAAACACAGCACAACAGAGAGCTTTGGCTGTGGTCATGACAAAGCAAAGTGTTGTACCATTGGGAGGGGTCAGTGTTAGGGGACATGAGGTGGATGTGTGTGCACGCATTATAATGCCATCACCAGCTGCAACTCTACAAACAATTAGCAGCTGGCACGCTTTTGTTATTGAAAGAGTTGACACATCATGTATTTTTTAAACACAAAGAAACAGAAGTAGGTGACATGGAACTGAATCTAAACATTGGGAAGGGAATACAATGTCAATGACTGCATGCCTTTTTTCAAAATATCATAAAAGAGTTTCTTTAAAATGTATAAATGTCTGAGATGTAAGGGATTTGTTTTATCTTTATGTGTCTCACCCACAGGATGTTGACAACGCCTCTCTGGTTCGTGTGGATCTGGAGAGAAAAGTGGAGTCCTTGCTGGAGGAAATCGAATTCTTAAAGAAACTCCATGATGAGGTATAACCACCATGACCGTTAAAGTGTAAAACACAAATAAGTCTGAGACGGAAGTTAAAAGTACACTGAATCAGTTGCTTTTCTTGCATTCGATTCAAAGATGTTATCATAAAAAATAATCAGATGTCTTGTTCTTCAGGAAATTGCAGAGATGCAGATTCGGATCCAGGAGCCTATTCAGATTGATATGGAAGTGGTCAAGCCTGACCTCACCGCTGCACTCAGAGATGTTCGCGAACAGTATGAAACTATAGCTTCCAGAAACTTCCAGGAGTATGAAGACTGGTATAAATCCAAGGTCTGTCTGAATCAAGATCGACCAAATCAAAAATTGTGCAAAAGCCAGAGAATTCAGACTGAACATATAGCAAGCCTATGATAACATTATCTTAAGCAGTGATGCAACATCTAAGATAAAGATGCTTTAATGAAACTGGAAACACAGGGGAATTGTCATGCATGACTTCCTTTCTCCAGAAGAAAAAAAAATATTTAGAAGAATGTTGGGAACCGAACAACAGCGGTACTGATTCTGTATTTATACAAGGGAATGGAAAGGATATTTTTGAAAATATATTGTTTTGTGTTCTGTGGAAGGGAGAAATTCAGGCGGGTTCAAAATGACAAAAGGGATTAACTGTCACCTTTAGTTGTGAAAAACTTGCATTAAAACAGCTTGAGATGTTTGAAACAATGAATGTGACAGGATAAGCTTCTTAAGACACAGCAGATGGTTGACATAATAACTTCTGTTGATCTATTCTGCTTCTCTGTAACAGTATATATATGGAGCATTGTTCAGACATGAAAGCTCAGCATCTTTTATTTGCTACAGTTTGCTGAAATGTCTGAAGCTGCTACTCGTAACAACGATGCCATCCGTCTGGCCAAACAAGAGGCCAATGACTACCGCCGTCAACTACAATCTCTTACCTGTGAACTAGAAGGTCTTAAAGGCACTGTGAGTACATGAGAACATTTTAAATGTTTACTTTTTACATTTGTTGTATTACATGATGTACATGCCATCTTCACAGAATGAGTCCATGGTCTATCAGATGAGAGAGATGGAGGAGAACTTTGCCATCAAGGCGAATGGATACCAGGACAGAATCGCAAGTCTTGAGGACGATCTGCAAAACATGAAGGTTAAGATAGCCCGTGATCTTCGTGAATACCAAGATCTTCTGAATGTTAAAATGGCCCTGGACATTGAGATTGCAACCTATAGAAATCTGCTAGAGGGAGAGGAAAGCAGGTGATGGATTGCATAGGTTTATTATTTGGATATTGGTCAATTTTTCTTTAAAACTAAAACAAAAAAGTGTACTGAAGAATTTCTTTGTTTGTCTCTAGGATCACCAAGCCTTTGACCAACCTCTCACTATTAAAACGGCGAGGTACAGAATGATTTATTTACTTCATCCTTATTGAGAGCAATTATCATTATTTTAACCCAAATTATATTATTTAAAGCAAACTACATTGTTACACTTTATCACAATTTATATAAGTGTTATGATGCAGTGTAATCCTAAAACATATTAGAAATAAAACAAATGTATTTTCTATTGTTCTTTGTTTTGTCCATGAAAGAAACCAAAAATTTTACTGACTCTAAGAAAGTGCTGATCAAGACCATCGAGACTATAGAGGGACTTGTAAGTAACATTAACACCAGAAACCATTACTAGGTTTTATTTACAGTGGATGACCTTTAACCTCTCGTTCTACAGACAAGTAATGAGTCCAGTGAAAATGACCTGGAATGAGCTGCAGACCAGACTCTGACCCCTAGATGCATCAGAGAGCTGAACACTGGCATAGACTAAAAAGAAGTTGAAAACTTTTCTTTCCGTTGTTTCTGTTGAAAGTAAAAAAAGAATAGCTTTAAAGTGCACATTAGAAATGTGTATGTTAAGGAGCTTGTGTTTTCTTAAGAAGACCAAACTGTCAATACATTTACACAAATCAAATAAACCTTTGAAAAAAATGTCATTTGTGTCCTCTTTTTATTCATGTCATTTTGTGTAAATGAAACATTTGCACGTCATTTTATTTTATCAATACTATTTTAGGATTTTGATAAATATTGCTTACAGTATATCCAGACTAATTACAGTGTAGAGAATCACACCCCAAAGCAACATTACAGACGATATAAAAATCCCAATGAATGATTGCTAGGATTGCTTTCCTTACTAACAACTTCTTTGTGGAAGAAGGGCAAAGTGCAAACACCAGGATAAGGTTTTGGCATTTGTGCTAGAGTGGGATTACGATTTAAATCCAAAGATCTTTATGTAGTATTTTACACAGTTACATTGTTTAATAGCAACTTTACAAAAACTTTTTTTTAAATCATTAAATACAAAGAATGCATGCACAATGTTATACAAAACCAACCTTTGCATTATATTAATGTACATCTAATTCTTTTATGGACACAAAATTGTATAAATGTATCAACGTTAAAAGCATGATTGTCCCTATAATTCATCATCTGAAGAAATAAAAGTGACTGGATATCACCATGTCCGTTTAGGCAGAGGCACATGGATTGATTTAATTTTTTTTGAGCCGTGCTTTGACAAGTCATGTCTGAGGGGTGATTTTTATATTATCAGAGATGATAAATGAATGAATATGCATTATTCTTAGTGTGTCTGTTGCATGATTTTTTTCTGCATGATGTCATTTCTGCATGTGGTATGTTGGTGTAGGTATTGTTGTGGATTAAGACTGCTGTGTGTGATCTCTAGTATTGGTTTTAAATTGTTTCTTAAGTTGAGTTTTGCAGAAGGATCACTCTATAATCATACATATTATTAATACATCAGCTTTTTAAAAAAAGAGTTAACGGGATACAAACTAAACCAACTTTAAGTCCTTCCAGCCTATTCTACCTATTAAAATGATAAATATGTATGATTACATATAAATGTAAAAAAATGTATCCAAAGTAAGCGTGATGAAATGAGGGAATCTTCAGATATATTTTAGGTCTGTATAACAATAAGAATAAAATTCTTCTCTTTTCACTTATTCATCCAACATCAATATGACTTTTCTCATCTCAAAGTATTTAAAGATCATTCAACTTATTTAAGATGTTTTGCCTGTATTGTCAAAATCCTCTACTTGTCTGTCCTCTAGTGGTTATTTTAAACTGCACATTACAGCACATTTGTCATGTTATTAATAAACTTAAACAACAAGGTGTGGAAGCATCAACAAAATGTTATCAATCATAACTATATAGTCTTAATTAATCTTTAATCATGTTTAAAACACAAACTCTTTATTGAATATACAGGTATGTGCCAAACCAATTGAATAGCAAGATACATGCAATTTATTAACATTTATTTTAAGAAGTTAAACTTGCATACTATATTTCTATACACACAAAGTGAAGTTTCAAGTCTTTATTTTTTTGTCAACTTTATAAATTGTGATTATAATACTCCAGTATTTCACAAAATTGGAACATTTCGTGGGATCAAGTGAAAAAGGCCTTTAAATGCATGTTTCAACCAGGGTCCGGCAGGTGCCAAATCCTGATGGAAAATAAAATCATAATCTCCAAAAAGCTTTTCGGGAGTGGGAAGCATGGAGTGATCTAAAATGTATAGGCTGCTTTGAGTTTGAACTTGATAGAAGACCCCGGATCCTAACCAGCAGATGACATGGCTCCCAAAACCATCCCTGACTGTGGAAACTTCACACTAGACTTTAAGCAGCTTGACTTCCGTGCATCCCTGGTCTTCCACCAGACTTTGAGACCTTGATATCCAAATGAATTGCAACATTAACCTTCATCTGAAAAAAGAACTTCATTAGTGACTGCTAGGTTCTTGCTGCACTGACACCGGCCTCTTTTTCACTCTTTATGAAGCTTCCCCAGACGTCTGAATCACCATTGCCTGTAGATCCTCTTCTCAACCAATAAGTCAGCAGTCTTCAACATGATTCTGAAGCCTACTAAGCTCTCCACGACAATTTTAAGGTTTTGCATATATAAGCTGACTAGAATGGCACCCAGCAGCCTACAATGCTGAATTTCGTCGCAATATTGTAATTTTGTGAAATACTTAATTTGTTTTTTGTCTTTGATCGATAATCGTTAAAATGCAAACAAATAAAAGCTGGACATAAGTCAGTTTGTGTGTACTAAAATAACAAACCAATTTAATTTATGAAATAAATTATAGAAATACTTTGAATATTCCTGATATTTTATTACTTGCCACTTGGCATATCTCACTCTCTAGTTGTTTCAAAGTATAAATGTCTTTGTTTGAACAAACACAGAAAAAGATATTTGGATGAATGCTTGTAACCAAACTTCCACTTCATTTACTGCCAAAGCTCTGACAATGACAGTCAAAAGTCCTACATTTTTCAAGATTTCTTTTTTTTTGTTTAACAGAACTAAATTAAAGCAATTTCCCCTACTATGTTAGTCAATGGGGTTCTTGCAAACATGTCTTTCTGTGCCGATCAGAACAAAGAAACTTTTGACATATACATTTTTAAAGTCATGTGATTTATGTAAAGGCCCTTTTAAAGTTTATTCACTGTTGCTGGATTGCTGCAAGTATCTGTTTGTGAAATGATGTCGTGATACTCCAGCTTGGAAGTGTCTTACTGGCGTTTATTGATTCCAGAATTGTAAGGTCTAACAGCTGCAGGCATCTAAATTGGTATTTAGTTCTGTTGTTCTGGTTTTGAGATTTCAGTACATCATTCAGAAGCACTGAACGACAATCTGTATCTTCCCCAAAAGAGTAGAGTCTAAATTATGGGGCGTCTCTTAAGGGATTCTCAACAAAAAATTTAAATTCTGTTATGAGTAACTCAACCTCAAGTTCCAAACCTCCAAAATTGTTCAATAAGATAATATTTAGAAGAATGTATGCAACTGAGCATGGTGGCTCTATTATGACAAAAATTATAATCACGACCATTTTGCCCTATGTCGAGACCATGGTTATTTGACACTATTACATGTTGACTTGAAAATGAGTTTGTAAATAGATTAATTGTGAAAAAACACAGTTATGGTTACTAAAGTAACAGTCAACTCCATAATAAATAAACCAAAAAATAGATGTATATAGATATGAATACTTAGGCTCAAAAAATAATTAAAATAATAACAAAAAAGTTAAATTCTGTGACCCAACCTGAAGTTGTTCCAAACCTCCAAAATTGTTCGGTAAGAACGATATTTAAAAAAATGTATTCAAGTGAGCATGGTTGCTTGATTATGACAAAAATTATAATCACGATTATTTCACCCAATGTTGATACCACGATTATTAAACACAATTACACATCAAATTTAAAAAATGAGTTTGTAAATAGATAAATATTATTAAACAAAATAATAATGAAATCCATAATATATAAACTAAAAAAATTTTATATTAAGATATGAATACATGTTAATTGCGCCGTACTGGCCCAACCAGGCTTGGTTCGTGGAACTAATACTTCTTGCGATAGCTCCCCCCTGGCCCATTCCCCTGATGAAGGACCTACTGTCTCAGGGGAAGGAGACGATGTGGCAGCCACGACCAGACCTCTGGATCGTTCAGGCAAAGGCACCATCCACAAGGCGTTTGTACGCCGTTAAGTGGCGCATCTTCTCGTTCTGGTGCTCCTCACACCATTAGCTGGTGGAAGGTAAGTCTCTCGGACAGCATAGCCTGGTCACCAGGTTCCTCAGGGGTGCGAGGCGGGTTAATCCCCCGCGACCGATCTCCATACCCTCTTGTGATCTCGACATGGTCCTAGTGGGCCATCACAATGAAGACAGCACTCCTAGTAGCGCTCGCCTCTATCAAGAGGGTAGGGGACCTACAGGTACACTCCACGTCCAACGAGTGCCTACAGTTCCGACCGAATTACTCTCACGTCGTCCTGAGACCCTGGGCCGGCTACGTGCCCAAGGTTCCTACTACTCCCTTTCGGGACCAGGTAGTGAGCCTGCAGGCGCCCCCCACAGGGGAGGAAGACCCAACTCCTACAGTGCTATGTCCGATACGAGCCTTGCGCATCTACCTGGAACGCATGCATAGCTTCAGGAGCTCTGAGCACCTTTTTGTCTATTATGGAGGTCAGCAAAGTGGGAGGGCTGTCTGCAAACAGAGATTGACGCACTGGATCGTGGATGCCATTACCATGGCTTACCGATGCCAGAACCTACCCTACCCACTCGCAGTGAGGGCTCACTCCACCAGGGGTGTAACCTCCTTGTGGATAGTGGCTCAGGGCGCCTCTCTAGCAGACATCTGCACAGCTGCAGGTTGGGCTACAACCTCAGGGTGGAACTGGTATCAACTCGGGTTTAACGCAGGTAAGACCAGCGACTGGCTGGGCGTACGCCTGCAAAAGCGCCTTCTTTCCTTTTCAGATGAGTTCAAAGCGCTTATCAGCCTCTCTGCTTCCCCCTTCGGACGATTATAGGTAATATATCCATCACTCAGCTATCACGCCAATGGAAAGCCGTCGCCCGTGGAGACCGGTGGTAAGTTACCTCTCACCTTTTTTCAAAACTCTGGAATATCTTACCATTTCCCCACTTGGTCCTTTAGGCCACGCCGCTGTGCCGCTTGCTGCAGCGTTCGTGTGTCATCCTCACGTTCCTCAGCACAAAAGGTGATGAGTGAGCACGCCGTCTACCATTTTATACCCGTATGTCCGGGGCGGGCACGGCATGCAAATTTCATTCGTCAAATTTCATTGGCCTTTTAAAATAAAGTCAGAGTCGATTGGTTCTCAAGAGCGAACCCCATACTGTCGTCTTCAACACAACGTCTCGTTCCCTCCATCAGGGAACCGGGGTTACACTAGTAACCTAGACGTTCTGTTTTAACATGAAGAAATAATTCATATCTATTTGGGGAAAATATTACTAGAAGTTTACAGGACATATCCAAAATAATAATTATACCTTAACATGTGTACCATGGTAAATTCAGAAATAAATGAAAATCATGATCACTATATTATTCCAATTGCTGAATACAGTGTAATTAAAAGTCAAATGATTTATTCCGCATCAATTCACACTCTCATTATAACACATTAGAGAACAAACACACTTTGAAATGTGCTTTTGTGTTCAACCCAAATGGCAGTTAACAATTAATCTGTGTTATTCGGTATTTTTCTTAATGGATGTATATTTGAAACATACAGATTTATGACTTTTACTAAAGTCACAACTAAAGGAGCCCAGATAAATCTATTTTAAATGTCCCTATAGTGTACGAACTTCTTTGTCCACAATGTATGTAATACTTCTTCAGAAAAGAAAGTTAAATATGTTCGAAAGAAGGTGTGTATAAATCAATGTATCATTTGTTCGATCGATTTTCAAATTCAAAGCAAAACTTTTAAAACAAATAAACAACTTGTTTTTTCTATTGTCTGTAACATTTTATGATTTTATGATCGTGTGCTCAGATTGAAAATAGAAATAACAAATAACGGGATTAGACTAAAATAAATCTTTAAATTACCCAATATGAGCAGCATATTATATTATTATGCTTATTAAAAAAGAGTAATCATCTGCTGTCAATCACAAAAAAACACATGTGTGGTTATATGAACTGTTTCTATAGCTACATTTAAAAACTGGGGAAATGTTTAACTTCATTTAAGTCGCTTTGGAGAAAAGCGCCTGCATAATGAATAAATGTAAATGTCTAAAGAGCTTGTGTGCACGTTCAGGTTTGTCTGCTTCAAGTAGGATCGTTTTTTTAACATATGCTATTAATAACTCTAACATAAATCAGATTCCGCACTTTACTTTCATGTTTTAGAAATCTTTAGAAATCATGTTTTCAATGTTTTAGCTTTCGATTAACATGAGTCCTTTGTATTAACAAAGATTTTTGAAGATCTCCCCCCTTAGAAAGCATAAGCAAATTAAGATATGTTAATTAGTCTAAATATTCATTAATTGGAGCGAGGTAGATGCCAATTTGGGTAATGAAAAAAGAAACATAAAATTGTATTGTTCCTTTACCTTTTTTGTCATGTCCATAACATATTTATTTCCTTTTTTTAAAATATATATATAAAGTGGCAGATAACGTTACACAGTATTGTTGTGCATTAAATATTATGCAAAAATACAGAATACTAAAATATTATATTTATATCAATTATAAAGAATTTTAAGTCTTAAATGAGTTTTATTGTAAAAAATAACCATACTGTGAAATTATTAAAGTACAAAAAGAGTTCATCTGTTTGTAATCTGTCTCCCAGTCTTTGTCCTGACATCATGTCATGAGTGTACTGCATCCACTCCCACTGATTATAACGACGATCTGCAACTCCAGCTTTCTGATAAATTCTCATCTACTTGGTTGGATTTCATTAATAAGGTACGTTTCTGCATATGAAATTCTTCTGATATGAAATATTCAGACAGCAGGCATGAAAAATGTGTCTATCTGTTTTTTAAATTATAGGTGGAATTTACTGAACAAACATTCGATGACCTGGTGACTCAAAAACAACCAAGTTTTGTTTAAGAAACTCCTATTACATGTCCCTGCTGTTTTTGCCTGCTGGTATTCAAGAAATTCAAAGTTTACTATTCACATCATTATTTAATAATTATACTTTGTTAATGAATATTTTTCTTTTATTTGTCTTTAGGACATAACGAAACTTTTATGAGCAGCTCAAAACTTCTTCAAGAAACCATTCTGAGGAACACAGAATAATTGGCTGGTGGCTTCCATGTGTTCAGAACTTTAAAATTTGAAAATAATAAAACTGGCAATGAGATTAAAAGACAATTGACTGTATGTGTTTTATATACAAAAGGAATGTGACAGATTCTGTAATGTCTCATGGTACATTAAGGTTCTATTTATTTTTAACATAGTAAAACAAGCAAGCGGGTGTGTAACCAATACTCTTTCCTGAAGTAACTATATTGTTATAATCCATTAAAACAAAAGCACCAAAGCTTTGAAAACCTTCATGTCACCATCACTGAGTAAATATGGAGGAGCTGATTTAGGCCTTGTCCTGTCTTCCAGTATCAGATCAACAAAAGAACCCTGAACACTTCATCATTTCTCCACAATTCAGAAACAACTTTCAAAAGAATTTTGATGACCATTAACATCGACTCAAGGACTGATTATTTTATATTATTATAAAAGGGAAAATTAGCTTATTTACTTGTTGTACAACCAAATGTTCACAGTACAAACTGTGAATAAAAACAGAATGCAACGACATGGAAGTTTCAAATTTCTATATTATGAATACAACACTGAGAAAATGTATAATTTTAGAGAAAAATAAGTTGATTAGAAGTTTTATGGCATCAACACATTTCTTAAAAGTTGGGACAAGGCAATTTTTACCACTGTGTGGCATCCCAACTTCTTTTTACAACAGTCTGTAAACGTCTTGGGACTGAGGAGACACATTGCTCAAGTTTAGGAATAGGAATGTTGTCCCATTCTTGTCTAATAGGAGCTTCTAGTTTCTCAACTGTCTTAGGTCTTCTTTGTCGAATGGGAACTGACATCTATGGGTGAAAGATCTGGACTGCAGGCTGGCCATTTCAGTACCCGGATCCATCTTCTATACAGCGATGATGTTGTAATTGATGCAGTTTGTGGTCTGGCATTGTCATGCTGGAAAATGCGAGGTCTTCCCTGAAAGAGACGACATCCTAATGGAAGACTATGTTGTTCTAGATCTTGGAAACCTTTAAGTATTGATGGTGTCTTTCCAAATGGGAAAGCTGCCCATGCCACACGCACTCATGCCACCCCATACCCTCAGAGATCCAGACTTCTGAGCTGAGCGCTGATGACAACTTGTTGTACTTGTTCGCTTTAGTCTGGATGATGTCCCATTTTCTTACTTGCGTTGGGAATACGTTTTTTTGACCAGTTGTAAAGCACATGTATCAAACACGCCAAGAACTGTCTGTAATAACCTCGGTGGGTGTCACTATCAATTACACACGCACACACACACACACACACACACACACACACACACACACACACACACACACACACACACACACACACACACACACACACACACACACACACACACACACACACACACACAAATAAGTGTGAAACCAACACGCTTCAGGTTTCTTTGTCTTCAAGGACCATGTTGTTTGTGTGGTGTGTGTGTGTGTGTGTGTGTGTGTGTGTTTGTGTGTGTGTGTGTGTGTGTGTGTGTGTGTGTGTGTGTGTGTGTGTGTGTGTGTGTGTGTGTGTGTGTGTGTGTGTGTGTGTGTGTGTGTGTGTGTGTGTGTGTGTGTGTGTGTGTGTCAACCAACCACCTGCTGCCGTTTATCATCTTTCAGTAAGCTCACACATTTCTCATCTCCATTGTCAGATCGTTGTTGGTGTCTTCTGTTTGCTCGAGATCCTGTTTCCTGTTCTGTGCTTTTGGATTCCTGTTCATTATTCCAGTTCTGTGTCTTATCCACCGTCTGGCTGTCACCGACTCACCATCATCGCTGACCATCGAAGACCCTGCACCACCTTTCTTTCTCTGACTGCCATTGTTCACTGTTTTTATTGTTATTGTAAACTATCGTTCCTTGCATTTTCTTCAGCTTATATGTTCATGACCGCACGATCTGACCACGTCATAGAAGCAGCAAGTAATCAACCCTCCTCTCTGGATGAATTCCACCACAGCAGTATTTGACGTATTGACTCCCAAGAGAGGCATCTCAGTAAGAAAGGTTGCTCTGTGCAGATGTTGGTGGTGTAGGTGTCAGAGGTCACCCAGCAACTACAACTTCTGCGAGCCCCGGCTGTTCCTCCTACACCACCGGCAGCCCCTCCTCAGTCGGAGCCTCTTCTTCCTGTGCCCCAGCCATATTCTAGAAAACCAAATTTCTGCAGATTATTCTTGAGACGATGTTATATGCATTCTCCCTGCAACCTAGGACATTCAACACGGAACAATCCAAAGTGACATTGGTTCTGACTCTGCTGATAGCGAAAGCAGCATTCTGGGAAACAAAGGTGTGGGAAAACCAGGATCCATGCCACGCGTCGTTCCATACACTCTCCGACATGAGGCGTGTATTCGACCTTGCCGTTGCAGGGAGAGAGGTGGCCAGACTATTAGCCGAGATAAAGCAAAGAGACGGATCAGTGTCAAATTACTCTATCCAGTTCAACTTCATTGAATTGGTTAATCTACCTGGCACTACACGTCGACACACGGCTGCCCAGAGTGTAGAGACGAATCATGTCCGCGCACGCAGTGGCAGGAGTTGAAGGTCCACGCACCAATGTCTGAGAAACGGTCAGTTCCACTCACGATTAAAAAACCCATGCAATGTGAGGCGAGCTCGGCTTTCCCGGGAGGAGAAGGAGAGGCAGAGAGCCCAGGGCCTTTGCCTTTATTGCGGGACGACGGGTCACCGTTTACAACTTCCCAGTAAAAGGTCATGCACGATAGTAAAAATATGGCTTCTATCGGGTGGAATTTCTGCAGAGAACACTTCCTCCAAAGCCCTGCTCCTCATGGTAAGGCTGAAATGGTTATTTTCCACGACTGCAAAGCACTGCTGGATTGCGGGGCTGAGGGTAACTTCATGGATCAGTCACTAGCCTACCTACTTAAGATTCCCCTCAGACCACCCACACATATGTTTGTGCATGCACAATGGTCAGGAACTTCCCAACATCTCACTCACCACTGAAAAGATCACACTCATCATGTCTGGCAACCACTCCGAGAGCATCTCAATTTACATCCTGGATTTACCCCTCACATCCATAGTTATTGGTCACCCTTGGCTAATCCATCACAACCCTAAAGTGTACTGGCGTCATAAGACTGTTCTGACATCGAGTGATGAGTGTTATAAGTCTTGTCTTGTGTCTGGCTGTTCTTCTGAGTCTCAGTCTGTGTTACAGGAGGAGGCCGGCGATTTGTCTAACATGCCTGGGGGAAGTGTCCAGTAAGTCTTGTGCTGCTTTCTCCGCATCGTCCCTATTACTGTAAGATTGAATTAATGTCAGGTAAAACTCAGGTAAAAAAGGGTGCTCCAGAAAGGGAGGCTATGGAGAAATAGATTTCTGATTCTCTAGCAACAGGGTTCATCCATCCATCCTCTTCTCCGGCAGTGGGCGGGGTTCTTTTTCGTGGGGATGAAGCAAGGATCTCTACCACCTTGTATTGACTACCAGGGACTGAACAGCATCACCGAAAAGAATACTTATAGTTTGCCATTGATGTCTTTGTAGCAGGCTCCCTGGTGCTATACGAGCATTGAACTTCTTTGAAGTTTGAAGCTTCTCAACAGTTCAAGATCTTGGACCAGACGCTCATGAGCCAGCGTTTCAACAGGACAAGGGAAATAACCACCGACAAAAGTTGTAGTTATCAAAAGTTAAGGATTTTGTTTTTTTGTATTTGATTGTACAAATTAAAACAAATGAAAATATCAAAAAATAATAAAATTATGGAGCTTTTCTTGTTCCCAAAAAAATGAACGTACCTTTTCAAGAAACTAGTTCAGTTTCAATTTATATTTTCATTAGTTTCTTGAAAAGGTAACTTCATTTTTATTGGCACAAGAATAGCTCCATACCCAATGAGTTGTTTCTTTAAAAGAAAAACTGAAATATAAACAGATTCCCACTTAACTGATTCCTGAGTGTATTATGATCAAATTTACCTATTGACTTATCTTGTTTCACTTTTTTTTATTTGTAATCTGTATATCAAATTATACTCTGTATCAGATATACAAATTAAATTCATCCTTTGAGTTTTTGGGTATAAACCCAAAAACAGAAGAGAAATTATAACAAAACGATCAAAACAAAAACATAAAACACACAATAGAAATACGACTTTCCAACCCCTTCAATTGAGCGTTATGAGATAAATTAGCTTATTGTGGTAGGCCTTACTCAATAAAAAATCTATTTACTGGGGAAAAATCCATATAGGAAAGGACAACCCATCCTGTCTTCCGCAAAAATGTCCAATGACGTGGGGCGACTGTATGTCTGTCCTCTGGGTTTCATTTCCAGAGAAATGGTCAGGCCGAGCGAGCCAACCAAGAATTGGAGAAAGTTTTGCGATGTTTGGTCTCCAAGAATCCTTTCATCTTGGAGTCAACAACTGTCTATGGTGGAATATGGCCTCAATGCGTTACCAGTGTCTTCTACGGGCCTATATCTGTTTGAATGTGGCTTAGGGTACCAGCCACCCTATTTTCCTGTTTTTCTGGAATCAGAAGTCGCAGTCCCCTCCACTCACCCTTTCATTCAGAGGTGCCACCGCAAATCGACTCTACTAAAAAGAGACTCTAATACAAGTAGTCAGGCACTAAGGCTAAAGGGGAACTAACATATTCAGTCAACATATTCTGTATTCTAGATTTCGGGACGTGGATTTCAGTAATTGGTGAATTGGGAAGGTTACGGTCCGGAGGAGAGAAGTTGGGTGCCTGCTAGAGACATCCTGATTACTCCCTTATCGATGATTTAAATCGACAGGTAAGGAGTTCGAGCACCGGTAATCGTCTTTAGAGAGAGGGGTACGGTCACGATTTATAAATGTATTGTTTCCTTCTCGTCTAGTGTGTGTGTGTGTGTGTGTGTGTGTGTGTGTGTGTGTGTGTGTGTGTGTGTGTGTGTGTGTGTGTGTGTGTGTGTGTGTGTGTGTGTGTGTGTGTGTGTGTGTGTGTGTGTGTGTGTGTGTGTGTGTGTGTGTGTGTGTGTGTGTGTGTGTGTGTGTGAGTGAGTGTCAACGATACTGACATCAGTTAACCAGCCATTTCATTCGCCATCCACCAGCTGCTGTTTATCATCTCTCCCTCTATAAACTCCAGAATTACTCATCTCCATTATCAGATCGTTGTTGGTGTCTTCTGGGTGCTAGAGATCATGTTTCCAGTTCTGTGCTTTTGGATTCATGTTCATTATACCAGTTCTTTGTATACATATCTTATACACTGCTGACCATCGAAGACCCTGCACACCTGCCTTTGTTCACTGTTTTTTATTTCAATAACAACATTACTTGCATTTGCTTTCATTTGTATGTTCATGACAGGTAGATGCCAATGTGGGTAAAAAATAAACCTAAAATTTGTATTAACCCTTAATAAGTTTTTTTAATTTCTATTTTTGATATGAGTGCACACTCAGAAAATAAAATAGAGTCTTTGAAACAGTTGGTTTTTACTTAGGGTCAGGAAACAAATAATGGAAAAACAAAATTATTATTTTGTGTTTGAATTTGAAAAAAAACTTATGTTTGTGGTTTTCTGTCTTTTTACATTATAGCTTAATGCGCTAGATTGTTCTCCAGCTCAAATGTACCTGTGTGACATCAAAATCTATATTCATGATTATTGTTCATATGTTTATTGCTCCTGGTATTTAAAAAATAACAATAAGATTATTATCTCTCATCTGTCAATAGTATGAGTTTTTTAATGACAAATTATTTTAGTCAAAAGTACATCATTAAATATAAAATTCTCGTTTGGCAAATAAAACACGAAACTTATTCTTCTGTTTTTGCAAATAAACTCTTTATTGAATCTAAAATTGAATGAACAACAATTATAATAAATTAATAAGAAAAACTGAAACTATATCATTTACAATTTTAATGACACTGCATATGATGAAATAGCCCCTCCCAGCTAATCAACTTTCCGCCCACAAGTGTCAAACAAAGTGTTAAAGTGTATAAATACAGAGATCTTCTGACTTAAAGCATCTGAATACCACAGGACAGACGAACAGGAACACTTCTTGCTCAAGGCAGGTATGATGGAGAATCATCTCCTTAGCTTTTACACTTTTTACGGTTTGTAAATATTTTTTAACATTTTCAGCCCTTGTTATTCATTAGGACAAATCAAAACGTCCTCGCTCAGGTTAATTTCAAATGATTTTAACTTTAGGATAAGTGATTTATTAGTTCTTTGTTAACAAAAAAGCTAATTTAAGCTGGTTATTTATGAGGATTAATAACACAGAACCTCATTGTTTGTGTTCTTTTGTTTCTTAAAACTCACAAAATGTACATTAGCAAATAAAACAGTTAACCCATACCAGTTAAAGTTTAAAATAATAATAAAATAATTTTTTGTTATTTCAGGCTTTGCAAGGACTCCAAAGATGTCTGGAAAAAAATGGGTTCTCCTTGTTGCTGGCTCAAAAGACTGGGAAAATTACTCCCATCAGGTTTGTACTTTATTTCTATACTGCCAGACAGTACTTGTTCAGTACTTGTAAAAGCACGAATGGATTTCATCTTTTTCATTTGTGTTTCAGGCCAATGTGTGCACTTTCTATCATATAATTAAAAGACAAAATCTCCCTGATGAGCAGATTGTGACGATGATTTATGATGACATCGCTTCCAATCCCAAGTGAGAAATGTTTGCAGTGTTTTGGCATTACATGAAGTATCTTGATCTGCTAGAAAATACCTTTATAAAAAGAGTTGGAACAACAGCGTAATTGATATAAGCTTCTCATAAAGTAAGCAAAATAGGGGTGTCATATTGAGATGAACAGAAAACGTCTCCGGTTACGAACGGTAACCTTGGTTCCCTGAAGGAGGGAACGAGACGTTGTGAGACTGACTGGGGTTGTACTTGAGAACCTGTTTATGTCTTAACCTATTAAAAAGGCCAATTGATTTGGCGAATGAATCAATTCATGTCCCCGCCTCGGATGACGGGTATAAAAGGGGATAGAAGAGATCATTCCTTACCTTTGTGCTGAGGAACCTAGGTGACCTCCCTAGGACGCTGCAGCGGCAGCCGAGTGCTGTGGCATGAAGGACACAACGTCTCGTTCCCTCCTTCAGGGAACCAAGGTTACCATTCGTAACCGGAGACGTTCCCTTTCAGTCGGTCTCTCAACGTTGTGAGACTGACTGGGGTCCCTGTATAATCACGCGACACACTACGGCTGTGTCCTGACGTCAGCGGAGCCGCAGAGGCTCTACGCGAGTCATGACCTTCCAGTGGGAACCGGTATGGTATCCACAGAGCTTCCTACTGGAAGTTGAGAGACTCACACCGACGAGTTACAGGCGGCGGCCTTTCATCCCACCATGCTGGTGGGGAAACCATCTGTCTCGTGACACTGGGGAAAACGTTACCCCTCTAATCGAAGGCCTACATTGCGGAGATCACATCCCACCCATGTGGGGGGGTAACATGTGAAGAATACCGCATGGTTCGCCAAGCTTGGGGAGAACATCATGGGAGGATAGCGTGCGGATCCACTTGCGGGGCGCACAGCTCTTAGGTGGAGGCCCACCTGGGGGAGATCACCGGACTCACCGTATAGGGAAGTCCTCAGTGATATATTACATCGTAACGGGGTTGCCCTTCTGGGGGAACCACATCGTACGGAGCTCCAGCTCAAGTCAGGGGTCAGCCCTATGGGGGTGAACACTTCCTGAGCCTGGCTGAGTAACAGGGCCGCTCCGCACGGCCTGCTACTATAGAGAGAGCTTGGTGAAGGATAGGGTGCCCATACTCACACTGAAGAGGGGGAGTAGAGGGACTAAAAAGAGAGCGCACTTACTCACCTTTGTAGGGGAGATGGCGCTTTCGCAGGCGTACGCCACACTGATCCTAAGTGTTGCCACCTAGGACCCGAGCTGAGACCTAGCTCGACTGGGAGGTTATATAACCTCGCGAAAGTGGTGGGCGTAGCCCAGCCTGCTGCTCTGTATATGTCTACCAGAGTAGCACCCTGCGCCAGTGCCCACGAGGAGGCTACACCCTGAGTGGAATGTGCACTCACTACCAGTGGACAGGGACGAGCTGGGATTGATACGCTCTGTTATGGCGTTTACAATCCAGTGCTGTTAAGAGACGGCTCTCCCCTTTGCCGCTCCGAAACAGACAAAGAGCTGCTCAGAGCTTCTGAAGCCCTGCGTGCGTTCCACGTAGAGGCACAGTGCGCGCACGGGACAAGGCACGGATGAGGCTGGGTCTTCCTCTCCTGAGGAGAGCGCCTGCAGGCTCACCACCTGGTCCCAAAAAGGGAGTGGTGGGAACCTTGGGCACGTAGCCGGGCTGGGGTCTCAGGAGAACGTGAGAATCAGCCGGCCCAAACTGAAGGCAGTCACTGGACACAGAGAATGCGTGTAGGTCCCCGATCCTCTTGATCAAGGCAAGCACTACAAGGAGAGCTGTCTTCATCGTTAAATGAGAAAGACTAGCTCGATCCGAGGGCTCGAAGGGGGGACCGCTGAGGTCCCGTAGGACCACGGTCTGGTCCCAAGAGGGTACGGAGCGCGGCCTGGGCGGGTTTCCCCGCAATGCGCCCCTCAGGAACCTAATGACCAGGTCATGTCGTCCATCCCAAGGAGGAGGGGGCGAGCTGATGCTCAAGCCCCTCTTGTAGGAAGGAAAATATGCTCTGATCTCGCGTCTCCGGGGGTCCTCACACCGTGAGGCACACCAAGACGAGAAGCGGCGACACTGCAAGGTGTAAAGACACCGAGTGGCTGGGCCCTAGCCTAAGCGATTAAACCTGCGACCGCTGTTGGCAGTCCGCTCAGGAGCTCCTCATCCCGTCCAGGAGCCAGACGTGGAGGTTCCATAGGTCTGGTCTGGGGAGCCATGACGTGCCCTTCCCCTGTGATAGAAGGTCCTTCATCAGGGGAATCGGCCAGGTGGGAGTGATTGTCAGAGCCCTCAGCTCTGAGAACCAAGTGTGGTTGGGCCAGTATGGGGCAACCAGGATCACTTGGTGCTCCTCTTCCCTTACCTTGCACAGGACCCGTGCAATGAGGCTCACTGGGGGGAAGGCGTACTTCCGCTTGTCTCGTGGTAAGTCGTACGCTAAGGCATCTGTGCCCAGGGGACCCTCGGTCAGGGAGAACCAAAGCGGGCAATGGGTGTCGTCTCGGGAGGCGAACAGGTCTACCTGTGCGTGGCCGAAGTGATCCCATATCGACTGGACTGCACGAGGAAGGAGTCGCCAGCTTCCTGGCCGGATCTGCTGACGAGAGAGCGCATCGGCTGTCTCGTTCAGAGCCCCGGGGAGGTGCACAGCGCGCAGGGTCTTGATGACCCGCTGACTCCATTTGAGGAGGCGTCGGGCGAGCAATGACAGTGTCCGCGAGCGTACGCCACCTTGATGATTTATGTACGCTACAGCGGTGGTGCTGTCCGAGCGGACAAGCACGTGTTTGTCCCTCAGTAGAGGTAAGAACCTAATGAGGGCCATGTGTACTGCCAAAAGCTCCAAGGCATTGATATGCCAGCGTAGTCGGGGACCTGCCCATGCACCCGAAGCTACGTGCCCGTGACACACTGCGCCCCAGCCGAGCAGGGAGGCGTCCGTCGTCACCATGACGTGCCTCGACACCTGCCCTAGCGGGACTCCTGCCTGCAGAAAGGTCAGTGAGGACCATGGGGCGAGAAGACTCAGGCATCTCGACGTGATATGAATCCGTCTGTTGCCAGTGTGCCATGCGCTCCTCGGAACCTTCCTACGGGGCGCCGGCTGTATAGGGGGCGCTCTAACCGAGGGAGGGGCCAAGGAAGGGCGTGGCTGTTTGGGAGCAGGAGGAGATTGGGGCCGGGGCTGACCTCGGCCAGCGGACCCCTGCGAGGCAAGAAATGTTGCACCGCCTCCTTCTGCTGCTGCACTGCGGAGAACTTGTGGGTAAAGTCCTGCACAGTGTCTCCAAACAGCCCCTCTTGCGTGATGGGTGTGTCGAGAAAGCGTGCTCTCTCGGCCTCACTCATCTGCGCAAGGTTCAACCAGAGGTGGCGCTCCTGGACCTCACAGGTGGACATCACTCGACCAATAGACCGCGCCGTGACCTTGCTTGCTCTCAGCGCCAAGTCCGTCGCGGTCCTCAACTCACGTACTGCGAGCGGGTCGAGTCTCCCCTCGTCAAGCTCCTTTAACGCCTTGGCCTGATGCATTTGCAACATAGCCATGGCGTGGAGCGAAGATGCAGCTTGCCCCACGGCTGTGTAGGCTCTCGCCACTAGGGACGAGGAAAACCTACACGCTTTGGAGGGGAGCTTAGGTCGATCCCTCCAGGAAGTGGCAGTTTGCGGACACAGATGTGACGCAATTGCACACTCCGCTGGAGGAAGATCGACATAGCCCCGTGCTGCACCTCCGCGAGAGAAGTGAGAGCGTGGGAGCTGCCATGACGGAGGCGGGCCGATAGGTGCGCCTTCCACGTCTTGGCGAGCTCCTCATGCACTTCCGGGAAGAACGGTACTGGGGCGGGTCTTATCGCTCCGGGCGCCACCGAGATACCGTGCATCCAGATGCGAGACGGGGAGTGCAGGCGGGGCCGTGCACTGTAACCCGATACTCACGGCTGCCCGGGAAAACATTGCTGCCATTTCCGGATCCGTGTCGTCCCGAGCCTTGGCCGCCGGAGGCGGAAGGATCAGAGCATCCTCCGGATCTGAAGCAAGCAGCTCGCTCTCAGATGCTGCGACCGAAATCACATCATCACGAGACGGCGAACCGTCCCGCAGTGAGAGAGATGGAGAGCGTGAGAGACTCTGAGACACATCCGTGTCCATATCGCCCGCGTCGCTCACGACAGCTGCCACTCGCGCCGTAGCGCCAGTGAACGAACGGCCGGAAGCAGACGCTGTAGACCCAAACACGCGAGGCAGATCACGTGCTGATCTCCATCATTGATGTGCCGTTTGCACCCAAGAGCACAACGGCGTCCCATTACAGGACCACACGCTGTACCCACAGTTGGAATATACAAACCTCTGGGAATATTGCTGAAACGCACAGGGGAGTCCAGGACCATCCGCTGCAAGACGTCGTCACACCAGCAAGTTTTGTCGGTACCAGACACAACCATCTAGGTTCCGAAGAACAAAAGGTAAGGAATGATCTCTTCTATCCCCTTTTATACCCGTCATCCGGGGCGGGGACATGAATTGATTCATTCGCCAAATGAATTGGCCTTTTTAATAGGTTCAGACATAAACAGGTTCTCAAGTACAACCCCAGTCAGTCTCACAACGTTGAGAGACCGACTGAAAGGGAACTAGAGAAAATGTACTTAGAATAAACTTATAAAAGTGTTAGACTTCATTCTTTGTTCATCATTTATTGATATATGACATAAAAATGTAGGCTAAACAGTTCAGTGTCAGTGTGATGTACAAGTTAAACATGATATTGTTAAAATGTAATAGTTTTAGTAATGGAGCAAACTAGTCATTACAGAAAATAAAAAAACATATTGATTTAAGAGCTCATCCGTATTTATAAAGATCTTTTCTTTTCATTCTCTGCCTGCAGAAACCCCAAACAGGGACAAATTGTCAGTATTCTGGATAACAGGAATGTGTACGAAGGAATGCTTAAGGATTACACTGGAACTGTAATGTTTCTTATGTTAATAATTACATTGGTGTATCAATGAAATATTATAACTCAGTAAAACATGATAAATTATTATTTCACAGGAAGTGACCCCAGAAAACTTTCTGGATGCTCTTCAGGGGAAGGTGAATGGTAAAAAGGTCATACAGAGGTTTGTTTATCTGTTTACAAGAAATCACACAATGCGATATATGCACACACACAGAAACACACGCACAAGCACACACAGAAACACACGCACAAGCACACACACACACACACACACACACACACACACACACACACACACACACACACACACACACACACACACACACACACACACACACACACACACACACACACACACACACACACACACACACACACACACACACACAGTTAATCAGCTTTAGTGTTTTGCCTAACAATGATTCTGTAATATACAAAAGTATTTTTATTTTCATTTAATGCAGTGGAAAAGACGACAACATATACATCTACATGTCCGGTCTGGGGCATCCAGGGACCTTTGAATTTCCAGAGAAGTCAGTAAGTATAAAAAGCAAAGACTTCAAGCTGACTACTAATTCTAACTATTTCTCATATACTTCACTATATATTTTTCAGACAAGTAATGTTACTCTCCATCACCTGAATCTCAAATACTTTATAAATCTCGCTCTGACATTATTATTTTGGAATAGAAGAGAGCCCTTCACAAATGTTTGCTATAAAAATGTTAGCACATAAAAATATATACGCTGAAGCATTGAGAGAGAGAAAGTTTTATATTGTACATCTGCACCATATATTTACATTTAGGCATTTAGTAGACGCTTTTATCCAAAGCGACTTACAATAGTCGAGGAGACAATGAAGCGGTAAATAGCCGATACAACAATAGGTGAACAAGTGCCACAACAATGTTACCAAGTTACACAGAGAGAGAAGTTACAAAAGTTTTTTTTTGTTTTTTTTAGATAGAGTTAGTCGGTTAGAAAAGAAGGTACTCCTAATGAGTTAGGTGTAGTTGGAAAAGATGAGTTTTTAGGTGTTTTTTGAAGATAGAGACCGAGTCTGACACTCGTGAAGCCAGAGGCAGATCGTTCCACCATCGAGGAACTGAAGCAGAGAACGTACGAGACGGAGATTTCTTATCCTTTTGAGCTGGTACCACAAGTCTCAGCTCATTTGCGGAGCGCAGAGATCTTGAGGGTCTATATCTTTGCATTAGTGAGTTAAGGTAAGTGGCTGCTGAACCGGTGGTGGTCTTGTAGGCAATGAGAAGACATTTAAATTCAATGCGAGCTGCTACAGGAAGCCAATGTAGTTTAATGAAGAGAGGTGTTACATGGGTCCTTTTTGGTTCCTTGAACACCACTCTTGCCGCTGCATTTTGAATCATCTGCAGAGGTTTACTTGTGCGCATCGGGAGTCCAGCAAGCAGCGCGTTGCCGTAGTCTAGCCTGGACAGGACCAGAGCTTGAACACTCATATATATGAGCACGATTTAAGTTTACACTGCGTTGAACTGTTTAGAGACTTAACTTTTTTTTATTTAATTACGATTGTCAATGTAATCCTCTGAAAACCTTTTGACTCCATTAACTATATATTTTTTTACAGCTTCAAGCAAATGAATTCAATCAAGTAATTGAGGACATGACTAAAATGGAAAAATTCTCAAAGGTAAATAAATATTTACATTTAAAGTGGTATTATATATATATATATATATATATATATATATATATATATATATATATATATATATATATATATATATATATATATATATATATATATATTAGTGGTGGGCCATTATCGGCGTTAACGTGCTGCCTTAACGTGAGACTCTTATCAGGCGATTAAAAAAAAATATTGCTGTTAATCTACACTCAAAGTTGGGTTGGGAGCTGTCTATACTACGTAAGCTATGATGACCTTTTGCCTTTGATCTTTAGTGCGGAAGTATAGCCGAATTACAAAGGTGGGGGTGAGAGCGAGTCTTCTAACCTGTGTGTATCCCTACTGTGAAATGACGTCATCACACGTGACATGCTAACATGATGCACCTGTGAAGCTGCCGGGTTTATATTTAAGGAACTTTCCATTGGAAACCTCAGCAAGACTTATGCTGCGTTCACACTAGATGTGAATAGAGCATCAGGCGCGAGTGATTTACATGTTAAGTCAATTCAGAGATGTGAATAGACGCAAGGAGATTTCCTGCGGTGCGTTGGACGAGAATCGCGTGAGTTGAAAAAATTTAACTTTGGCGAAATTTCAATCGATAACGATTTGGCAAATGATTCAATTCATGTCCCCGCCCCGGATGACGGGTATAAAAGGGGATAGAAGAGATCATTCCATACCTTTTTATTCTTCGGAACCTAGATGGTTGTGTATGGTACCGACAAACTTGCTGGTGTGACGAAGTGTTGCAGCGGATGGTCATAGACTCCCCTGTTCGTTTCAGCAAATATTCCCAGATGTTTGTATATTCCAACTGTGGATACAGCGTGTGGTCCTTTAATGGGACGCCATTGTTGTCTTGGGTGCAGGTTGAGGGATGAGGGAGATCAGCACGAGATCTGCCTTGCGCCGAGGACGCTCTCGCGCGATTGTCATGTCCTCATTGCTAGGCCATGATGATTAAGGAGTTGCGGTCGCGGGTGGCCTTTTTCTTTACGAAATCGGTCACCACCGCGTCTACTTCCGGCAGTTCGTTTACTGGCGCTAAGGCGCAAGTGGCAGCTGTCGCGAGCGGCGCGGGCGATATGGGGACCATCACAGGCTCTGGCTAGCGGGACCCTCACAGTCTGTCACGCTCTCCGTCACGCTCTCACTTCTCTTGACGGAGGTGCAGCACGGGGCTATGTTGACCTTCTTCCAGTGGAGCGCGCAATTGCATCACATCTGTGTCCGCAAACTGCCGTTTCCTGGAGGGATCGACCTAAGCTCCCCTCCAAAGCGTGTAGGTTTTCCTCGTCCCATGTGGCGAGAGCCTACACAGCCGCGGGGAAAGCTGAATCTTTGCTCCACGCCATGGCTTTGTTGCAAGTGCATCAGGCCAAGGCATTAAAGGAGCTTGAGACTCGACCGGCTCAAAGTACGTGAGTTGAGGACCGCAACAGACTTTGCACTGAGAGCGATCAAGGTCATGGCTCGGTCTATTGGTCGAGGGATGTCCACCTGTGTGGTCCAGGAGCGCCACCTCTGGTTGAACCTTGCGCAGATGAGTGAGGCAGAGAGAGCACGCTTTCTCGATGCACCCATCGCGCAAGAGGGGCTGTTTGGAGACACTGTGCAGGACTTTACCCACCAGTTCTCCGCAGTGCAGCAGCAGAAGGAGGCGATGCCACATTTCTTGCCTCGTAGGGGTCCGGCTCGGTTAGAGCGCCCCCTACACAGTTTGTCATGGGCACCTAGCTCCGGGTCGATGGACAGGTCCCCGACTACGCTGGCATATCAATGCCTTGGAGCTATTGGCAGTACACATGAGGTTCTTAACTCTACTGAGGGACAAACACGTGCTTGTCTGCTCGGACAGCACCACCGCTGTAGTGTACATAAATCATCAAGGTGGCGTACGCTCGTGGACACTGTCATTGCTCGCCCGACGCCTCCTCAAATGGAGTCAGCGGATCATCATGACCCTGCGCGCTGTGCACCTCCCCGGGCTCTGAACAAGACAGTCGATGCGCTCTCTCATCAGCAGATCCGGCCAGGAAGCTGGCGACTCCATCCTCGTGGAGTCCGGTCGATATGGGATCACTTCGGCCAGGCACAGGTAGACCTGTTCACCTCCCGAGATGACACCCATTGCCCGCTTTGGTTCTCCCTGACCGAGGGTCCCCTCGGCACGGATGCTTTAGCGCACGACTGGCCATGAGACAAGCAGAAGTACGCCTTCCCCCAGTGAGCCTCATTGCACGGGTCCTGTGCAAGGTAAGGGAAGAGGAGCATTAAGTGATCCTGGTTGCCCCATACTGGCCCAACCACAATTGGTTCTCGGAGCTGAGGGCTCTGATGATCACCCCGCCTGGCCGATTCCCCCGATGAAGGACCTTCTTTCTCAGAGGACAGGCACGTCATGGCACTCCTGGACGGGACGAGGAACTCCTGAGCGGACTGCCACCATCAGTTGCAGGTACAATTGCCAGACTAGGGCCCAGCCACTCGGTGTCTTTACACCTTGCAGTGGCACCGCTTCTCGTCTTGGGGTTCAGCATGGTGTGAGGGCCCCCGGTGATGTGAGATCGGAGTCGTGTTATCCTTCCTCAAGAGGGGCTTGAGCAACAGCTTGCCCCCTCCTCCTTGAAAGTGCATGTAGCCGCAATAGCTGCTCATCACGATCAGGTGGATGGGATGGACGACATGACCTGGTCACTAGGTTCCTGAGGGGTGTATTGCGGGGGAACCCGCCCAGGCCGCGCTCCGTACTCTCTTGGGACCTAACTGTGGTCCTACGGGATTTTAGCGGTCCCCCCTTCAAGCCCTCAGATCGAGCTAGTCTTTCTCACTTAACGATGAAGACAGCTCTTCTTGTAGTGCTTGCCTTGATCAAGAGGGTCGGCGAACTACACGAATTCTCTGTGTCCAGTGACTGCCTTCAGTTTGGGCCAGCTGACTCTCACATTATCCTGAGACCCCGGCCCGGCTACGTCCCAAGGTTCCCACCACTCCCTTTTTTGGACAAGGTGGTTAGCCTGCAGCGCGCTCCACAGGAGAGGAAGACCCAGCCTCATTCTTGCTGTGTCCCGTGCACGCACTGTGCCTCTACGTTGAACGCACGCAGGGGAGAGCCGTCTCCAAACAGAGGTTAGCACACTGGATTGTAAACTCCATAACAGAGTGTATCAATCCCAGCTCGTCCCTGCCCACTTGTAGTGAGTGCACATTCTGCTCGGGGTGTAGCCTCCTCGTGGGCACTGGCGCAGAGTGCTACTCTGGCAGACAAATGCAGAGCAGCAGGCTGGGCTACGTCCACCACTTTCGCAAGGTTATATAACCTCCCAGTGGAGCTCGGGTCCTAGGTGGCAACACTTAGGATCAGTGTGGCCTGCGAAAGCGCCATCTCCCCTACATAGGTGAGCAAGTGCGCTCTCTTTTTAGCCCCTCTACTCACCCTCTTCAGTGCGAGTATGGGCACCCTATCCTTCATTAAGCTCGCTCTATAGTAGCAGGCCGTGCAGAGTGGCCCTGCTATTCAGCCAGGCTCAGGAAGTGTTCACCCCCATAGGGCTGACCCCTGACTTGAGCTGGAGCTCCGTATGATGTGGTTCCCCCAGAAGGGCGACCCCGTTACGATGCAATATATCACTGAGGACTTCCCTATACAGCGAGTCCGTGATCTCCCCCAGGGGGGCCTCCACCTAAGAACTGTACGCTTCGCAAGTGGATCCGCCGCTATCCTCCCATGATGTTCTCCCCAAGGTTGGCGAACCATGCGGTATTCTTCACATGATACCCCCCCACATGAGTGGGATGTGATCTCCGCAACGTAGGCCTCGATTAGAGGGGTAACGTTTTCCCCAGTGTCATGAGACAGGTGGTTTCCCCACCAGCCTGGTGGGATGAAAGGCCGCCGCCTGTAACTCGTCAGTGTGAGTCTCTCAACTTCCATTAGGAAGCTCTGTGGATACCATACCGGTTTCCACTGGAAGGTCATTACTTGCGTAGAGCCTCTGCGGCTCCGCTGACGTCAGGACACAGCCGTAGTGTGTCGCATGATTATACAGGGACCCCTGTCAGTCTCACAAGGTTGAGAGACCGACTGAAAGGGAACGTCTCCTGTTACGAATGGTAACCTAAGTTCCCTGAAGGAGGGAACGAGATGTTGTGTTGATGAGTTCACCTGACCGAAGCCCCTCCCCCCTGACATAAGCCCCCTGACATAAGCCCCTCCCCCCTGACATAAGCCCCTCCCCCTACATAAACCCCTCCCCCTGCGCGAATGGCGCGTTGGACACGAATGGGACAAATTGTTAATGCGAATAAATTTAAATGTTCAAGCGTTAAACTACACGCGTGTGCTGTGAACGCATCATAAGGTTGTTTGTACCTTGTGCAATGAATTACTTTTGTTCATTATTTGGGTAGCATACATATTCTGAACACCTTCGACAGAATTCAAATGAGCTATTTTAATCTAGATTAATCTAGATTAATTCCAAATTTACAGTGAGATTAATCTAGATTAAAACAATTATCCATGTCCACCACTATATATATATATATATATTAAATTAAATAACAGATCTTTACAATGAAATTGAAATGGTGGTCATCTGAAATATCTTTAATAAATTCCTAAAGATGTTCATGTGCTACAGATGGTGATATTCATGAGCAGCAGTTACTCTGGACAGATGTTCAAAGACCAACTTCAGAAGAATGACAAAGGTAAGATGTTTTGGGAATTTGGGCTGAAACTGTTTTTTTTTCTATAGACCATTTCAGCAGCAAAAAATGAAACAAACATTATATCAATCAAACTTAACTTCCGGTAGACTTAAAGATAACAAAATCACACTACCGGAGCCATCCTTTTTATGTATCATAATATACACATTTCTCTTTCAATCGGTCTCTCAACGTTGTGAGCTGAAAGGGGGTATATCTTGAGAACCTGTTTTTCTCTGAGCCTATTTAAAAAGGCCAATTAATTGGCGAATGAATCAATTCATGTCCCCGCCAGTACTGACGGGTATAAAAGGGGAAGAAAGAGATCACTTATCACCATTTGTCCTTCGGAACCATGGTATGCTCCTCGAGCGTCTCGAGTCTAACAGAGTGCTGGAAAATTATAACGCCGTGCAGAAGAATGTTCTTGAGCGCGACTTCCCCTGGGTGTTTCAGCAACTGCTCGAGGTGGCTTTATAGCTACAATACTAAAGAGCATATTTCTTACCTGGGCACAGCATGTGGTTTTGTAATGGGACGTCGCTGTTCTCTTGGATGCAACCGCTTGTCAAAGACGGTGATTCCCTCGAAGTCAGCCTTAAGTGTCTCGGTTTCTGGCACGCCATGGAGGGTCTCGTGCGGGCGTCGTGTACTCTCCGTGAGAACATGACGATAAAGAAGTTGCGGTCGAGCGTGGCTTTTTTGTCATGAAATCAGCCACCACTTAATTTGCTTCCCGTAGCGCTGCAGCCGAACCCCTGTCTCGGTCTGTATCTACACCGAACGTCGTTGGTGATTTTGAAGAGTGAGGAGTCTTCCGTTCTTCGGAGCAAGGTCGCCACCCTTCTGGCGAAAGCTGCGGTCGGGATTTTACAGACCCTACTTCATCGTGCCCAAGATAGGCAGAGGTCTGCGCCCCATCCTAGATCTACGCATCCTGAACAGGTACCTTCACAGGTTGCCCTTCAGGATGCTGACGCAGTGGGGCATCCTGGCGTCAGTCAGGTCTCAAGACTGGTTCGTGGCTATCGACCTGAAGGACCTGGTAGGAGTAAGGCCAACATCCGGGGCATCATCGGCAAGGGTCTCTCAACTTCTAGCAAAGCTCTGATGACAACTTTCCGATACTCAATGGAAGGTCGTGACTGACAGAGTGTAAGTCGCTCCGTTGTATATCAGGATATGGCCTGGCGACGTGACAGGATTGAATTGGACCCCCTTTCAGCTCACAACATAGACCAACTGAAAGGGAACATCTCCGCTTACATTTGGTAGCCAAGGTTCCCTGAAGGAGGGAACGAGACGTTGTGTCTTCCCTTGCCACGCTACCCGGCCACCGCTGTTAAGTGTTTACAAAAGATAGATACTATTTAAACAAATCAAAAATAGCTTTAGAGCCTTTTTTCTATGGATTCAGTAGAACTTGAGATTCTATTCACTTATATAAAGTGGCAGATAACGTTACTCAGTATTGTTGTGAATTAAATATCATGCAAGAATACCAGATATTAAATCATTATATGTATATAAATTATAAAGAATAGCTAGTGTGAAATCAGTTATATTGTAAAAGTAACTGTTTTCATCTGTTTGTAATCTGTCTCCCAGTCTTTGTCCTGACATCATGTCGTGAGTATACAGCAAACACTCCCACTCATTATAACCAGGAGCTGGAACTCCAGCTTTCTGATAAATTCTCATCTACTTGGTTGGATTTCATTAATAAGGTACGTTTCTGCATATGAAATTCTTCTGATATGAAATATTCAGACAGCAGGCATGAAAAATGTGTCTATCTGTTTTTAAAATTACAGGTGGACTTTACTGAACAAACATTCCATGACCTGGTGACTAAAAAACAATCAAGATTTCTTAAAGAAACTTCTATTACATGTCCCTGCTGTTTTGGCCATCTGGTATTAAAGAAATTAAAGTTTACTATTCACATCATTAATACATTTTTGTACTTTGTTAATAAATACGTTTCTTTTATTTGTCTTTAGGACATAAAGAAACTCTTCCTCTGTGAGTTTCTGGCGGAGTGAGCGGTTTATGAGCAGCTCAAAACTTCTTCAAGAAACCATTCTGAGGAACACAGAATAATTGGCCGGTGGCTTCTATGTGTTCAGAACTTTAAAATTTGAAAATAATAAAACTGGCAATGAGATTAAAAGACAATTGACTGTATGTGTTTTATATACAAAAGGAATGTGACAGATTCTGTAATGTCTCATGGTACATTAAGGTTCTATTTATTTTTAACATAGTAAAACAAACAAGCGGGTGTGTAACCAATACTCTTTCCTGAAGTAACTACATTGTTATAATCCATTAAAACAAAAGCCCCAAAGCTTTGAAAACCTTCATGTCACCATCACTGAGTAAATATGGAGGAGCTGATTAAGGCCTTGTCCTGTCTTCCAGTATCAGATCAACAAAAGAACCCTGAACACTTCATTATTTCTCCACAACTCAGAAACAACTTTCAAAAGAATTTTGATGACCATTAACATTGACTCAAGGACTAATATTTTATATTATTATAAAAGGAAAAATTTGCTTATTTACTTGTTGTACAACCAAATGTTCACAGTACAAACTGTGAATAAAAACAGAATGCAACAATGTGGAAGCTTTAAATTTCTATATTTTATTATGAATACAACATAGACAACATATGTTCAAAATGTTTCAAGGTTAGGACAAGGCCATTTTTACCACTGTGTGGCATCCCCTCTTCTTTTTACAACAGTCTGTAAACGTCTTGGGACTTTGGAGACACATTGCTCAAGTTTAGCTATAGGAATGTTGTCCCATTCTTGTCTAATACAGGCTTCGAGTTTCTCAACTGTTTTTCTTTTGTCACATCTTCCTTTTTCTCAATTCACCTCTAGAGGTCTCTAAATCTGATGTTCTGTGTTGTGTTTTTTCCACTAAGATTTGAATGTTGTCTGTCTCACCTGTTCTCTGTTAATCAACCATGGGACTTGTTAACCCATTATCTCACAGTATTTAAGCCTATCCTTCATTATTATTGAGACTTCACTGAATCTTCAGGGAATAACTTGGATTCTCTTTAACTGTGTTTTGCCTTGCTTGTGATTTGACTCCAGACTGTTGCTACATTGTACCTATTTGGAATACCCTTGGATTTGTTTGCCTTTTTGGAATGCTCTTTTCGCCAACTATGCCTGTCTTTTGACCCTGCCTTTGGATTGTCCCCAACTTTAACAATTTGTGCCTTGTTTTTGGATTAAAGTTTTTTGACTTTTGCTTTGAGATTTTTGTATCTTCTGTGCTTTTTGAACTCTGCCTGTTTTGTTTAATAAACCCTTTTGCTTTCACCTAAGCTTGCTTCGCAATTGAGTTGATGGTAGCTCAGTGGATTGTTCTTGGGCTATCACGCCACAGACTTGAACATAACATGTCCTCTTTATGATGCGCCAAAGGTTTTCTATGGGTGGAAGATCTGGAATGCCGGCTGGCCATTTCAGTACCCGGATTCTTCTTCTAAACAGCCGTGATGTTGGAATTGATGCAGTATGTGGTCTGGCATTGTCATGCTGGAAAATGCAAGGTCTTCTCTGAAAGAGACTATGTCTGGATGGGAGCATGTTGTTCTAGATCTTGGATATATGAGCTCACAGTTGGTATTGGAGAAGCGTCTGGTCAACTCATTGAGCATGCGGTCGATTACAGGATAGAAAAACGACATGCGAATCATATCTTTGACACGTTCTACCTACCTCTGACACTGCTTGGTGTGCAGTAGCCGCTGAGAGCTCAGCACTTCCTGACGTTTCGCCACTGACATTGATGCAGAACACTGCTCACAAATATTCAATGCTTCATCCCACATCTCATCAAAGAAAGACTTTTGCCTGTGGTCATTCAATGTCTGGACTAAAGCATTTACTAAGTCAACAGCTCTTGACAGATCAACAGTTTCTGACCGTAACATGTCAGAAAATAGCTTTGTCTCCCCAAACAACTTACGCAGAGTAACAAAATGCACAACAAATTCCAGGTCAATTTGAGCATCAACAGTTTTTCCACCATGACGTTCTTGAGCCTTGCCTTAACCCCTGAATGCTGACCAATGCAGTGCCATCGTACGCTTGGCCTACGACGTTTTTTTGTAGTTCAGGTCATAATGTTCCAGTAAGTGAACTATTTTTTCAGTAAGCCTTGCTGCATCTAACTTCTCTGCAGATTCAAAATGGAGAACTCTCCTTAATGGCCCGATTGTAATACCTAAAAACCTCAAAGTTCTTTACTTCTTCTATGATTTCAGACCGAACTCTCTTCCAAACAAACCAAAACCTCATGCTGGATGATCTTGCTTGTGTACTTTGCATCGTAATGGGAAGTTTATCTTCTCTTAACGAGTGGGTTGTGGTTAGCAACTGTTTTAAGAATTTCCCTAAAGTTTCTTTGTTGTTGGACTCTTCAAATTTATCATGTCCTCTTTGTGCTATGTTTTGTGTAGCTCTAAGTATGAGAACCCCCCCAATTGTTTTAATATATGCCCGATTTTCTTGTACTTGTTTAGTGTGTTCTTTGTTAAGAAGATAGTGTTGCATCAGTTTTAACAGCTCTTTGATAATCGCTCCACACCATCATTGAACACTTGTGTCGTTCAAACTTGGCATGTACTGATAACCCTTCATCTCTCATAGTTGCTTTTTTCCAGTTTCAAAAACGAAATGTTTTAGGCATTTGGTTTGCTAAAATGTCTACATGCATAGCAATATGTAGATTCCATCATGACAGAATACTCAAGCCATGGATGAAGATTATACCAGTTTGGTCTGAAGGTCCGTCGTCTGTCCCCCATCAAAGTGGTTGGTAACATATTCAAGTTGGGCTGTACTGTTATATCATTTTTGGACTTGCTGATATCTGTAGAAAGATGTACAGTAAATGTAGGCATGTATATCTGCATGTATTTCAAAATCCAGGCCAAGTATTTACTCAAAAAAAGAAACATTAGAGCCTTTTTGACATAAAAAAGAATTTGAAGCAAAAAGCACCATTTTAAGGACACACAGCAGGCCTACAAATAAATTATAATTGGACTGCTTTGCAAATAAGAACCTTCTTCATCACAAACCTGATGGTGAAGTACTTGATCCACATGGATCCACTTTCTGTCTCTCTGGCAGTTCCTCTCTCTGTCCCTGTATGTTTTCCTCCTCCTCACCTTCTTCTTCATGCTCCATACCCTATGGAATTTTCCTCTCTGTGTCAGAGCCCTCACTTTCACCACATGCCCTCTCTCCAACTTCCACTGACTCCTCTTGCCCTCTCTCTTCCTGCTCCTCAGCTCCCTCACTTTGATTTGTTACTTTTTTTACTTATTTGCTACCGGGATGGCCAGGAACATGTCTACAGAGGCACGGGCCTCCCTAGGCCTCTGTGTAGAACCGCCACTGGGTCAAGACAATCTACTACTAATCTTTGTTTTTGGTAGGTGCAGAATATGGAAGTTACTTCATTATTTTAATTTGAAAATAAAGAAAGAACATTTACCTGCTCATTGTTTTGTGTGTCACTCTCCATGCGTGTCACAAGGCTTGACTTTGCTATTAGAAAACAATAATATCAAGTTAATAAATGCACATATTGTTCTTGTTGGACAGAGTTGATATTCACAAATGGAGAAGGGTTTTACCTAAGACGAACACCTGAGCAGTTGGATGACATGAACAGTTCTGGTCAAGACAATCTACTACTAGCAGCACAAAAGAAATCTTTTTAATAGCCTTGAGACATTTTTTCCCCTTTCCCTTTTTAGGAAGAGGAATCTAAAGAAAAAAATAATTGGGCAATCTGTATCATTTGCCCAACAATGCTAAGTAACGAATCTATGAAACCATCCAAATAACACCGGCACTGGCACAAACAAAATACACACATTTAAAAGACAAATCAGAGGGTTACTTTAAAAGACAAAGAGACGAATTGGTCAACCAATTAATAATAATAACTAATAACACTATAATGTTATTTTTATATACGTATCTATCCATCCATCCATCCATCCATCCATTTTTTTGGCCAGCCTGGGATTCTGAATAGTCTAGAAATCCGTCCCAAATTTTTCAGTGTATGTCTTTTTGTTTTCCTTCATTCTCCAGTATCTTCTGCAAGTATTAAGGTTTTACCACACAGCAAAATCCCGGGTGTTAAATGTGTTCCGTTTGTGTGGGAACTTATGTGTGTTTGTGTTGTTTTATATATTTTTTCCAAACTTTACATTTGAGATGGTATTGTGTTAGTGATGTGAAGTATACACAAAAAGTTAGGCTTGAAACTGATATTCAGCAGAGCAGAGAACCTTGATTCTGTTTCTGGCACATCTGACAGATTTCTGATTGATGTATTCATTTAATAATAAACAACCCATGTAAATTCCACTTATTGTAAAATTATAAATTTCAAACGAAAAAAAAATAATTTTTTCTGAATCTAATCAATCTTTAAAGGCAAAAAGTCCAGCTGTGCTGTCATGGTAATCTCACAACGTGTTTTACTTAACAATGTTTTAAATAATCTTTTTAAAAGAATTCAAAAATCTTATTTATCACCAGGTAACATGAGCATAGGTTGTATGGACATCTCAGAATATTAGAGGACAAGTGTTCATACAACACAAAGGAGTAAATGTTCTTTGTTTCTGTTTTTTTCTGTTTTTTTCTGTTAGTACATACATCAAATATTCCTTTAAATTTAAAAAAAAAATTCACAGAAAAATAAAATAATAACTTGCCAAAACACATCTACAGTGTCTAAAGAGCTTGTGCTCATGGAAATGATGAGAAAAGGGGTAGTTTAAATTTAGAGTTCGCCCAAAAGTGAATATTTCTCATAATTTTTAATTTCAAACCAATATAAAATTATTTGTTTGGTTGAGGATGGATAAAGATATTTGGAAAAATGTTTGTAACAGTTCTTAATCTTGATTTGCTAGTAGGAAAATGAAAATGTATTTCAATATTCCCCAGAACTGTTTATTGTTCTTGATTCTTCAAAAGTCAAAAAGTCACTTTTTTTGTCACATCACCACAGCACATGTGAGTGATGAGTGAAATTCATGGGAGCTTGCTCCAGAAAAATTGCAAACAGATACCATATAACATGTAACATATAGTACAGACAGTGTGCAATATGCACATACATATAACGTCTAGGTTACTAGTGTAACCCCGGTTCCCTGATGGAGGGAACGAGACGTTGTGTCGAAGAACGACAGTATGGGGTTCGCTCTTGAGAACCAATCGACTCTGACTATATTTTAAAGGCCAATGAAATTTGGCAAATGATATTTGCACGCCCATTCATTACCTTTTGTGCTTAGGAACGTAAGGATGACTCACGATCGCTGTAGCGAGCAGCACAGTGGCGTGGCACGAAAGGACACAACGTCTCGTTCCCTCTATCAGGGAACCGGGGTTCCACTAGTAACCTAGACGTTCCCTTTCTGTCGGTCTCTCGACGTTGTGTCGAAGAACGACAGTATGGGGTTCCTATGTAACACGCCACGGCGCTGTGCTGCGTCACGGTCTCTAGCGGAGCGACCCTGACAGGCTCGAGCGGGTCCAAGGTCTGTGCTTCTACGCGAGAGTGTAACCTTCCAGTGGAGAAATGGTAACATGTCCCAGAACTTTTTAACAAAAAGGTGAGAGGTAACTTACCACCGGTCTCCACGGGCGACGGCCTTCCTATCTCTACAGCGAGATAGCCGCCCGACCGTGAACTGCACTGGGAAACGCGGCCCCTTCAAGGAGGGAGTGCGTTACGGAGGCCACATCCTACCGTAGGGAGGTTAACATGTGGAGATGTACCAATGGTCTCACCTGATAAGGGCAGAAAACTCATGGAAAAAATTAGTGTGCATTGCTACCTGTATTTTGGGAGCACCACGTGAGGGAGATCACACATTCACCTAATGGGGGAATTCTGGTGAAGGAATTATATCGTACGGGGCCACCCCTGAGGGGGGGAGCCACTACGTACGGAGCACCGGCTGAAGAAAGGGGCTTACCTGAAAAGGGCAGCTCACTCTGATGTTCAGCCTGGTCAGCAGGTCCGTTCCGCCCGGCCTGTTACCAAGGAGGTGCTGAGTGATGGAATTAGGTTACCTATACTCACCCGTAGGGGAAGCAGAGAGGTAGATTAGGGCACTGAACTCACCTAAAAAGGGGAGAAGGCTCTTTCGCAGGCGTACGCTCGGCCAGTGGCTAGTTCTACCTGCGTAAAACCCGAGCTGATACTGGTTCCACCCTGAGGTTGTAAAACCTTGCAAAGGTGTTGGGCGTAGCCCAACCCGCAGCTGTGCAGATGTCTGCCAGAGAGGCGCCCTGAGCCACTGCCCACGAGGAGGCTACACCCCTAGTAGAGTGAGCCCTCACTACGAGCGGGCATGGGAGGTTCTGGCATCGGTAAGCCATGGAAATGGCATCCACGATCCAGTGTGCCAATCTCTATTTGGAGACAGCTCTCCCTCTTTGCTGACCTCCATAACAGACAAAAAGCTGCTCAGAGCTCCTGAAGCTCTGCGTGTGTTCCAGGTAGAAGCGTAACGCTCGTACCGGACACAGCACTGAAGGAGGTGGGTCTTCCTCCCCCGTGGGGAGCGCCTGCAGGTTCACTATCTGATCCCGAAAGGATGTGGTAGGAACTTTGGGCACGTAGCCGGGGTCTCAGGATAACGTGAGAGTTATTCGGCCGGAACTGTAGGCACTCGTCGGACATGGAGAGTGCATGTAGGTCCCCTACCCTCTTGATAGAAGCAAGCGCTACTAGGAGTGCTGTCTTTCCCGTGAGACGAGGAAAGTCAGACTCTACTATGGGCTCGAATGGAGTCTCGGAAAGGCCCGTTAGGACCACATCGAGATCCCAAGAGGGTATGGAGCGTGGACGCGGGGGATTAACCCGCCTCGCACCCCTGAGGAACCTTGTGACCAGGCTGTGCTGTCCGAGAGACTTACCCTCCACCAGCTCATGGTATGCGGCAATCGCGGCAACATATACCTTGAGCGCAGATGGCGAAAGGTTGTCCTCTAGTTTCTCCTGGAGAAAGGACAGCACTGCACTGATCGCACATGCTCCGGGCTCTTCACCGTGTGTAGAGCACCAGGACGAGAAGATGCGCCACTTTGCAGAGTATAAACGCTTCGTGGTTGGTGCACTCGCCTGAACAATTGTGTCCGCCACCGCCGGAGGCAATTCGTTCAGGATCTCCTCGTCCCGTCCAGGGACCAGACATGGAGATTCCAGAGGTCTGGTCGCGGGTGCCATACTGTACCCTTCCCCTGGGACAGAAGGTCCTTCCGCAGGGGAATGGGCCAGGGAGGAACTATCGATAGAGGTATTAGCTCTGCGAACCAAGCCTGGTTGGGCCAGTATGGCACAATTAACAGGACCTGGTGTTCCTCGTCCCTGACCTTGCACAGGACCTGTGCAAGAAGGCTCACTGGGGGGAACGCATACTTCCACTTGTCCCGGGGCCAGCTGTGCGCTAGGGCATCCGTGCCGAGGGAGCCCTCGGTCAAGGAGTACTACAGGGGGCAATGGGTGTTGTCTGGCGAGGCAAACAGGTCCACCTGTGCCTGGCCAAACAGTTCCCATATCAGCCGGATCGTCCCAGGATGGAGTCGCCATTCTCCTCGAGGCGGCGTCTGACGAGAGAGCGCGTCGGCTGTCTGGTTCATGTAGCCTGGGAGAAATACGGCTCGCAGAGATCTTATCTTCTGCTGACTCCAGAGGAGGAGGCGTCGGGCAAGTTGTGACAACTATCGGGGCCCTGCTGTCGGAGCGGATCAGCACATGCTTGCCTCTCACTAGAGGTAGAAACCCCCTGAGGGCGAGCATGACCGCTAACAACTCCAGGCAATTGATATGCCAGTACAGTCGGGGACCCGTCCATCGACCCGAAGCTGCATGCCCGTTGCACACTGCTCTCCAGCCCAACAGGGAGGCGTCCGTTGTCACCACAACGCACCTCAAAACCTGTCGGAGGGGTACTCCCGCTCGTAAAAAGGTCCTGGAGGACCATGGGGCTAGGGTGCTCCGACACTGAGGCGTGATGGCAATCTGCATGGTGCCTGTGCGCCACGCGCTCCTCGGAACCCGACTCTGAAGCCAATGCTGAAGTGGTCGCAACCCGAGTGGGATAAACCCAGTCGTGGATGCCATATGCCCCAGGAGCCTCTGAAAATATTTCAGGGAGACCACTGGACGCCTGAGCTTGCTCAGGCTTCGCAGCAAGGCTTGAGCACGCTCTTCCGTGAGTCGTGCAAACATGGTGACAAAGTCTAGTCCCATACCGAGATAAGAGATGCTCTGCACTGGAGCGAGCTTGCTCTTCTCCCGGTTGACCTTTAAACCCAATCAGCTTAGGTGCTGAAGCACCATGTCCCTGTGTGTACATACTAGATCTTGCGAGTGAGCCAAGGTAAGCCAGTCGTCGAGATAGTTTAGTACACGCACGCCCCGCTCTCTGAGGGGGGATAGTGCGGCTTCCGCAACTTTCGTGAAGACGCGGGGAGATAGGGACAGCCCGAAGGGCAGGACCTTGTACTGGTACGCCCGACCTTCGAAGGCGAACCGTAGGAACGGTCTGTGCCGAGGAAGTATCGAGACGTGAAAGTACCCGTCCTTCAGGTCGATCGCCACGAACCAATCCCCGTGTCTGACAGATGCGCTTCTGTGTTAGCATTCTGAACGGTAGTCTGTATAGACACCTGTTCAGTGAACGCAGGTCCAGAATTGGGCGCAGCCCTCCACCTCTCTTGAGGACGATGAAGTACGGGCTGTAGAAGCCCGACGACATCTCGGCTATGGGAACGGGTTCGATCTCTTCTTTTGCCAAAAGAGTCGCCACCTCTGCCCGAAGGACGGCGGAATCCTTCCCTCGTACCGAGGTATGAAGGATTCCCCGAAATTTGGGAGGGTGTCTGGCGAACTGGATCGCATAGCCGAGACGGATCGTTCGGTCTAGCCACCGCCCCGGTCTGCCTAGCATGGACCATGCGTGCAGTCGTTGGGCAAGCGGGACCAGAGGAACGATCTCCTTCCCCATCTCCATGGAGGGGTGTTCTGTGGCTCTCCTGAGTACTTACCTGCCTGTGGGGTTTGCAGTGTAGTGCACCGTCTGTTTGAGCGTGTGTCTGACTGCAATTCCGCCGATGTGACGCAACGTCTAGTCGTGACGCAACGTTGGGTCGGGTTGACGCAACGTCGAGTCGGACTGATGAAACGTCTTGTAACCGTACACCGTCGCTCGGAGAGTGATTACGGTTGAGTTTTAAGACCAGAGGAGGAAACAGCTCTTTTTGAGAGGAAGTGGGCGCCAGGCCCTGAAAAGGGCCCTGCACGAGTTGGGACGTGGAAGGATCGTCCCGCACCGGCCACTTTGGAGATCGAATGTCCTGGGCCGGGCGTGGTGGTGTCTCCTCCGCTGGTTGCCTCCCGTCAGGACCGCCTCCCGCGCTTCCTGCGGGGTGGTTGCTGACTGGGAGGAGTCGCTCTCCTCCGGGTCGCCGATCTCCGGGTCGCCACCTCAGGGGGAGATACAACCGGAGTGGTCGGTTGGGAGGGGCGAGGCTGTCTGGGAGCAGACGATGCACGGAGCCTAGACGGCACGGGGGCGGCCTGGCTGCGGCGAGGGAGGATATGCTTGATAGCCTCCGTCTGCTTCTGCACGCCGGAAAACTGCTGAGAGAAGTTCTCCACCGTGTCTCCAAACAACCCACCCTGCGCAATGGGGGCATCGAGAAAGCGAACTTTCTCGGCCTCTCGCATTTGCGCAAGGTTAAGCCAGAGGTGTCTCTCCTGGACCACCAAAGTGGATATTGTCCGATCCAGGGCACGCGCCGTAACCTTAGTGGTCTGGAGGGCCAGGTCAGTCGCAGTGCGCAGCTCCTGCAGAACTGCGGGGTCAGAACTTCCTCGTCTAGCTCCTTAAGAGCCTTGGCCTAGTGGACCTGCAGGATGGCCATGGCATGGAGCGAGGAAGCAGCCTGTCCAGCGGCAGCGTAAGCCTTCGACCCGAAGGTGGAAGTGATCTTATATGCCTTGGACGGAAGTTTCGGCTGACCTCTCCAGGTAGAAGCGGTCTGAGGGCACAAGTGCACCGCAACAGCCCGCTCCACCTGGGGTATGTCAACGTAACCCCTTACTGCCCCCCATCGAGGGAAGTGAGGGTGGAAGAGCCCGTCTGCCGTGTACGCGCCGAGAACGGCCCGTTCCATGACTTCGTAATCTCTTCGTGCACTTCCGGAAAGAATGGCACTGGGATCGAGCGTCGAACGTTGGGGTGACGGCGGAGCCGTACACTGAAGCCCAATGCTCGCGGCGGCCCGGGAAAGCATGGCCGCCATCTCAGGATCCGGATCATCCCGGGACTTACCCGCCGGAGGCGGAAGCTCCAGGATGTCCTCCGAATCCGAGGCTAGCAGGTCACCCTCCGATGCTGCGACAGACAGCTCATCCTCATCCCGGAGGGATGCGAGAGACAGCGTACCGTCTCTCACTGATGGGGTAGACGAGCATGCCGAGGTATAGACGCTCCGCGAGCCAGAGGCTGACGGGGTGGCATCTATAGTGTCCTCGTAATCACGGACGCCGCTCCCCGAGACCGCTGACCGTGCCGTAGCCGCAGCCAGCGATCCAAAGGGAGCTGACGAAATGGCGGCTCGCTCTCCAAGGAAAGAAGCCACCCGTGACCGCAACGTCTTGATCGACATCTGCTCGCAATGCGGGCAGGTCGGTCCCATAAATGCCGCCTCAGCGTGCTGGAGACCCAAACACATGAGGCAGACATCATGGGTGTCCCCATCTAGAACAAGCTTGCCACAACCAAGAGAACAGCTATGCGCCATGAGGCAACACGCTGTTTTAGAAATTGCTCTTTTAAGAAAGAGAAGACACTCTCTGTCTTCTGCTGGGCGCTCAGGGGAGCCGAAGATAGACAGTTCGCTGCAAACCGCGTCGTGACACCAGCAGGAAGATAATCGCCAGAAGTCGATTCTTGCTTCAGACTCGAAGTCATCCGCCAGGTTCCGAAGAACAAAAGGTAATGAATGAGAAATTTCATTCGCCAAATTTCATTGGCCTTTTAAAATATAGTCAGAGTAGATTGGTTCTCAAGAGCGAACCCCATACTGTCGTTCTTAGACACAACGTCGAGAGACCGACAGAAAGGGAATCACTACACACAGAGTACTAGAGTATGTACATACATACATTGAGCATTACACATTGCACACTAAACACAGAGTGTACACGTTCCGCATAATGTAAACAAGGTGTGCATAAAAATATGCTAATTTGCAGCAGAATGAACGTGAGCTGAATACAGTAAAGAAGTTGTGCATAGGATGATGTACAGTGGTAATGTGTAGACTGTTGTATAAAGTGCAGTGTGTATATAAAGTCCAGTGTTAAACTGTTAAAAGTGCAGTGTGTGGGATGTGATATATGAGAGTGTTCTGCGGGGTTGTATCAGTTCTGACTGTTCATAAGTCGGATAGCTTGAGGGAAAAAGCTATTCCTCAGTTGACTAGTACGGGAGCGGATGCTGTGGAGACGTCTTCCTGAGGGAAGCATAGAGAGCAGTCTGTGAGATGGGTGGCTGGAGGCCCTGATGATCTTCCTGGAATTCCTCAAGCACCCCCCGCTGTAGATGTCCTGGAGGGACTATTGTTTGTTTCCTAAAATGGAATTGAATACATAATGACTCATTTTATGATTTTATGATCGTTTGCTCAGATTGAAAATAGAAATAACAAATAACAGGATTGGACTAATATAAACCCTAAATTTACCCAAATTGGCATGACCCAAAACTACTTTAAGCAACATTTGATATTATTGTGCTTATTGAAAAGGAGTAATCTTCTACTGTCAATCACAAACAAATGCATGTGTGGTTATATAAACTGTTTCGAAAGTTAAATTTGTAAACTGGGTGTGAGTGATTTATGTTACAATTAAATATGCGAGTAAATTATGAGAGAAGGGATTGTTTCAAGTTAGAGTTCACCCAAAATTGAAAATTCTGTCATGAATTATCATTTCAAACCTACATATAGTAATTTGTTTGGTTGAGGATGGATAGAGATATTTGGAAAAATGTTCTTGATCTTGATTTACTAGTAGGAAATGAAACTTATTGTCTATAGTCCCCAGAACTGTTTGTTGTTCTTAATTCTTCTAAATATCCCATTCTTTGTATAAAAGAATAGTCATTTTTCCTACTTTGGTTTGTTAGTGGGGTCCAGGAATTGTTTACAAGCAGTCCTCCAAACATATTTCAATGTTTCAACATACTTTTGGGAGAAAAAGGATAAAGATATTTGGAAGAATGATAGTAACCATCCTGTTCTTGGACTCCATTAACTACCATAGTAGAAAATGAGAATCGTAGTCAAAAGACCCAGAACTTGTTGAACTTTCTTATATTTGGGTGAACAATCCCTTGAAGATTTCTCAAAAACCTAACCCCTAAACATATATAGAGAACATGGTCATAATACTATAGCAAATATGGATGAATTCGGGTAATCAAACAGAGCTCAATAGCAGATGTTGATACCCCAGAAAACTCTTCCTCCAGCAGAACATCACACGATCACTTGCCCAATTCTTATTGCAGTTTGTGACTTGTTCTTTTTCTTTATGATTTTGCACTTTTTAGCGGTTTTCACCTCTAGACTGCACTGAGATCAGGTTTGAAACACTTTATCTCTTAAGACAGAAGAAACTTCCACCCTGACTCATAATGCGTCTATGTAGAAATGACGGTATGACTTGCAAAAGGATTTCAAAACTTCTTAAAATCATTTATTTCATCCACACATGTAGGTAAAAAAGGATAAACAAATAGAAAACTAAGCTAATTTATGTTGAAGTATTGTTATACAAACACAATATGAAACTTTTTTGCTTTGTGTCGATTGTTTGTTGATGGATCAGTAGATAGTGCTGTTGTTCAGTTCTCTATTCCAGAAGGACATACAAAAGTTGTCGCAAATCTTTTTTTTCATATACACATATATATGAAACATATTGTTGAAAGAACATTCAAACATCCTCTGGATCACTCAAAGACACTGACAGATAAGCCGATCTTGCTTTGTTGTAGAGGTGTGATTAGGATCATTGTCCTGTTGTGCAGTCTAGGATTCTGGATGCTCTAGAATAGATTTTTATTATGAGTATGTCTGTATTTTGTTTCTTCCTTCCTTCAATTTCTGCTGCTGAAAAACCCTCAGCATTAATACCATCAAACTTTATACTTAAGATGAAATCGCGTGAGTCATGAGCGATGCCTCTCAAGTCAAGAAAGTGAGATTCATCAGACCATTGGATCTTGTTTCTAACAGTTTTTTGCAATGAAACATAATTTACTCTGACACATCTGATAGATTTCTGACATATGTATTCATTTACAATTAAAGCTTCCTTTAAAGCTCACATATATTCCACTGATTGTAAACATTGTTTACAATCACCGAAATTCTTGGTGAAATATTACTGCTTTGAAAGCAAAAATAAACTTTTCTTGTATTTGAGGTTTGAAAAAAGTCTCATAGTTTCTGTCACTTTCTGTTATTTTTGTAAGTACATAGATCAATAATTCATGTTAATTTGAAACACGGCCACACGTCATCAACAAACTATTTGGGAAAAATGTTTTTTAAAGTTCACAGGAAAAAACATTAATAACTATACCTACACACTAGTGAATTCAGAAGTAATTGAAAAGGGTTATAAAAATGGTGTTTATGGTATTACCATGGCTATATACACAATGTTAAAATAACAGTGATATTCACTAAATAAATACAAATAAAATAAAATAAGTTTATCTAACTTAAAATTTTTTTAATTATCTTAGTGAACTTAATAATTTGTTATATCAAGCAAAGCTTAACTGAATTACTTATTTATAATTCATTTGTTCCTTAAACTCCAATTATTTAAGTTTAATTAACAAATTAAATCTTGTCAATCTCTATGGCTAACAACAAATAACATTCAAAAGAGATTAAAAAAGACAGCAGTTTTTTATTGTCAAGACATGACTTTTGAAGGAATTCCCCACTTAATAATAATTAAATATCTCCAGAATAAATCAACAGGTAATACCATATCAAATACTATAAAGTAATGTAAATATTTTTATATGTTGTGTAGTAATGACAATAACACAAGTCACTTTTTGTTTAGTCTATTTTAGAAAGTGTATAACTGTGAGAACTGCTGACACTTATAGTTGATTCTAACAAGTCTCATTGAACACTGGAACAAATCATTTAGAAGTATAAAATGAATTGTTTAAATTGTTCAACGCAATTGTTTTCCTCAGATCACCTGAGATAACCAAACTTTTCCTGTCTAACAGTGCAGTATATACAGTTCTTTAGTACAGAAGTTACAATTTAATCTGCAAAAAATGTCACGTTTTAAAACAAACATTTTGTGTGTTTTGTTCCATGCAAATGTCAGTTATCAGTAAATCTGTGTCAGATATTTTTCTAAACGGTTGTTTATGTTGTAATATCTAGTACATGATGTGAAACATATAGATTCAGTATAGGTGAAGCAATTTCCAGAGAAACTTCTCTAAAGGAGCCCACATGAATAACGAATTGTCATGTCAGTGTACGAACTGCTTTGTGCACAATGTATGTAATAATCTATCAAAAGAAAGTTAATATGTTCAAAAGAATGTGTGTATAAATCTGTGTATCATTCATTCAATCGATTTTCAAATTCAAACTAAAAATTGTAAAACAAATAAACAACTTGTTTTTTGAATTGTTTGTTTCCTTAAAGTAAATGGAAAACATGAATAATGACTCATTTTATGATTTTATGATCGGGTGCTCAGATCAAATAGAAAAATATAAATCGAATATAAATCTTTAATTTACCCAAAATAAGGGATGAGATGGCAGAACTTGGAAAATCTATCAACCACTACTAGAATGCATGTTTAGTTGTTCAAAGTTGGTAGATCTGTAACGAAATCTGCTCCTAGGTGTGTACCTTCTGGCATCCGATGTCATGTTGGGCCACCAAAAGCGTTCCCGTAGCAACGAGAGGGTTTCATTGACCCCCGGTTGTCCAGTGCCTACAGAAGTGTGAGCAGAGTGGATGAGTGGAGTGCGCCGTGTGCTGGGGATATATTGTGAGCCTGGTGGGCAACCCTGCAGAGCTTGGTTGGAGGCATTGGAAGGAGGTATGGTCTCCGGACACCAAGTAATGGGGCTAACTATGAGTGACTCAGGGAGAACAGGTTCCTCCAGGCTTTCCCGGGGAGATTAACATCTGGATAAGGCATCTGCCTTAACATTCTTAGACCCGGGACGCTAGGAGATGGAGAAGTTAAAACATGTGAAGAATAAGGCCCAACAAGCCTGTCTTTGGTTGAGTCTTTTGGGCCATACGTAAATAGTCCAAGTTTTTTATGATCAGTGAGGACTAGAAAGGGGCAATTGAGGGCCAAGAGCTCCCGGTTGCCGATGCTGTAATTGGCTATTGCGGGTTGAGTTTGCGAGGGAAGAAGGCACAAGGAGTTTGCTGGGATTCCCCTGCTGCTTGAAAGTATCGCTCCTACTCCTGTGGCAGATGTGTCTACTTCCACGACGAAGGGTTTGGTGGGATCAGGAGGGACTAGGAGAGGAGCAGCTGTGAAGGCCTTTGTAGCTGCCGGGGACCAGGAAAGAGACTTAGGCTTACCATGGAGTAGGGTGGTGGGAAAACTGGAAATGGAGCTGTAGTCTCGAATGCACCGACGGTAAAAATTGGAGAATCCTAGATATTTCTGGAGTTCTTTGACAGTCATGGGAGTAGGCCAGCTCCTGACGGCATCAACTTTCCCCTCGTCCATGCGGATGCCACTGCCGTTGATGTTTTACCCAAGGAACTGCCCTGAAGGTTGGTAAAAGGAGCATTTTTCTGCTTTCAGGTAAAGCTGGGATTCTCTCAGATGGTTCAGGACCTTCTCAACATGGTGTTGGTATTCTTCAAGGTTCTTGGAGTAAATTAGGATGTCATCAATATATACCAGAACAAATATGAAGAAATTCTCGGAGTACTTCATGAATAAAGTCTTGGAAATTCAGAAGGGAGTGTTCGCCAGTTCATTCGGCATAACCAGATATTCATAATGCCCTTAAGGGGTGATAAAGCCTGTCGTCCACTCATCTCCTTCTCATATTCGGATTAGGTTATAAACTCTTCAGAGATCCAACTTAGTGAAGACAGTGTCACCACAGAGATGTTCTAGGGCTGCTGGGACAAGAAGAAGATGATGCACAAACTTAATTGTGATGTTGTTAAGGGCACGGTAATCATAGCATGCCCTCAGGCCGCCATCCTTCTTTTCCACAAAAAAGCTGGAAGCAGAAGGGGAAGTTGAGGGACGGATGTAGCCTTGGGCCAGGGCTTCCTGAATGTACTCCTCGTTAGCCTTGTCCTCCGGGATTGAAGGGGGGTAAATGCGTCCCCTAGGCATTGACTCACCCGGAAACAGATCAATGGCACAGTCCCATGGCCGATGTGGAACAAGTTTGGAAGCTCTTTTGGGGTAGAAGACATCACTGAAGGGGCGTAACAGGAGTGGATGTTGACTGACCGCTTATCCAGTGGACTTTCTATAGATGTGATGCAGATAGAGAGTTGTTTCGGGAAGATAATAAGGTGGAACAGGTAGTCCTGATAAACCTGAAGGGAAATATTCTTCGCCCCACTTCAGTATTTCGTCTGTTTCCCATTAGATGACGGGATTATGTTGTTCCAACCACGGCGCCTGAGCATCACATCAGCTTCGGATTCCTCTAGAACCGGCAAATGTATATCCTCTTTATGTAGCACACCGAGTTGAAGGTGTAAGGGACCCATATTGCATCAAACTTTTTATTTTTCATCAAACAGTATCCCAGGCTCTGAGTGGACTTGGTAGGGCGACGGTGTAGCCTTGGTAGCCTTGGAGGTTTAATGTCAACAGACAAAGACTGAAGTGTCTTTGAGAAAGACATCTTACCCCTGTTTACTCTGCAATGATGATTGATTACTGCATAATACTGTAATTCGCTGTGGATAAAAGCGTCTGCAAAATGAATGTAAATATCTGAAGAGCTTGTGTGCACGTTCAGGTTTGTCTGCTGCAAGTAGGATTCTTTTTTTTTAACTTATGCTCTTCATAACTCTAACATAAATCAGATACCGCATTTTATTTTCATGTTTAAGAACCAAAACATGCGTGAGTGCTTTGCTTTCGATTAACATGCATCCTTTGTATTAACAAATAATTTAGAAGATCTCCCCCCTTAGAAAACATAAGCAAATTAAGATATATTAATTAGTCTAAATATTCATTAATTGGAGCGAGTTAGATGCCAATTTGGATAAATAAAAAATAAAAATAAAATTGTATTTCCCCTTTATTAATTAAATAATTTTTATTTTTGATATAAGTGATATCAGAAAATTAAAAAGAGTCATTGTGTAAAGTAGGTTTCTACTAAGGGTCAGGAAACAAATAATGGAAAAACAAGATATTTTTTGGTTTGAGGTAGAAAAACTTTTTTGTGGTTTTCGTGTCTTTTTATCTTATAGCTTAATGCGCTAGATTGTTCTCCAGCTCAAATGTACCTGTGTGACATCCAAATCTATATTCAGACAAGTTAAGTGCTCCTGATATTTAAAAATAACAATAAGATTATTATCTCTCATCTGTCAATAGTATGAGTTTTTTAATGACAAATTATTTTAGTCAAAAGTACATCATTAAATTTAAAATTCTCGTTGTGCAAATAAAACATGAAACTTATTTCATCTGTTTTTGCAAATAAACTTTTTATTGAATCTAAAATTGAATGGACAACAATTATAATTAATTAATAAGAAAAACTGAAACTGGGAGTGCTTGTGATAAGAAAATAAATGACACTATGTCTGAATCTTCTCAGATCTGGAATAAGAAATAGACTTATCATGTGCTATACATATTTTGTTTGTATAAATCTTAAGAAGAAAATGGTTACCTTTTTATGCCACGTCCATAACATATTTATTTCCCTTATTTAAAATAGATTATAATTTTCAAATTATATTTATATATATATATATATATATATATATATATATATATATATATATATATATATAATACATATCTTAATGATGCTGCATATGATGAAATAGCCCCTCCCAGCTAATCAACTTTCCGGCCACAAGTGTCAAACAAAGTGTTAAAGTGTATAAATACAGAGATCTTCTGACTTAAAGCATCTGAATACCACAGGACAGACGAACAGGAACACTTCTTGCTCAAGGCAGGTATGATGGAGAATTATCTTTTACATTTTGTTTCTTAAAACTCACAAAAAGTACATTAGCAAATAAAACAGTTAACCCATACGAGTTAAAGTTTAAAATACTTTTATAATTTTTGTTATTTCAGGCTTTGCAAAGACTCCAAAGATGTCTGGAAAAAAATGGGTTCTCCTTGTTGCTGGCTCAAAAGACTGGGAAAATTACTCCCATCAGGTTTGTACTTTATTTCTATACTGCCAGACAGTACATGTTCAGTACTTGTAAAAGCACAAATGGATTTCATCTTTTTCATTTGTGTTTCAGGCCAATGTGTGCACTTTCTATCAGATTATTAAAAGACAAAAGCTCCCTGATGAGCAGATTGTGACGATGATTTATGATGACATCGCTTCCAATCCCAAGTGAGAAATGTTTGCAGTATTTTGGCATTACATGAAGTATCTTGATCTGCTAGAAAATACTGTTATAAAAAAAATTGGAACAACAGCGTAATTGATATAAGCTTCTCATAAAGTAAGCAAAATAGGGATGTCATATTGAGATGAACAGAAAACTAGAGAAAATGTACTTACAATAAACTTATAAAAGTGTTAGACTTCATTCTTTGTTCATCATTTATTGATATATATCATAAAATTGTAGGCTAAACAGTTCAGTGTCAGTGTGATATACAAGTTAAACATGATATTGTTAAAATGTAATAGTTTTAGTAATGGAGCAAACTAGTCATTACAGAAAATAAAAAAACATATTGATTTAAGAGCTCATCCGTATTTATAAAGATCTTTTCTTTTCATTCTCTGCCTGCAGAAACCCCAAACAGGGACAAATTGTCAGTATTCTGGATAACAGCAATGTGTACGAAGGAATGCTGAAGGATTACACTAAAACTGTAATGTTTCTTATGTTAATAATTACATTGGTGTATCTATGAAATATTATAACTCAGTAAAATATGATATATTTTTATTTCATAGGAAGTGACCCCAGAAAACTTTCTGGACGCTCTTCAGGGGAGGAATATTGGGAAAAAAGTCATACAGAGGTTTGTTTATCTGTATACACACACACGCACGCACGCACGCACGCACAAACACACACACACACACACACACACACACACACACACACACACACACACAAACACACACACACACACACACACACACACACACACACAAACACAAACACAAACACACACACACACACACACAAACACACACACACACAGTTAATCAGCTTTAGTGTTTTGCCTAACAATGATTCTGTAATATACAAAAGTATTTTTATTTTCATTTAATGCAGTGGAAGAGATGACAACATATACATCTACATGTCCGGTCTGGGGCGTCCAGGGACCTTTGAATTTCCAGAGAAGTCAGTAAGTATAAAAAGCAAAGACAAGATGTTCTGCATATTTCTCATATACTTGACTAAATATTTTTCAGTATAGTTATGTTATTCTCCATCACTTGAATCTCAAATACTTTTTAAATCTTTTAAATCGGAAATGTTTAAAGAATTTACTAGGAATTCTGAATGTAATCATCTGAAAACATTTTGACTTTAACTTCGTTAACTCAATGTGTTTTTACAGCTTCTAGCAAAAGAATTCAATAAAGTAATTGAGCACATGACTAGAAATGAAAAATTCTCAAAGGTAAATAAATATTTACATTTAAAAAGGTATTCTTTATATATATATATATATATATATATATATATATATATATATATATGTGTGTGTGTGTTTATTAAATTACAGATCTTTACCATGAGATTGAAATGGCAGCATTTGAAATAACTTTTATTTATTCCTCATGATGTTCATGGGCTACAGATGGTGATATTCATGGACAGCAGTTATTCTGCACGGATGTTCAGAGACCAACTTCAAAACAATGACAAAGGTAAGACGTTATGGGAATTTGGGCTGAAACTGATTTTTTTTCTATAGACCATTTCAGCAGCAAAAATAAAACTTCATGAGACTTCATCAAACTTAACCTCTGGTTGACTTAAAAGGCAACAAAAAAACAAAATCCATCCATCTGCCATCCATCATTTTTATTTATCATAATATAAATAAATAATTATATACAATGTATCCACAACAAAAACAAATGGTGCTGTATAGCAACAAAAAACACAAAAACAGTTTTTGTGTTTTTGTGCATAAAGCAATAAAAACAATTTAAACAAAGTATTAACAAAAGATAGATGCTATATACAAAATTTAAAATAGCTCTAGAGCTTTTTTTCCATGGATTCAGTTGAAAATGAGATATATAAATTATAACGAATCTGAAGTCTTAAATCAGTTTTTAATAATCAAAATGAGTAAAGTACAAAAAGAGTTCATCTGTTTGTAATCTGTCTCCCAGTCTTTGTCCTGACATCATGTCATGAGTGTACTGCATCCACTCCCACTGATTATAACGACGATCTGCAACTCCAGCTTTCTGATAAATTCTCATCTACTTGGTTGGATTTCATTAATAAGGTACGTTTCTGCATATGAAATTCTTCTGATATGAAATATTCAGACAGCAGACATGAAAAATGTGTCTATCTGTTTTTAAAATTATAGGTGGACTTTACTGAACAAACATTCCATGACCTGGTGACTCAAAAACAATCAACTTTTGTTAAAGAAAACCCTGATATGTGTCCCTGCTGTTTTGGCCATCTGGTATTTAATAAGTTCAACATTTACATTCACATTGAATTTTTGTACTTTATTCATAAATATGTTTCTTTTATTTGTCTTTAGGACATAAAGAAGCACTACCTCTGTGAGTTTCTGGCGGAGTGAGCGGTTTATGAGCAGCTCAAAACTTCTTCAAGAAACCATTCTGAGGAACACAGAATAATTGGCTGGTGGCTTCCATGTGTTCAGAACTTTAAAATTTGAAAATAATAAAACTGGCAATGAGATTAAAAGACAATTGACTGTATGTGTTTTATATACAAAAGGAATGTGACAGATTCTGTAATGTATCATGGTACATTAAGGTTCTATTTATTTTTAACATAGTAAAACAAGCAAGCGGGTGTGTAACCAATACTCTTTCCTGAAGTAACTATATTGTTATAATCCATTAAAACAAAAGCCCCAAAGCTTTGAAAACCTTCATGTCACCATCACTGAGTAAATATGGAGGAGCTGATTTAGGCCTTGTCCTGTCTTCCAGTATCAGATCAACAAAAGAACCCTGAACACTTCATCATTTCTCCACAACTCAGAAACAACTTTCAAAAGAATTTTGATGACCATTAACATCGACTCAAGGACTGATTATTTTATATTATTATAAAAGGATAAATTAGCTTATTTGCTTGTTGTACAACCAAATGTTCACAGTACAAACTGTGAATAAAAACAAATGCAACAATGTGGAAGCTTTAAATTTCTATATTTTATTATGAATACAACATAGGCGACATATAAAATGTTTAAACTGAGAAAATGTATAATTTTAAGAGAAAAATAAGTTGATTAGAAGTTTCATGGCATCAACACATTTCTTAAAAGTTGGGACAAGGCCATTTTTACCACTGTGTGGCATCCCCTCTTCTTTTTACAACAGTCTGTAAACGTCTTGGGACTGAGGAGACACATTGCTCAAGTTTAGGAATAGGAATGTTGTCCCATTCTTGTCTAATACGAGCTTCTAGTTTCTCAACTGTCTTGTGTCTTCTTTGTCGAATCTTCCTCTTTATGATGCTCCAATTGTTTTCTATGGGTGAAAGATCTGGACTGCAGGCTGACCATTTCAGTACCCGGATCCATCTTCTACACAGCCATGATGTTGTAATTGATGCAGTTTGTGGTCTGGCATTGTCATGTTGGAAAATGCGAGGTCTTCCCTGAAAGAGACGACATCTGGATGGAAGCATATTGTTCTAAATCTTGGAAACCTTTCAGTCTTGATGGTGTCTTTCCAAATGGGAAAGCTGCCCGTGCCACATGCACTCATGCCACCCCAGACCCTCAGAGATCCAGACTTCTGAGCTGAGCGCTGATGACAACTTGGGTTGTACTTGTTCGCTTTAGTCCTGGTTTGAACTTCAAATTTGGATTCGTCTTACCACAGAACAGTATTCCACTTTGCCACAGTCCATTTTGAATGAACATTAGCCCAGAGTAAATACCGAGCTTCTGGATCATGTTTATGTATGGCTGCTTTTTTGAGCAATAGAGTTTTAACAGGCAACAGCCAATGGAATGGACACGGTGGATTGTGTTCCCTGACAATGTTTCTGGATTTTTTCCAGATACGGTGTTGTGATTTCCATTACAGTATCCTTCCTGTATGTGATGCAATGCTGTCTTAGGGCCCAAAGATTACAGGCATCCAGTATGATTTTCTGGCCTTCACCCTCATGCACAGAGACTGCTCCAGATTCTCTGACTCTTTTGATGACATTGTGCATTTTAGATGATGATAACTTCAAACTCTTAGCAATTTTTCTCTATTAAACTGCCTTCTAATATTGCCCAACTGTTTTGGCTGCAGCATTGATCCTCTTTCCATTTTGACTTCTTAGAGACGCTGCATTTCTGGGAGGCTCTTTTTATACCCAATCATGTTGCCAATTGACCTAATAAATTGCAAATTTGTCCTCCAGCTGTTACTTAATATAAGTTCATATAAAAGTTTCTGTTCATAAAATATAAAATATAAGTTAATGAGATTCGTGAATAATTGCATTTCTTTTTTAATCACAATTTGTACAGTGTCCCGACTTTTTTTTTGGAGTTTGTACATATGACCAACATATATGTCTTAGAGATGAATGGTTGTATATAAGGATGTTAAATTAATTCATTTTCACTTGTTTTAAATAAGTTTATTAAAAGCTTTGGTATGAAATATATTTTGGAAAACCCTAATTTTGTCCAAATCCATCAAGTGTCAAAATGATGGAAATGTGAAGATGTATCAGTGGATGGCGCAATTGCTCAGTTCAGCATTCAGGTTCATGTTGGATAAACTTCAGTTACCACATAATATTTTCATATTTTTAAAACCTATTATTCAGTTTTAATAGAGAATGGACTTTGGCTTAGATGTTTTGACGTTCCTAACATATTTTTTTTACTGTGTAATAATGTTTTGTGAAGTATATGGTTGAAATCTTTATGATTCTTATTTAAAACATGTTGTTTATGACACTTACTGCATCACAATATTAAAATCTTACTATCAGAAAAAGAAAGAGGGAAAGGAAATAGAAATTGAGAAAGCAAACTGAGGGATAGAGACATCTAGGTCACTAGTTTAACCCTGGTTCCCTGATGGAGGGAACGAGGCGTTGTATCAAAGATGATCATGCGGGACCATCCCCGGGGGAGTCACTACACATGGAGCACTAGCTGAAGAAAAGGGCCCGCTGAAGAAGGAATTCTCTGTCATCCAGCTTGGTAAACAGAACCGTTCAGCTTTTCCCACGTCTACAAGACTCCTGCTGACACAACGGTTCCACCCTGAGATGGTAAAACCTCGCAAATGTGTTGGGCATGGCCGACCCGCAACTCTGCAGAGGTCTGCCAGAGAGGTCCCCTGAGCCAATGCCCTCGAGAAGGCTATACCCCAGTTGGAGTGAGCTCTCACTGCAAGCAGGCAGGCCAGGTTCTGGTCATCGTGATGTCATCCACGATCCAGTGCACCAGTCTCTGTTGGAGACAGCCCTCCCTCCAGCTAAGCTTCATAACAGACAAAAAGCAGCTCAGTGCTCCTGAAGCTCTGCATGTGTTCCAAGTAGAGGCGCAAAGCACGCACAGGACACAGCACTGAAGGAGTTGGGTCTTCCTTCACGTCAGGGAGCGTCTACAGGTTCACTAAATGGTCACGGAAGGGAGGAACCTTGGGCACTTAGCCGGGCCAGGGTCTCAGGATAACGTGAGAGTAGACCGGTCCAAACTCGAGGTACTCATTGGATATGGAGAGTGCCTGTAGGTCCCCTTCCCTCTTGATTGAAGCAAGCACCATCAGAAGAGCTGTCTTCATCATGAGTCGAGGAAGGTCAGTCTCTCCGAGGGGCTCAAAGGGGGCTAAGAAAGTCTGGCAAGGACCACATCTAGATCCCAAGAGGTAATGTAGCACGACCGGGGGGGTTTAACATCCTCACGCCCCTGAGGATCCTAGTGACCAGTTCGGGCCATGTGAGAGACCTCTGTCCTACAAGCTCATGGTGAGCAGCGATAGCGGCTACATATACCTTGACCATACAGGTTAAGAGGTTACTCTCTAGGCTCTCTAGGAAGCAGCCTGTCCAGCGGCCGTGTAAGCCTTTCGACGCTAGGGTAGAAGAGATATTACACGCCTTGTGCACCGCACGCTCAACCTGGGGTATATCAACGTAGCCCGTAAATGCCCGTGTGTGTGTGTGTGTGTGTGTGTGTGTGTGTGTGTGTGTGTGTGTGTGTGTCACAGGGCCTTGCAACCCCAAATTCATGTTGCAAAAAGTCATAAAGCAATTGAACACTGTGTTATTTGAGTGTTAAAAAAAGTTTTTTTGGCCAGTCTAGGATTCTGAATAGTCTAGAAATCTGTCCCCAATTTTTCAAATTATGTCTTTTTGTTTTCCTTCATTCTCCAGCATCTTCTGCTAGTATTAAGGTTTTAAGGTTTTTAAATGTACTCCTTTTTGTGTGGGAACTTATGTGTGTTTGTGTTGTTTTATATATTTTTTCTGTGCAACAAACTTTACATTTGAGATGGTATTGTGTTAGTGATGTGAAGTATACACAAGAAATTAGGCTTGAAACTGATATTCAGCAGAGCAGAGAACCTTGATTCTGTTTCTGGCACATCTGACAGATTTCTGATTGATGTATTCATTTAATAATAAACAACACATGTAAATTCCACTTATTGTAAAATTATAAATTTCAAACGAAAAAAAAAATTCTGAATCTAATCAATCTTTTAAAGGCAAAAAGTCCAGCTGTGCTGTTATGGTAATCTCACAACGTGTTTTACTTAACAATGTTTTAAATAATCTTTTTAAAAGAATTCATCTTATTTATCACCAGGTTACATGAGTATAGGTTGTATGGACATCTCAGAATATTAGAGGACAAGTGTTCATATAAGACAAAGGTTTTTTTCTGTTAGTACATCAATTATTCATGTAAACTTGGAAAAAAAAAGTTCACATAAAAATAAATTAATAACTTGCCTAAACACCTCTACAAAAAAAAACTGCCGTTTCCTGTCATTTAAAACATCAGCATGCTGTTTAGGGCCTCTGTCCTGGTGCTCCAAGTTAAGCAACCCACAATGCATTTCTAACTACAGTACTAAACTGTTTAACATGAAAACAGAATTTTAGTGTTGAATATTGGCCCCATAAATTTACAGCAATTGCTTACAGTGTATATAAAATGATTTGTTTGGTTGAGGATGGATAAAGATATTTAGAAAACAATTTGTAACAGTTCTTAATCTTGATTTGCTAGTAGGAAATTTCAGTCAAAGTCAAAGTCACTTTTATTGTCACATCACCACTGTACATGTGCCCTGGTGAGTGAAATTCATGGGAGCTTGCTCCAGAAAAATTGCAGAACAGATACCATATAACATGTAACATATACTACAGACAGTGTGCAATATGCACATACATATAATCACTACACACAGAGTACTGTTGGACAAACTTACAGTCGAAACATTCAACACAGTATGTACATACATACATTGAGCATTACACATTGCACACTAAACACAGAGTGTACATGTTCTGCATAATGTAAACAAGGTGTGCATAAAAATATGCTAAGGTGCAGCAGAATGAACGTGAGCTGAATACAGTAAAGAAGTTGTGCATAGGATGATGTACAGTGGTAATGTGTAGACTGTTGTATAAAGTGCAGTGTGTATGTAAAGTCCAGTGTTAAACTGTTAAAAGTGCAGTGTGTGGGATGTCATATATGGGAGTGTTCTGCGGGGTGTATCAATTCTGACTGTTCTTGAGGGAAAAAGCTATTCCTCAGTCAACTAGTACAGGAGCAGATGCTGCGGAGATGTCTTCCTGAGGGAAGCATAGAGAGCAGTCTGTGAGATGGGTGGCTGGAGGCCCTGATGATCTTCTGGGAATTCCTTATGTACCGCCTGCTGTAGATTTCCTGGAGGGAGGGAAGCTCACCTCCAAAAATGTGGCTGGCAATTCGCACGACCCTTTTCAGAGCTTTGCGGTTGCCAGCAGTGCTGTTTCCAAACCAGGCTGTGAAGCAGCTCGTCAGGATGCTCTCTATGGTGCAGGTGTAGAATGTTCTGAGGATGCTGGGGCTCATTCCAAACTTTCTCAACCTTCTCAGGAAGAAGAGACGCTGTGTGTGTTGACCAGGTGAGATCCTGAATGATGTTGACGCCTAGGAACTTGAAGCTGTTCACCTGCTCCACATATGTCTTGTCGATGGTGATGGGAGTGTGTTCTCTGCTCTGTCTCCTGAATTCTACCACCAGCTCCTTGATCTTGTCAATGTTAAGTGAGAGGTGGTTCTCCTGACTCCATTTATTCAGGGTTCTTACCTCCTCTCTGTAGGCCGTCTCATGGTTGTCGGTGATCACGCCTATCACGGTTGTGTCATCAGCAAATTTGACAATCACATTGGAGCTGTGTGTGGCTGTACAGTCATGTCTGTACAGGGAGTACAGGAGTGGGCTGAGAACAAAGCCCTGAGGAGCACCAGTATTGAGGGTCAGTTGGGATGAAGTGTTGTTGCCCATTCTGAGCACCTGACCTTTGCCTGTCAGGAAGTCCAGGATCACGCTGACCAGAGATCTGTTCAGTCAAAAGTTAGAAGCTTTATGGATATTTACCCGTCTGAAGGGTTGAGTTACATCAGTGACAGAGACGGAGAGTAAGGTTGGATCTTCTGCAGCAGCTGCGGGAATTCTCTCTGTTTAGGCGGTGTTATGAGCTTTGAAACGAGCATAAAAGTTATGAAGCTCATCCGGTAGAGAGGCAGTGATGTTTACAGTAGTGTACTGTAATGTAAGTGATGCCCTCTCACATACTTCTTGCATTGTTGGTGTTGAATTGACCTTCCACCTAGTCTCTGTATTGTCTTTTTGAGGTTCTAATGGATTGTCTAAGATCGTAATTGGCTTGTTTGCGAAAATATCCCATTCTGAGCATGAAAAAATATAATTTCCCTCTCAGTCGGTCTCTCAACGTTGTGAGCTGAAAGGGGGTTTGATCTTGAGAACCCATTGTCTCCGAGCCAATTAATTGGCGAATTAATCAATTCATGCCCCCGCCCGTGATGACGGTTATAAAAGGGAACGGTAGAGATCATTCATCACCGTTTTGTTCTTCGGAACCATTGTATGCTCCTTGAGCGTCTCGAGTCTAACGGAATGCTGGAAAATTATAACGCATTGCAGCGGAACGTTCCTGAGCGCGGCTTCCCCTGGGCGTTTCAGCAACTGCTGGAGATGGCTTTAAAGCTATAATACTAAAAAGAGTAAATTGCTTACCTGGGCACAGCGTGTGGTTCTGTAATGGGACACCGCTGTTCGCTTGGGTGCAACCGGGTTGTTGAAGACGGTGATTCCTGAGAGATCTGCCTCACGTGTTTGGGTCTCCAGTACGCTGAGGACGGTCTCTTGGGGGCGTTGTGTTCTCTCCGTGAGAACATGACGATAAAGAAGTTGCGGTCCCGGTGTCTTTTTTCATCATGAAATCTGACACCACTTCGTTTGCTCCCCGTAGCGCTGCAGCTGAACCCCTGGCTCGGTCTGTATCTACCGCGAGCGGCTTTGGTGATTTGGGGATAAATATGGGCGTTTCTCCGTCAGTTTAACTCTCGCGGACCGCTCATACCCCAATACGTTTCAACGTCTCGCTCCCCCAAACACGCGAGGTGGACGAGCTGTAAGTTGCAGCATCTGAGAGCGTGCTGCCAGCGCCGGACCCGGATGACACGCTGCACCTGCCGCTTCCGGGCGGTCAGACGGCCGGCGTATCCGGATCCGCCAATAGCGGCTATGCATTCCCGGACCGCGATTATTGGGCGAGTGTACGGCCCCGCCTACACCCCAGTGCTTGTGGTTGGATTCCTGGTATGTCGGAGGCGCCCGGGGCAATAAAACCCCGCCCCGATACCATATGTTTTCCGGGAAGTGCATAACTAGCTGTGTTGATCGGGAAGGCGCCCCCTAGCGGCCCGCCTCCATCATGACAGCTCGTCCACTCTCACTTCCCCCGATAAGGGCGCAACCCGGGGCTATACGGTATCCCACCAGCAGAGCGCCCTGTTGTGACACATCTGTGTTCTCAGAGCACATCTTCCTGGCGGGAATAGACCGAAGCTCCCCCCCAAAGCGTGCATATTTTCCCCGTCCTAAGTGGCGAGGGCCTATGCCGCCGCAGGGCCTGCTGCGTCTTTTCTGCATGTAAGTGGAGAAAAGAGGCCTGGCCAAGCCCCAGTACCTGAGCTCAGGACCGCAACTAGCCTCGCGCTGATAGCGTTGAAGGTTACTGCGGACCCCTGGTTGGGCGATGTCCACCATAGTGGTCCAAGAGCATCACCTCCGGCTCACCCTTGCGTAATGTGGGATTCCGAGAAATCTAGGTTTTTCGACGTGCCTGTTGCGCAGGGAGGGGCAGTTTTGGAGACGCCACGTAGAACTTTGCCCAGAAGTTCTCTGTGGTGCAGTAGCAGAAGGAGGTTCATATCCCTCCACGGTGTGGATCAGCCGCTAGAAGCCGCTGTAGTTCTGACCCTCATCTGCTAACAAACAGCTATGCCCCTCCGTGCTGACGGCTCCAGGATGAGTGCCCCCTGAACAGCTGGCGCCCCCCAGAACAGCTGGCCTGTCCCTCGAGCCGAGATCTCACCACGATTCTAAGCCCCTACTTCATCGTGCCCAGGGAAGGCGGAGGTCTGCGCCATATCCTAGATCTATGCGTCCTGAACAGGTACCTTTCTCAGTTGCCCTTAAAGATGCTGATGGAGGCGCCTCCTGGCGTCAGTCTGGTCTCAAGACTGGTTCATTGCTATGGACCTGAAGGACGCGTACTTCCATGACCCCGACCGCTCCTGTGGTTCGCATTCGAGGCACGAGCGTACTAGTACAAGTTCCTACCCTTTGGGCCCTCCCTGTTCCCCCCGCTCTTCATGAAGATCACGGAGAGCACCATCGCACCCCCCCCCCCTGGGAGCGAGGAGTGCAGATACTGAACTATCTCGACGACAGGCTCATCTTGGGTCACTCGCCACAGACAGTCAGTATACACAGGGACCTGGTGCTACAGCACTCAGCCCAACTGGGTCTTCGGGTCTCGGAGAGGGGAGCCAACCCTCCCAAGTATAGGGGATCTCCTCTCTCAGGATGGATCTGGACTCCAAGGTGGCATACGCTCCAGGCACATGTCTCAGCTCGCCCGCAGTCTCCTCATATGGAGTGCCGGGTGCTCTGAACACAACAGCAGATATGGCCAGGAGAATGGCCATCCCCGCGCTGTCCAGCTCATTGGGAGCACTTCGGTCAGGCTCAGGTAGACCTGTGCAAGGTCAAGGAAGAGGAACATCTAATGATTATGGTTTCCCCCTACTGGCCCAACCACACTCGGTTCTCAGAGCTCATGGCTCTGACAACCCCTCCCCCTGGCTGATTCTCCTGATGAAGGACCTTCTAACCCAGGGGAAGGGCACGTTGTTGCACCCCAGGCCAGACCTCTGGAACCTCCACGTCTGGCTCTTGGATGGGACGAGGAGCTACTGAGCAGCCGGCCACCCGCGGTCGCATGTACCCTTGCTCAGGCTAGAGCCCCGACCACTCGGTGCCTGTATACCTTGAAGAGGCGGCACTTCTCGTCATGGTGCTCCTCACATGGTGTGGACTCCTGGAGATGCGGGATCAGTATCGACTTTGAAAGTATATGTGGCTGCCATAGCGGCCTATCACAATCTGTTGGATGTGAAGCCTCTGGGACGACATGACTTGGTCACTAGGTTCCTGAGGGGCTTGGTGAGGGTGTATCCACCCCGGCCGCGCTCTGTACCCTCTTGGGACTTGCCTACTGTCCTGGAAGGCCTTGGCAGTCCCCCCTTCGAGCCCCTGGAGTAGACTTATCTTCCTCACTTAACGATGAAGATGGTCCTCCTTGTTGCTTGCATCTATCAAGAGGGTAGGGGACCTACATGCACTCTCTGCGTCCAGTGAGTACTTCCAGTTGGGTCCGGCTGAGTCTCACGTGATCCTGAGGCCCCGGCCCGGCTACGTGCCCAAGGTTCCCACCACTCCTTTCTGGGAGTAGGTGGTGAGCCTGCAGGCACTCCCTATTGGGGAGGAAGACCCAGTGGACTGCACGCAGAGCTTTAGGAGCTCTGAGCAGCTGTTGTCTGTTACGAAGATCAGCAGAAGGGGAGGGCTGTCTCTAAACAGAGAATGGGCCGTGCCCGCCAGCGTTAAGAGCCCATTCCACAAGGAATGGTCTCTGTCAGACATTTTAAAGCTGCGGGCTGGGCTTCACCCACCACCTTGGGAGGTTCTAAAACCTCCAGGTGGAGTTAGGTATCTACTCGGGTCTTGTTAGGATTTGTGGGTGTATGCCTGCGAAAGCACCCTCCTTTTAGCCTCCCTACTCCCCCCCCTTCATGGGGGAGTACAAGCAAACCTATCCTTCACGAAGCACACCCCACAGTAGCCAGCCGAACGGAGCGGCCGTGGCTGCTGCACCAGTTGGTGAAGTTGTGCCTCTGTGTGAAGCGGCTCCCTGACACAGGGAGGCCCCACACGATGTAATATGTCACTTAAGGTCCTCACAAACAGTGTACCGGGTGATCTCCCCAGGCGAGTGTAGCCAGGTACACAAGACATATTAATAACATTATAATTTATTGTTTTCACAAAAAGGAAAAAAAAATAGTTCAACATTGTATTCTTATTTGCTCACATCGGCAGTTTTATTTTTGTATTCTCTTATTACAATTTAATGCATCTTATAGTCCACGTAGTCCCACGTGGGGTCACGCATGTTCAGCAGCCAATGAGAGGCTACGCGGGTCACGCTTAGTTTTTCACAGAAGGTTTCACAGAAGGTCTGGAGAAGTGTAACGGAATGAGAGAGAGAAGTTACGTTGGCTGCCCATTTGCCTTTCGTTTGTGAAGCCTCGTCGTGTTTCACAGTGAGATAGACGGAGTAACGGTGAGAAATATGTCATTAAGCTGCTGCAATTTGGTTGCCATAAAACCCTTTACTTTCAGTATGGTGATATTGATGTAATAGGTGTACTGAAGTGAATAATGGTGCAGTGTTCCTATTTTATAACTGAATTATCATTTTATGCTGATGTATGTTTTTAGTTAAATAGGAAATTATAGTTTCCTAAAGCAGACTTAAAGGGAAAGTTTTATTCATTGAAAGTAAAATGTTTGGAAATATGTGAATTGTTTACCACATTATTGCTGCTTATTTGAGTTTAGAGTTATAAGAGGGTAATTTTTAGTGCATTTCTCTTTCATGAATAGGCCTTTAGTGTTTGAGTAAATGAAGCACGCTTCTGTGATGCCTCTGACCCTGAACTCAAAATGTATACTTTTCTATTATTGCACAGTTATGATTTATGATATTTTGAATGTTAATGATATCTTATCATTAGTATTGTTGAAACCTGATTTTGCTAGAACAGCAGGTAAATGTGTGAGCACTTTATTGTTATGTTCTCAGAACTGATATTCTTAAGACTGAATGTTGTACAACTAAAGAAAAAAAGAAATCGAAAGAGATTTGAAATTTGTGTTAAAATGAAGATTTTGTCAAAGAAACATGTTAAGGTTTATATTTGACATTTGCTATCCTGAATGATGCATCAGAGATTGAAAGGTGTTGAATGTTATCTTTCTGACCTGGTCTGTAGGTCAGGTTTTTTTTTAGAGGACGGATGTGGTCCGGAACCAACATCTTGCTGATATCGATGGCGAGCCAAGTCCACTGAAGGAAGTCCAACACCGAGCAGATATCCACGTATACACACCCATACACGCGTACACACTACACTTACATTGCGAGCATCCTTGGAACTGCAGAAACTTTACAGTACAGAACTATTGATTCTTAAGTTTACGGGCCCCAATGGACATTCTTTTATTTTCTAGTGTGCACACTACTACTTTATTTTTCTCACTATTTTGTATTTTTGTATAACCTTTATCATATGTAAACAATACAAGAGTTATTACTCAACTGTTCTATTGTGTCTGTCTCTTTGTTGTTGCTCATTCAATGGCTCTTGTCGAATTTAGTGCCTTCTGATTCTGGTCCATGTTTCATTATTATTATAGTCCTAATTTTACTGTAGTTCACTTTTAACATTGCTAAAGTTGGTTATACGAGCCTGCACCTATAGATGCGCCCCCCCGTGATCTGGGGTTGCGCACTGTTTTTCCCATGACTTCTTCCCAGAAGGCGAGAATCATGAGGTAATCTCCACATAGTTACCCCCCAAGTGCAGGATGGGGTCTTTGTACGCAGACCCTCGATTACTGTAATGCACTTCTCATCAGGATTCCTAACAAAAGCTTGCAGAGACTGCAGTATGTTCAGAATAGTGCTGCTAGGATCCAGATGAGAGTTCGAAAATATAATCATATCACACCCATTCTCTATTCACTTCACTGGCTTCCTGTTTCTGCCAGGATAGAATATAAAATCTCCCTTCTTACCTACCAGTGCATCTATGGAAATGCCCCCCCCCCCCCCCCCCCCCCCCTATCTGAAAGAACTACTCACACCTTGGACTACTTCCCGATCACTCCACTCAACAAATTTAAACCGCCTCCTTCTCCCCAAGACAAAGCTCAGCACTATGGGTGATCGGGCTTTCTGCTCTGCTGCTCCATAGGATTTGGACTGCCCTTCCTGACCATCTGAGGGCACCTCAAACTATTGAGACTTTTAAAAAAGGACTAAAAACATTTATTTTTAGGAGAACTTATGATTTTTAATTATTAAACCTTTTAGTATTTTACCCTTTTATAATTTATCTTAATTGTAGCACTTTGAGTTTTGTTTCAAATATATGCATTACAAATAAAATGTATTATTATTATTATTATTATTATTATTATTATTAGAGGGATAGCATTCCCTAGTGATCCCAGGGTGACGGACGGCTCCTAGTTAAGGTAGGAGTAAGGCCACCGTCAAGGGCATCGTTGGCGAGAGTCTCTCAACTTCTAGCGAAGCTCTGATGACACCTTGCCAAGACTCACTGGAAGGTCGTGACTGACGGAGAGTGAGTAAGTTTCTCCGTTGCATGTCAGGACGTGGCCTGGCGACGTCGCGGGATTGAATTCGACCCCCTTTCAGCTCACAACGTTGAGAGACCGACTGAAAGGGAACGTCTCCCGTTACGTATGGTAACCAAGGTTGTGACTTCCCGTGCCACGTTACCCGGCCACCGTTGCAGTGACCGGGAGAGACTTCCCAGGTTCCTCAGCACAAAACGGTGATGAATGATCTTGTCCGTCCCCTTTTTTACCCGTCATCACGGGCAGGGACATGAAGTGATTCATTTGCCAATTAATTGGCCTTTTTTAATAGGCTCGGAGACAATGGGTTCTTAAGTTCAAACCCCCTTTCAGCTCACAACGTCTCGTTCCCTCCTTCAGGGAACCTAGGTTACCATACGTAACAGGAGACGTTTTCCTACTTTGATTGTCAATGGGGTCCAAGAATTTTTTACAAGCAGTCTTCCAAACATATTTCACTGTATCAACATATTTCAGATGTAAAAATATTACATCTTTATTTTTGAAAGAAAAGGGATAAAGATATTTGGAAGAATGCTAGTATCAGAATGATGCGGTGTATCATTCCTTCAATCAATTTACAAATTCAAAACAAAAATTATAAAACAAATAAACAACTTGTTTTTTTTCTTGTTTGTTTCCTTAAAGGGAATGGAAATCATGAATAATGACTCATTTTATGATTTTATGATCGTGTGCTCAGATCGAAAATAGAAATAACAAATAACAGCTAGACAAATATAAAACTTTAATTTACCAAAATTGGGAACCAGCGGGAATACCTCGACTGAGGTTAGTCCCTTGAGCAAGGCACCGTCCCCCCCACTGCTCCCCGGGCGCCGCATGGCTGCCCACTGCTCTGGGTGTGTTTTCACAGTGTGTGTGTGTTCACTTACTGGATGGGTTAAATGCAGAGCACAAATTCCAAGTATGGAACACCATACTTAGTAATAGGTCATGTCACTTCACTTCACTACAGTGTGTGCCCTTGACCTTCACCTTATTGTGCATTTTAAAAAAAGAGTAATCTTCTACTATTAATCACAAACCAATGCATGTGTGGTTATATAAACTGTTTCCATAGTTAAATTTGTAAACTGGGTGTGAGTGATTTATGTTACAATTAAATATGCGAGTAAATTATGAGAGAAGGGATAGTTTAAAATGGAAAATTCTGTCATGAATTATCATTTCAAACCTACATAAAATAATTTGTTTGGTTGAGGATGGATAAAGATATTTGGAAAAATGTTCTTGATCTTGATTTACTAGTAGGAAATGAAAATGTCTATAGTCCCCAGAACTGTTTGTTGTTCTTAATTCTTCTAAATATCCCATTCTTTGTATAAAAGAATAGTCATTTTTCCTACTTTGGTTTGTTAGTGGGGTCCAGGAATTGTTTACAAGCAGTCCTCCAAACATATTTCAATGTTTCAACATACTTTTGGGAGAAAAAGGATAAAGATATTTGGAAGAATGATAGTAACCATCCTGTTCTTGGAATCCATTAACTACCATAGTAGAAAATGAGAATCGTAGTCAAAAGACCCAGAACTTGTTGAACTTTCTTATATTTGGGTGAACAATCCCTTGAAGATTTCTCAAAAACCTAACCCCTAAACATATATAGAGAACATGGTCATAATACTATAGCAAATATGGATGAATTCGGGTAATCAAACAGAGCTCAATAGCAGATGTTGATACCCCAGAAAACTTTTCCTCCAGCAGAACATCACACGATCACTTGCCCAATTCTTATTGCAGTTTGTGACTTGTTCTTTTTCTTTATGATTTTGCCCTTTTTAGCGGTTTTCACCTCTAGACTGCACTGAGATCAGGTTTGAAACACTTTATCTCTTAAGACAGAAGAAACCTCCACACTGACTCATAATGCGTCTATGTAGAAATTACGGTATGACTTGCAAAAGGATTTCAAAACTTCTTAAAATCATTTATTTCATCCACACATGTAGATAAAAAATTATAAACAAATAGAAAACTAAGCTGATTTATTTTATTTTCAAAAAATGTCTAAGCTGTAAATTTCTATTGAAGTATTGTTATACAAACACAATATGAAACTTTTCTGCTTTGTGTCGATTGTTTGTTGATGGATCAGTAGATAGTGCTGTTGTTCAGTTCTCTATTCCAGAAGGACATACAAAAGTTGTCGCAAATCTTTTTTTTCATATACACATACATATGAAACATATTGTTGAAAGAACATTCAAACATCCTCTGGATCACTCAAAGACACTGACAGATAAGCCGATCTTGCTTTGTTGTAGAGGTGTGATTAGGATCATTGTCCTGTTGTGCAGTCTAGGATTCTGGATGCTCTAGAATAGATTTTTATTATGAGTATGTCTGTTTTTTGTTTTATTCCTTCCTTCAGTTCCTTCTGCTGAAAAACCCTCAGCATTAATACCATCAAACTTTGTAAGTGTGAAAGTGAGATTCATCAGACCATTCAATCTTGTTTCTGACAGTTTTTTGCAATGAAACATAATTTACTCTGACACATCTGATAGATTTCTGACATATGTATTCATTTACAATTAAAGCTTCCTTTAAAGCTCACATATATTCCACTGGTTGTAAACATTGTTTACAATCACCGAAATTCTTCTTGAAATATTACTGCTTTGAAAGCAAAAATAAACTTTTCTTGTATTTGAGATTTAATCTGCAAAAATGTCATGTTTCAAAACAAACATTTTGTGTGTTTTGTTCCATGCAAATGTCAGTTATCAGTAAATCTGTGTCAGATATTTTTCTAAACGGTTGTTTATGTTGTAATATCTAGTACATGATGTGAAACATATAGACTCAGTATAGGTGAAGCAATTTCCAGAGAAACTTCTCTAAAGGAGCCCACATGAATATTTAGTTGTCATGTCAGTGTAAGAACTGCTTTGTGCACAATGTATGTAATAATCTATCAAAAGAAAGTTAATATGTTCGAAAGAATGTGTGTATAAATCTGTGTATCATTCATTCAATCGATTTTCAAATTCAAACTAAAAATTATAAAACAAATAAACAACTTGTTTTTCTACTGTTTGTTTCCTGAAAGTGAATGGAAAACATGAATAATGACTCATTTTATGATTTTATGATCGTGTGCTCAGATCAAATAGAAAAATATAAATCGAATATAAATCTTTAATTTACCCAAAATAAGGGATGAGATGGCAGAACTTGGAAAATCTATCAACCACTACTAGAATGCATGTGTAGTTGTTCAAAGTTGGTAGATCTGTAACGAAATCTGCTCCTAGGTGTGTACCTTCTGGCATCCGATGTCATGTTGGGCCACCAAAAGCGTTCCCGTAGCAACGAGAGGGTTTCATTGACCCGCGGTTGACCAGTGCCTACAGAAGTGTGAGCAGAGTGGATGAGTGGAGTGCGCCGTGTGCTGGGGATATATTGTGAGCCTGGTGGGCAACCCTGCAGAGCTTGGTTGGAGGCATTGGAAGGAGGTATGGTCTCCGGACACCAAGTAATGGGGCTAACTATGAGTGACTCAGGGAGAACAGGTTCCTCCAGGCTTTCCCGGGGAGATTAACATCTGGATAAGGCGTCTGCCTTAACATTATTAGACCCGGGACGCTAGGAGATGGAGAAGTTAAAACATGTGAAGAATAAGGCCCAACAAGCCTGTCTTTGGTTGAGTCTTTTGGCCATACGTAAATATTCCAAGTTTTTTATGATCAGTGAGGACTAGAAAGGGGCAATCGGCGCCCTCCAGCCAATGACTCCACCCCTCCCAAGCTAGCTTGATGGCCAAGAGCTACCGGTTGCCTGGAATTGGCTTCTGCGGGTTGAGTTTGCGGGGGAAGAAGGCACAAGGATGGAGTTTGCTGTTATTCCCCTGCTGCTTGAAAGTATCGCTCCTACTCCTGTGGCAGATGTGTCTACTTCCACGATGAAGGGTTTAGTGGGATCAGGAGGGACTAGGAGAGGAGCAGCTGTGAAGGCCTTTGTAGCTGCCAGGGACCAGGAAGGAGACTTAGGCTTACCATGGAGTAGGGTGGTGGGAAAACTGCAAATGGAGCTGTAGTCTCGAATGCACCGACGGTAAAAATTGGAGAATCCTAGATATTTCTTTTTACCCAAGGAACTGCCCTGAAGGTTGGTGAAAGGAGCATTTTTCTGCTTTCAGGTATAGCTGGGATTCTCTCAGATGTTTCAGGACCTTCTCAACATGGTGTATTCTTCAAGGTTCTTGCGTCAAACTTTTTATTTTTCGTCAAACAGTATCCCAGTTTCTGAGTGGACTTGGTAGGTTGACGGTGTAGCCTTGGTAGCCTTGGAGGTTTAATGTCAACAGACAAAGACTGAAGTGTCTTTGAGAAAGACATCTTACCCCTGTTTACTCTGCAATGATGATTGATTACTGCATAATACTGTAATTCGCTGTGGATAAAAGCGTCTGCAAAATGAATGTAAATATCTGAAGAGCTTGTGTGCACGTTCAGGTTTGTCTGCTGCAAGTAGGATTCTTTTTTTTTAACTTATGCTCTTCATAACTCTAACATAAATCAGATACCGCATTTTATTTTCATGTTTAAGAACCAAAACATGCGTGAGTGCTTTGCTTTCGATTAACATGCATCCTTTGTATTAACAAATAATTTAGAAGATCTCCCCCCTTAAAAAACATAAGCAAATTAAGATATATTAATTAGTCTAAATATCTATTAATTGGAGCGAGGTAGATGCCAATTTGGATAAATAAAAAATAAAAATAAAATTGTATTGTCCCTTTATTGATTAAATAATTTCTATTTTTGATATGAGTTATAAGATTATTATCTCTCATCCGTCAATAGTAAGAGTTTTTAGTGACAAAGTATTTCAGTAAAAAAGTACATCTTTAAATATAAAATTCTCGTTGTGCAAATAAAACACGAAATGACACTGCATATGATGAAATAGCCCCTCCCAGCTAATCGACTTTCCGCCCACAAGTGTCAAACAAAGTGTTAAAGTGTATAAATACAGAGATCTTCTGACTTAAAGCATCTGAATACCACAGGACAGACGAACAGGAACACTTCTTGCTCAAGGCAGGTATGATGGAGAATCATCTTTATCTTTTACATTTTGTTTCTTAAAACTCACAAAAAGTACATTAGCAAATAAAACAGTTAACGATACCATACCAGTTAAAGTTTAAAATACTTTAATTTATTTTTTTGTTATTTCAGGCTTTGCAAAGACTCCAAAGATGTCTGGAAAAAAATGGGTTCTCCTTGTTGCTGGCTCAAAAGACTGGGAAAATTACTCCCATCAGGTTTGTACTTTATTTCTATACTGCCAGACAGTACTTGTTCAGTACTTGTAAAAGCACGAATGGATTTCATCTTTTTCATTTGTGTTTCAGGCCAATGTGTGCACTTTCTATCAGATTATTAAAAGACAAAAGCTCCCTGATGAGCAGATTGTGACGATGATTTATGATGACATCGCTTCCAATCCCAAGTGAGAAATGTTTGCAGTGTTTTGGCATTACATGAAGTATCTTGATCTGCTAGAAAATACTGTTATAAAAAGAGTTGGAACAACAGCGTAATTGATATAAGCTTCTCATAAAGTAAGCAAAATAGGGGTGTCATATTGAGATGAACAGAAAACTAGAGAAAATGTACTTACAATAAACTTATAAACTTTGTTCATCATTTATTGATATATATCATAAAAATGTAGGCTAAACAGTTCAGTGTCAGTGTGATATACAAGTTAAACATGATATTGTTAAAATGTATTAGTTTTAGTAATGGAGCAAACTAGTCATTACAGAAAATAAAGAAACATATTGATTTAAGAGCTCATCCGTATTTATAAAGATCTTTTCTTTTCATTCTCTGCCTGCAGAAACCCCAAACAGGGACAAATTGTCAGTATTCTGGATAACAGGAATGTGTACGAAGGAATGCTGAAGGATTACACTAAAACTGTAATGTTTCTTATGTTAATAATTACATTGGTGTATCTATTAAATATTATAACTCAGTAAAATATGATATATTTTTATTTCATAGGAAGTGACCCCAAAAAACTTTCTGGACGCTCTTCAGGGGAAGGTGAATGGTAAAAAGGTCATACAGAGGTTTGTTTATCTGTTTACACACACACACACACACACACACACACACACACACACACACACACACACACCCACCCACCCACCCACCCACCCACCCACCCACCCACCCACCCACACACACACACACACACACACACACACACACACACACACACACACACACACACACACACACACACACACACACACACACACACACACACACACACACACACACACACACACACACACACACAGTTAATCAGCTTTAGTGTTTTGCCTAACAATGATTCTGTAATATACAAAAGTATTTTTATTTTCATTTAATGCAGTGGAAGAGACGACAACATATACATCTACATGTCCGGTCTGGGGCGTCCAGGGACCTTTGAATTTCCAGAGAAGTCAGTAAGTATAAAAAGCAAAGACAAGATGTTCTGCATATTTCTCATATACTTGACTAAATATTTTTCAGAATAGTTATGTTATTCTCCATCACTTGAATCTCAAATACTTTTTAAATCTTTTAAATCGGAACTGTTTAAAGAATTTACTAGGAATTCTGAATGTAATCATCTGAAAACATTTTGACTTTAACTTCATTAACTCAATGTGTTTTTACAGCTTCTAGCAGAAGAATTCAATAAAGTAATTGAGCACATGACTAAAAATGAAAAATTCTCAAAGGTAAATAAATATTTACATTTAAAAAGGTATTCTTTATATATATATATATATATATATATATATATATATATATATATATATATATATATATATATATGTGTGTGTGTGTGTTTATTAAATTACAGATCTTTACCATGAGATTGAAATGGCAGCATTTGAAATAACTTTTATTTATTCCTCATGATGTTCATGGGCTACAGATGGTGATATTCATGGACAGCAGTTATTCTGGACGGATGTTCAGAGACCAACTTAAAAACAATGACAAAGGTAAGACGTTATGGGAATTTGGGCTGAAACTGATTTTTTTTCTATAGACCATTTCAGCAGCAAAAATAAAACTTCATGAGACTTCATCAAACTTAACCTCTGGTTGACTTAAAAGGCAACAAAATAACAAAATCCATCCATCTGCCATCCATCATTTTTATTTATCATAATATAAATAAATAATTATATACATTGTATCCACAACAAAAACAAATGGTGCTGTATAGCAACAAAAAACACAAAAAACAGTTTTTGTGTTTTTGTGCATAAAGCAATAAAAACAATTTAAACAAAGTATTAACAAAAGATAGATGCTATATACAAAATTTAAAATAGCTCTAGAGCTTTTTTTCCATGGATTCAGTTGAAAATGAGATATATAAATTATAACGAATCTGAAGTCTTAAATCAGTTTTTAATAATCAAAATGATTAAAGTACAAAAAGAGTTCATCTGTTTGTAATCTGTCTCCCAGTCTTTGTCCTGACATCATGTCATGAGTGTACTGCATCCACTCCCACTGATTATAACGACCATCTGCAACTCCAGCTTTCTGATAAATTCTCATCTACTTGGTTGGATTTCATTAATAAGGTACGTTTCTGCATATGAAATTCTTCTGATATGAAATATTCAGACAGCAGGCATGAAAAATGTGTCTATCTGTTTTTTAAATTATAGGTGGACTTTACTAAACAAACATTCCATGACCTGGTGACTCAAAAACAATCAACTTTTGTTAAAGAAAACCCTGATATGTGTCCCTGCCGTTTTGGCCAGCTGGTATTTAATAAGTTCAACATTTACATTCACATTGAATTTTTGTACTTTATTCATAAATATGTTTCTTTTATTTGTCTTTAGGACATAAAGAAGCACTACCTCTGTGAGTTTCTGGCGGAGTGAGCGGTTTATGAGCAGCTCAAAACTTCTTCAAGAAACCATTCTGAGGAACACAGAATAATTGGCTGGTGGCTTCTATGTGTTCAGAACTTTAAAATTTGAAAATAATAAAACTGGCAATGAGATTAAAAGACAATTGACTGTATGTGTTTTATATACAAAAGGAATGTGACAGATTCTGTAATGTCTCATGGTACATTAAGGTTCTATTTATTTTTAACATAGTAAAACAAACAAGCGGGTGTGTAACCAATACTCTTTCCTGAAGTAACTACATTGTTATAATCCATTAAAACAAAAGCCCCAAAGCTTTGAAAACCTTCATGTCACCATCACTGAGTAAATATGGAGGAGCTGATTTAGGCCTTGTCCTGTCTTCCAGTATCAGATCAACAAAAGAACCCTGAACACTTCATCATTTCTCCACAATTCAGAAACAACTTTCAAAAGAATTTTGATGACCATTAACATCGACTCAAGGACTGATTATTTTATATTATTATAAAAGGAAAAATTAGCTTATTTACTTGTTGTACAACCAAATGCTCACAGTACAAACTGTGAATAAAAACAGAATGCAACAATGTGGAAGCTTTAAATTTCTATATTTTATTATGAATAAAACATAGGCGACATATAAAATGTTTAAACTGAGAAAATGTATAATTTTAAGAGAAAAATAAGTTGATTAGAAGTTTCATGGGATCAACAAATTTCTTAAAAGTTGGGACAAGGCAATTTTTACCACTGTGTGGCATCCCCTCTTCTTTTTACAGCAGTCTGTAAACGTCTTGGGACTGAGGAGACACATTGCTCAAGTTTAGGAATAGGAATGTTGTCCCATTCTTGTCTAATAGGAGCTTCTAGTTTCTCAACTGTCTTGTGTCTTCTTTGTCGAATCTTCCTCTTTATGATGCTCCAATTGTTTTCTATGGGTGAAAGATCTGGACTGCAGGCTGACCATTTCAGTACCCGGATCCATCTTCTACACAGCCATGATGTTGTAATTGATGCAGTTTGTGTTCTGGCATTGTCATGCTGGAAAATGCGAGGTCTTCCTTGAAAGAGACGACATCTGGATGGAAGCATATTGTTCTAAATCTTGGAAACCTTTCAGTATTGATGGTGTCTTTCCAAATGGGAAAGCTGCCCATGCCACATGCACTCATGCCACCCCATACCCTCAGAGATCCAGACTTCTGAGCTGAGCGCTGATGACAACTTGGGTTGTACTTGTTCGCTTTCGTCCTGGTTTGAACTTAAAATTTGGATTCGTCTGACCACAGAACAGTATTCCACTTTGCCACAGTCCATTTTGAATGAACATTAGCCCAGAGTAAATACCGAGCTTCTGGATCATGTTTATGTATGGCTTCTTTTTTGACCAATAGAGTTTTAACAGGCAACAGCCAATGACACGGTGGATTGTGTTCCCTGACAATGTTTTCTGGATTTTTTCCAGATACGGTGTTGTGATTTCCATTACAGTATCCTTCCTGTATGTGATGCAATGCTGTCTTAGGGCCCAAAGATTACAGGCATCCAGTATGATTTTCTGGCCTTCACCCTCATGCACAGAGACTGTTCCAGATTCTCTGACTCTTTTGATGACATTGTGCATTTTAGATGATGATAACTTCAAACTCTTTGCAATTTTTCTCTATTAAACTGCCTTCTAATTTTGCCCAACTGTTTTGGCTGCAGCATTGATCCTCTTTCCATTTTGACTTCTGAGAGACGCTGCATTTCTGGGAGGCTCTTTTTATACCCAATCATGTTGCCAATTGACCTAATAAATTGCAAATTTGTCCTCCAGCTGTTACTTAATATAAGTTCATATAAAAGTTTCTGTTCATAAAATATAAAATATAAGTTAATGAGATTCGTGAATAATTGCATTTCTTTTTTAATCACAATTTGTACAGTGTCCCGACTTTTTTTTTGGAGTTTGTACATATGACCAACATATATTTCTTAGAGATGAATGGTTGTATATAAGGATGTTAAATTAATTCATTTTCACTTGTTTTAAATAAGTTTATTAAAAGTTTTGGTATGAAATATATTTTGGAAAACCCTAATTTTGTCCAAATCCATCAAGTGTCAAAATGATGGAAATGTGAAGATGTATCAGTGGATGGCGCAATTGCTCTGTTCAGCATTCAGGTTCATGTTGGATAAACTTCAGTTACCACATAATATTTTCATATTTTTAAAACCTGATATTCAGTTTTAATAGAGAATGGACTTTGGCTTAGATGTTTTGACGTTCCTAACATATTTTTTTTACTGTGTAATAATGTTTTGTGAAGTATATGGTTGAAATTCACGTCTACAAGACTCCTGCTGACACGGTTCAACCCTGAGATGGTAAACTAAAATAAACTAAAAATCAAAATCAAAAAATATATGGAGAGTGCCTGTAGGTCCCCTACCTTCTTGATTGAAGCAAGTACCATCAGGAGAGCTGTCTTCATGATGAGTCGAGGAAGGGGGGCTGAGAAAGATAGGGGGCTAAGAAAGGCCGGCAAGGACCACATCTAGATCCCAAGAGGGTATGTAGCACGACCGGGGGGGTTTAACATCCTCACGCCCCTGAGGATCCTAGTGACCAGTTCGGGCCATGTGAGAGACCTCCGTCCTGCAAGCTCACGGTGAGCAGCGATAGCGGCTTCATATACCTTGAGCATACAGGATAAGAGGTTACTCTCTAGACTCTCTAGGAAGCAGCCTGTCCAGCGTCCGTGTAAGCCTTTCGACGCTAGGGTGGAAGAGATATTACACGCCTTGTGCACCGCACGCTCAACCTGGGGTATATCAACGTAGCCCGTAAATGCTCCCCAGTCGAGGGAAGTGAGAGCGTTTGTCTCAGCACGTTCCATGACTTTGTGAACTCCTCATGCACTTCCGGGAACAATGGCACCGGGGCAGAGCTGGGCTTTACACCTCGTCCAGATCCCAGGTACCATGCACCCCGACACCGCGAGTGTTGGGGTGACAGCGGGGCCGAACACTGAAGCCCAATACTCGCCCCAGCCTGGGAAAGCATGGCCGACATTTCAAGATCCGAGTCATCCTGGGACTTAGCCGCTGGATGTCAAATGCTGCCCTCCAATGCTGCAACCGACAACTTATCCTCACCACGCAGGCACTGTGTGGATCAATGAGACAGCGTACCACCATTTAATGAGTATGAGGCTGATGGGTTGACGTCCATAGGATCCCCGAAATCACCTACGCCGCATTCTGAGGTCGCTGACTGTGCCGTAGCCCAAGTCAGCGAACCAAACGAAGCTGATGAAGTGGCGGCTTACTTTTCGAAGAAAGAAGCCACCCATGACAGCAACGTCACCATCGACATCTGCATCTGTTTCATTGGCCTTCCAAATTCAAGTTCAGAGTCGATAGGTTCTCAAGATCAAATCCCATACAGTCGTCTTTGACCCAACAGTTTACTCCCAACATCAATCTACAATGCTCATGCAGGCTTAACCATCTCTATATACAAATAATACATAAAAATTGCTTTAAATCTTCTAATAAACACGGACAGCGTGATATGTATGTATATTGTAGATATTGACAGAATGAATTTAAAAAAGTATTAACCACATCCTGTTTCAGAAAGAGCTACAGAGAAAGGAAAAGGAGATGTTGGTGACCATAAATTGTTTACGGATCTAACACAATTTAAACAGAAATTATTGATACGTATTATAAATGCCATGAAATATTAAAATTATGGCCTTTACTACCTTGTGCTTTTCCTACCGGATGTGCGGTATTTTTTTCATAATTTCAGTAAAACATTGTTAAACATTTATTCTTATGTCTGTTGGAAAGTCTTTAATGTGAATATGTACTGAAATGGTGCCTTTGTGCAGGAATATAATTCAAAGTGCTACTGCATTAACACAATTATAATATGCATATACAACTTGAGTGTGATCCAAAAATTCACCAGCGGTCAATAAACCAGTGAATCATTCGAACTATGTAATTCACTGAAATGTATTAATAAATAATTATTTCACACTTTTATTTGAAAGAATATATATGCTCTGACACGCAATCTTTGCATACGGCCCAAGATTTGGTGCTACGCCACTGGATGTCTCTACAAGAAGAAGTAACTTCCTCGAGTTGATTCATCTGATGAGGCGGTTACATTTATTCTGGTTACTATGGGTTACCATTTGACTTACAAATAAGCGGCAGAACACTAAGAACAAAAACGATGTGCTGTCGAGTGAAACTGTCACAATCATTGAATGCACCCGAAGACCTTCCGTACAAAATATTTATGCATCCTTTGCATCAAACACACATCGATGGTGCAAAAAAAACTCTTTTTCCCAGGCCTGAAATTAAATCTAAAGAAAAGTTTTCTGTGTGTATTTACAGCATCATAGCAACCAACAGGTAACATTAGACTCGGTTGTAGGTGGACATCTGAGTAGAGGACAAGTGTTCACATAACACAGAGAGAGAGAGAGAGAGAGAGAGAGAGAGAGAGAGAGAGAGAGAGAGAGAGAGAGAGAGAGAGAGAGAGAGAGAGAGAGAGAGAGAGAGAGAGAATACAAATACAGCACTAGGACCCAGAAGTGTCTCTCCTCCTGACTTTACTATCTCAGATCACTTACTTCTTTCTTCAGGATGTCTGCGGATGTAGCACGGAGATGGTGCTGAATGCCATACGGAGAGGAACGGGCCTGGTGCTGGAACACAAGGACGAAACCAAACAAACGTGTGTAAGAAGTGTGCTGTCAATGTCTCTCTTGCTGCTTTTCTTCTCTTCGGAAATTGAAACATTTACCCTCATCAAATTCATTTCATTCCTGTTTTGTTCAAACGTTGAAATCTTGTTTGTTTATTTCATTTAGAGACTGATTTCTGGCTTGATGTCATGAACTTGAACCTCATATTTAAACATGATCTCATACACGCTCACTCCACACACAGGGTATCTTCACAAATACAGTTTTCTCATTGATTTGTCTTGGTTTTTATCCCACTGTGTTCTCACACCGACCCGCCGTTGAACCGCAACAAGGTGACACAAGGACTTAACATCACATTGGCATTGACACAGCATCTGTGTGTGTGTTGAGTTTCATTCGTTGAACAAGATTGAGGTTATCTGGCCTGTATATGTTTACCTGTGTGAGTAACTCTGGAATACGGTCATGGGGAACGCAGCAGGGAGTTTGGAGATGTCCCCGGCACGGGAGATCAAACGGCCATTCAGCTCGTATGGGACGAAACCGACCCAGACCCCTAAACTCCCCATACCACCTGAAGAGGAATTGGAGGAGAGATTCAACATCGTGTTGGTAAGAAAAGGATTATGTGTTATCATCCATACATTCACAAGAATCCCATGATGCAGCATTAGATGGAGGGATAGTTCACCTCATAAAGAAGACCCTTCTGTGCACACAAAATGACAACATCCTTTTGTTTCGGATGAACTATCACTTTAAGAGTGTGTCCTTATTGCTTGTGTTAATGGATCTAGTGTGCAGCACCGTACTAACACAACCACGCGTTCCACCTTAACACTGTCACATAGAATGATTTTGATCCCGTTCAGTTTTTCAGACGATTGAAAATAGAAACTCGATCCTTTCTGCACATAACACTTGATGCGGTGTGTTTGTGACATCTGTAAAATCATCTCAGGTATGAGCGTTATGTAGCAGACAGACAGATAAGTGTCTGCTTCCGTTTTGAACACGTCATCAGGTGCAGGTTTATAGATTCTATCTATCGTCTTCATCTAATGAATGTATGTCTGTAAGAGTCTGATTGTTCTGATCTCAAAGTCCTGCATCATTTTGTGTCAATTAAAATGAAGGAAATTGGGGCAGATGATCTGTAAGTGACATTTTTCTAAATAGCTGCTTTAGTGATTTGCAAGCGCTGTTTGTTTAGTATACTATTGTGTAAATGCTCTGTTGGTCCCAGCTCTTGCTATCTAGCCTAAAAAAACTTTTTTTTACGCAGAATGGTGCAGAAAGTTCAGCGTATAGTTTATACACATTAACATATACGTATAAGAAACGTCTCAGTAAAACTGAAAACATGGACAACAGTCACAGTGTTTTTGACATTGCTGCTTCTTATTACACAGGCAAACATTAAAGGAAGTCCTACTGTACCTAGAACAGTAGGAGTTTGTGACAGGGTGTTTGTGTTGGTATGATGTAAATTTAATGCAAATAATGCAAGAAGCATTGACTGTTTGTTCTGTGCGTGTTACGGCACAAACAAAACTATTGCTGCTGTCCTTTTAATGAAAGCATAAATACTGAGGGTTAAACAGACACACAACTAATGCAAACACATTCAAAGGAACCATCTGATCTCTGTTATGAGACTTTCTGTCCGTGTAAAACAAGGTCTCTCATTAAACAAATGGCTTTGTCAGTTATTGATAGTTTGCATAGGGCCAGCTCAAAGCTGCAACATCCATCTTCATAAGTAACCCACCGTCCAGCTGTATTTCAATATAGATGTAATGTGGATACAGAAAAGTGTGTGTGTGTGTGTGTGTGTGTGTGTGTGTGTGTGTGTGTGTGTGTGTGTGTGTGTGTGTGTGTGTGTGTGTGTGTGTGTGTGTGTGTGTGTGTGTGTGTGTGTGTGTGTGTGTGTGTGTGTGTGTGTGTGTGTGTGTGTGTGTGTGTGTGTGTGTGTGTGTGTGTGTGTGTGTGTGTGTGTGTGTGTGTGTGTGTGTGTGTGTGTGTGTGTGTGTGTGTGCTGCAGTAAACTGATTCGGTTGCAGTTTTGCTGTATCGATCAACCATGATTTACTCTGGATATGTGTACACTGGGATCTGGTAATATACAGTTTGTGTGCTGGTACAGAATCATAAATATTCGCAGAGGTCCGGATAAAATACAGGGTGTCACTGTGTGGATTTCTGCTATTTTATACGTTTCTTTATCATGTATGTTTACATTATTTTGTGACTTACTGTGCTTTAACTTTCTTTTAAATGAACCCGCTGAAACAGCACATAAAGCAAGTCAATAATCTTGTAATCTTCTCAAAAGTCTGACTACACAGAACAGCATCAGTGCCAATATTTTTCTGCATTCGAACATAACATTTTTATTCTCTAAAGAGTGACAAAAAGGTTACCTTAAAAATACCATCCTTACTGTTTTGATACAAAGAGGAGGAAGGACATTAAAACATACGTTTGAATGGGAGGGAGAGAGAGAGAGAGAGAGAGAGAGAGAGAGAGAGAGAGAGAGAGAGAGAGAGAATATTAAATGTGTGGTGGGTTTATATGCCCTTAAGGAATATTTCTGCAGATTTTCTGCCGGATTTATTTCTTATGACCTGTTTTGCGAATTAGGACAGAGTTAAAGAATGAACTCAATATCACAAAAATTAAATGATACTCAATAGCACTTACATTATATGCTGTATGCAAATTTGCTTCTTTACATAAACAGACTAAGAGATTTTGTAATGGAAAATGTATATGTAATTGGACATACTAAAGCATTTATATATGAAGTGTTTGTTCATTAACTATTTCTTATTTAATGTCAATTCAGTAAAGCATCTGCTATTTTAATTTATAAATGCAGGGAAGTGTGAGTAAAGTAAAACTAATATTAGCTATAGAGTGTCCAACGTTCTGTACTTCAAATTTTTACTTTAAACTTTACTGCACTATGATGTGGTGCATACTAGTTCTATTTACAAATACATTTTAGTATGGGTAGTATGTGCACTAGGATACAGCATTTGTGTCTCTCGTGCATCACAAATGCTGGTTTCATAAGAAGTCAGAGAAGAGCTAATAGTAATGAAAAGTTCACAAAGACCTTTCTACAACGTTCTCAAAATAAAAGATAACATTCCTTAGTTATCGGTGTAAAGATACAGATGAGGAACAAATAGGCTACTAAAAATTCCAAAAATATTTTGAAGCCAAATAATCTCCCTAAAAGTTTCAGTCGGTGAATGAAAAAGCTTCATTGTTTTACTTGCCAAACGCGGTAATAAAAAAAAACAATCAAAGAAGCAAAAATATTTGAAATACAGTTTTCATCAACGTCCCTAAGGCAGAATATCATAGAGATGGCGTTGAGCTTCCTTGAGAGAAAAACCTGTGTGCCAGGGGCATGGGTTCCATCCCAATAATTGCAAATACTCCAAAACTAAGTGTATGAGTAATGAAACAAAAGTTGAGTATGTAAAGTAAAAAAGCATACCTGTCATCATATTAAGTTGTCGTGTTTTGACTAGAATGTAAGAAATGTCATTTCTTAAGGAGCTTCTTAAGATCTCATCCCTAGATGCTGTTTAAAGACTTTTGAAGGAGTCCATGTCTATTTTGCATTCTTATTGGATGTTTTTTTTTTATATCATCCATGTCATCCAATTAAAAACATTTTTTGAAATAAAATTCAAGCTTTGCCACTTATAAAACATGCATGTTTGCTCACTGATATATTTGACATTTAGACATACACTTTCAGATCAAAAGTTGTTTTAAATGATGAGAAACGTTTCACTGAAGTGTTCCAAAACTTGAGTCACAGTGGACAGTATGTGTTCTTAAGTTCACTTGGTAACTCTGAAGGATCCTAACCGTGTGTGTTTGTGCATTCCCTGTGCAACCTGAAAAACAATCTCACAATATTTACATTTTACAAGCTGTCTGCATGCACAATGTATGTATGTGTTTAGTATCATCTGACCCTAAAGTGATGATGTCATTATCTTGTGTGTGTGTGTGTGTGTGTGTGTGTGTGTGTGTGTGTGTGTGTGTGTGTGTGTGTGTGTGTGTGTGTGTGTGTGTGTGTGTGTGTGTGTGTGTGTGTGTGTGTGTGTGTCTGTCTGTCTGTCTGTCTGTCTGTCTGTCTGTCTGTCTGTCTGTCTGTCTGTCTGTCTGTCTGTCTGTCTGTCTGTCTGTCTGTCTGTCTGTCTGTCTGTCTGTCTGTCTGTGTGTGTGTGTGTGTGTGTGTGTGTGTGTGTGTGTGTGTGTGTGTGTGTGTGTGTGTGTGTGTGTGTGTGTGTGTGTGTGTGTGTGTGTGTGTGTGTGTGTGTGTGTCTGCACAATAGCAAACACTCATGCTGTTCATAAATAGTTAAGTAGTTTGTCATAGCAACAGGAGGACACACAGTACCCATGCACGGGTTCAGAAAGGCCATGGATTGTGTCAGCATAAGTTATAACACATGTGATATGTGCACTGCTCGTAACACAAAATCATCCGTCACGTGTGATGATGTGCTGACTGTGTAATATATAATGCTAAACTAATAATATATATATATATTATTCGGCAGGGATGACGAGAAGTTCCGTTTTCGCAAGGTTATAATAAATATTCAACTAAATCATTATCATTATTATTATTTTTATTATTATTATTATGAACTGTAATAATTAACCTGGTAACATTGTTATAGCACTTGTTCACCTATTGTTGTATCGGCTATTTACCGCTTCATTGTCTCCTCGACTATTTGTAAGTCGCTTTGGATAAAAGCGTCTGCTAAATGCCTAAATGTAAATGTAAATGTAATAAAAATACATCAGGATTGTGAGAAGATCTGCTTTTTTATCAATTGGGTCTGGGTACAGATACAATTTAATACTTTGATAGTTTTCCAACTTCTGATGGTAAATCTAAATATTTTGCTGTATGTCAAAGAATAATGCCCCTCTATTTCTGTGCAGAACTCTATGAATCTTCCACCTGATAAAGTGAAACTGCTCTGTCAATATGACAGTGAGAAGAAATGGGAATTAGTTTGTGACCAGGTAAGATCCGAACAAAAACACCTTAAACACAATAGGAACAGATCCTTCAAAAATAAATACTATTTAACAGTTTCCTAGGTATACTTTTATATATACTAGACATTTCCTTAAGGCTTATAAAAAGGAACTTTAAGAAATCTAACCCACTTAAACCTTTTTTCTTGCACACTCACACTTACAAATATTTTAAGATTTTTCTTCCCTCCTACAAGTTTTATCTTGCCTTGTGTATCTTAGAAAAGTTGTAGCACTTTTCACATATTGTTATCTCTGCTATTTATCGCTTTATTGTCTCTTCGATTCTTTTTAAGTCGCTTTTGGTAAATGCGTCTGCTAAATGCCTAAATGTAAATGAAAGTATACTTCTTTTTCATATGGTCTCAGAACTGTAAGAACCCTGCTTTACAGCACATGTAAATAATTCCATATTAAGCAGCTTGGATAGCCATCATAAATAATACTGTGAACTTCCATTTTATGCAAAACAGTAAAGAAGATATTTGGAAAAATGATGCCAACTGGCACCAATTTACTTGACTTGGTTTTGTTTCCATGTAGTAGAGTGAAAAAGTGCCACTGTTGTGAAGCTACAGTACCAACATTCTTCAAAATACCTTCTCTGTAGTTTGCTGAAAAAAGAAGGTCACACAGTTTGAAACGGGTGGCCTATCACTTTACCGATACAGAACATCTGTTTTAATGGCTAGCGTGGTGAAAAATACTACAGGACATGCCTTTTCTCGACCTGTTTTTTTAACATTACCATTCAAACATGATCTCTCCTCAGGAACGCTTTCAGGTGAAGAATCCTCCCTCAACTTACATTCAGAAACTAAAGGCTTTATTAGATCAGGGTGGAGGCAGAAAGGTATGAATCTGCATTTCTGCATTAGGCATGTATCGCACATATATGATGCTCATGAGAAATTATATGTGTGATTTGAAATTATAGTTCAAGAGACGGATGCAAGAGTCCACACAGGTTCTGAGAGAGTTAGAGATCTCTCTGCGTACCAATCACATCGGGTGAGAACCATCACATGACTACAAAACACATGTCCGTAATACAATAAGAAGAGATTTGTCTGGTGTGTTATTGTATTGCTGTTCTCTTATCTCTTCAGATGGGCTCAGGAGTTTCTAAATGAAGAAAACAAGGGCTTAGACGTGCTTGTAGATTATCTCTCTTTTGCTCAACGTGCTGTCACGTATGTACACACACACACACACACACACACACACACACACACACACACACACACACACACACACACACACACACACACACACACACACATAAATTGTTAAAGTGATAAGGTGTTTTGGAAATGGACATGTTATGACTACACAATGTGTGTAACAAACTCTTTGAGATCAGCTGATAAAACTGATATTAATCTTAAACTAAAAATAATAACACACAAGTAACACGCAAATCACACTGCTATTTGATAACAATAAATATTTGGGTACAACTTATTAAATATTTGTATCCACCACAAAAAATTCCTAAATACCTTTGGGAAGGTATGAAATCTTTCTCAAGTGATTCTACAGAGAAAAAGGGTTATGAAAAATTCTTTCTCATGTCTCAAACTATCTCATGAATTCTGCTATCCAAAGTCAAGGATTGTCATTCAGTTCCTCCAAGACAGAATCACATGTCGATACTCTTAAATGATACAACTAATGACTACCACCAACCCACAACACATAGGTCAGATGTCTCTGTTTTTACAGATATGACGTGGACGGCTCTGATAATGGCAGTTTTGATGAGAAATCTGTGGAAGATCTGACCGTAAGTGCAACAAACTCCCCTGCGCACAATTCACCGCGATCGGGTCGTCCCTTCACCAACAGGTGAGTCATTCATCTCATACCAAAGGCCCAAACACCCATCCCATCATTTACATCAGGATTAACTGCATTCCTGGAGAATGTGAAAGTGTGGTTTTGTGTGTGCGTGTGTTCAGAGGTCAAAACACATCCTCACATTTATAGGTTTTGCATCTAAAGCTGTCACATGTTACTGGACATATATATTATATGGTTTATATAAATGATGCTCTGGTCTGTCCTCTGTAGAAAAGCTCTGCGTTACTCTCGTCTGCTCAGTCAGAAGAACCATCTTCATCTGTGCATCATGTGCCTGCGTGCCATCATGAACTACCAGGTACTCTATCCTCGGCTCATCTCATATCGTCTCATTTCATGTCTAATAGATCTATGTGTGTGTGTTAGTTAGGGTTTAATCAGGTGATGTCTCATCCCAGCTGTGTCAATGAACTCACCCTCAGTCTCAACAACAAGAGCGCCAGGTCAGAGAAGTGTGTGTGTGCGTGCACGTGTGTGTGTGTCAACTCTTTGGCATTGCTGCATTCATATATGTGTGTTTTTTGTGTTAGGACCAAAGCTTTGGTTCTGGAGCTTCTTGCAGCTGTGTGTCTGGTCAGAGGAGGTCATGAAATGATTATTGCGGCGTTTAATAACTTTAAAGTGGTAAGAAACATTACAAGCATTCCTCGCTTGTAGATCTCTCGCTTTCTGTATGTTTGCCACCTTTAAGAGCAAATTCCCCATCAGGGATCAGTCTCATTTTAGTTGACAATTGAGTTTACAATTCAACTATTTTTAATGTCCAATAACACATAAGATCTGATATATGACACGCATTTGTTTAGACAAATGCATGTGACCGCAAACAGTTTTACACACATAACACATAAGGTATTTTATGGACATTTTGGGATTTACGTGAGCTGGAGTTACACAGATTGGATCCTCAATGTGAGATTGCTGTCCTGTCGCTAAACTGGAAAACTTACCAGACAAAAACATCTTTATAAATGTTGTTAAAGTGTATAGAGAGAGTGACTGGAATGGTTTTAAACCATTTCTGTGTAAATTTGATCTGCTTGTGTTAACATATTTCGATGTAATATAATATCAACATCTGCAGGTGTGTGGAGAGAAGAATCGGTTTGAAAAACTGATGGATTATTTTGGAAATGACCAAAGCAATATGGATTTTATGGTGAGCACTTTTAAAGCAATCACTTATTATTTTGGATTATGATCAACCAGCAATAAACCGTCCTCACACTGTTGTTGAAAATTCTCTCATCATTTACTCACTCCCATCCTTTCAAACCCATATCGCTTACTTCTGCAGAACACAGAAGATATTTAACAAATGTTGGAAATCAAACGGCAGTGGCGCCTATTAACTTTAATTTTATGAACACAAAACCAATGCAAGCGAATAAGTGCCAGTAACCAACATTCTTCAAAATATGTTCTGTTGAATAAAGTCATACAGGTTTGAAATGACAAGAGGGTGACACTTTTATTTTAAAGTGACCAATAACTAATGTCTTCTCTTTATCTCCACCAGGTAGCGTGCATGCAGTTTATCAACATTATAGTGCACTCTGTAGACAACATGAACTTTAGGGTGTATTTACAGTATGAGTTTACACAACTGGGACTGGACCGTTATCTGGAGGTGAGTAATAATGTTAACAAAAATACGTTTGGTTTGGCTCCTATTCAAAAATCTGTCAAAATAGGGTACAATGTACTATATTAATATTAATTAACACATTATACTTTTCACCACTTTAAAGTACACAAAAGAATAAATAACAATGTCAGTAAAATAAACAGAAAATGCACTTGTAATATTCTGCAAGAACTGATTTGATTTACAGTGCAAGCGAGAAATGTTCCTACATCAACACTGAAAACGTTTCATTTCAGACACACAATTGTACATTTAAATTAAATGTATTTGTTTGTTTGTGTGTAGAGGTTAAATGAATCTGAAAGCGAGCGACTACAGGTACAGATTCAAGCGTATCTTGATAACATGTTTGATATTGGAGGGATGTTAGAGGACGCGGAGGCCAAAATCACAATCATGGACCATCTAGAAGAGCTACAGGAAGAAAACGCACAGGTATGAACATAATAGACATAGACAATAATCTACAATTACATTTCTATTAAAAATAAACATCAGTGTACAGCACACAGAATTATGTATCTTATCGAGCCAAGAACTTCCTAAAGAAAGACTTCCTAGAGACTTATCAAACTGAAGACGTTGGACATTTTTTTAAGAAAGCAACAAGACAATATGAAGTTCATACTGCAGATGTGCTTGTGCGTTCATAGTTAATCTCCAGACTGCAGCAGAGCGAGAATGAGGCCGAGAAGAAGACATCTGAACTTGAGAAACAACTCGTACAGAATGCCAAAGAGGTGGAGCTTCTAAAGGTATATTTGTTAAATAACACGTTTTTCGCACTTGATATTATGTGTGTTTTAATCCTGTGCATGTGTGTGTGTTAAGGAAAGTCTAAAGGGAGCGTGTGATCGGATATCTCAGCTGCAGCAGAGAGAAAAAGAAAGAGAGAGAGACATTGAGAAAGACAGACAGAGCTCAGCCAAAGCTTTGAGCGAGATGGAGAACGTCGCTCAGGTTCTGGTGGATCGAGGTCTGATCCGCATGGAGAGATCTGACTCCGGCTCTCTGGATGTACAAATCATAGCTGCCACTAACACTACTGGTGAGACCCCCAAAATCACTCAAATGTATTTCATTTAAAGTTAATGTCAAGAGTTATTATTTTTTATGATAAAATGATTGTTTCTGTATATATTTTACAATACTAAGCACAGTTTGAAGACAGTCTGTCTTTCCATTCGTAGATAAAACTACAGCCGAAAATTCGATTTCCTCACCCGTGAAAGAATCACTGCCTCAGGTTCGAGCTCCGCCCCCAGCTCCTCCTCCTCCACTCTTAAACACACCTCCTCCACCTCCTCCTCCTCCGCCCCCACTGAGTACAGCTCCACCCTCTTCTCCTTTACCTGCAAGGGCAGGTTCAATAATGACAGGTGAGAACAGTTATGCTCTGTCAAAAAAATGAAGTACTGGTAATTAACTTAATTGACAGTACAAATATTTTCTATTGTTGTGTTCGCCTGTGTGTGTGTGTGTGTGTGTGTGTGTGTGTGTGTGTGTGTGTGTGTGTGTGTGTGTGTGTGTGTGTTTAGGTGTTAAAGACAAGAAGCCCATCCACACAAAGTATCGTATGCCTCTGTTAAACTGGCAGGCTTTAATGCCAGAACAGGTGGCTGGAACTGTCTTCACTGAACTGGATGATGAAAATGTTCTCGGGGTGAGATGTGTGTTTTTCTGTGTTTGTGTGTTTCTGTGTTTGTGTGTGCGTGCGCGTGTGTGTGTATTGTTTGAGCAAAAACATGAAACAGAGTACGTAAAGGTATGCAGGGTGTAACCCTTGAACCTTGTTCTTAACTGATCAGGTAGAATATTCTGTAAAAGAAATATATAGTTATAAACCAAAATATTTTATTTAAATTATTACATTATATTTGAGTTTCTCCAGCAAGCCTTGTGAGGTCCGATAAAATATTGAGCTAAATAATACAAAACCTGGGTGTAAAAAACCTGAAAATAAACTTGCATGTCAAAAATCATACAACAAAATTAACGAAATTAAACTAAGATCAAAAGCTAATTTAAAATGTTAATATATTAATATCACTAAATAAAAACAATAGCGAGACTCATTGCAGGTTGTGTGTGCATGCAAAGTCTTAAGATAATGAAAAACAATTTATTAAACTCTTGATCTTGTTGAACTTAGCTTTTCTGCAGCTCGATATCACATCCTTAAAATCAAATGTACTTTTATTATGCAATCTAAGATGCTTTGGAGAAAGCGTCTCTCAAATGCGTCCATCTCATCTCACTGAATGTTCGTCATATTAATTGTTTTAGAATATTTGTACAATCAGTGCCAAGACACATTTGAACACTTCTTTCAGTTTGCCCTCCAGTACAAAAAAAGTTTACATGCAACCCAGTGCAGAAGCAATATCTTTGGATTTAAAAGTGTGTTGGTTCTTAGTGTCACTGTGTTTCATGACATCTGCCGTCTGTGCAGGAGCTCAACATGGATGCGTTTGAGGAGATGTTTAAGACCAAAGCTCAATCTGCTCCTGTTGATGTTGGGACTCTGAAGATAAGAGTGGCTCACAAAGCATCGAGTAAAGTCTCACTGCTGGATCCCAACAGGGCCAAAAATCTCGCCATCACGCTACGCAGAGGAGGCCTGAGCGGAGCACAGATCTGTGATGCTATTGAAACGTACATCCAAAATCTCCCATCAGTTCTCTTCTCCTTCCTCCATCTGAAAACATGCATGTTCAACTTGAATCTCTCTCTGCAGGTGTAATCTTGATCTGTTAAACTCAGACTTTCTGGAGCAGTTGGAGCGTTTCATCCCCTCGGATTATGAGCTGAAGAACATTCAGAATTTTGAACGCGAGTTACGGCCCCTGGCAGAGCTTTCGGTGGAAGACCGATTCATGGTGGCTTTCAGTAAAATCCCCCGTCTCTCGCAAAGAATCACCACCATGACATTCATGGGCAACTTCAGCGAGAGCATCACGCTTCTACAGCCGGTGAACACACATCACAGACAATTCACAATGTTTTCAAAAAGCCAAAAATCTTTTCCACATTTTATTTTGTTTCGCTTTCATATATTTCACAGCAATTGAATGCAATCATCGCTGCATCCATGTCACTCAAATCCTCAAGAAAACTGAAGAAGATTCTAGAGGTACATCACCAACAATTATAATAAAGTCTGATCGGTACATAGTGTGCAATACTAAACACCAGAACGTCTTTGTCTAGATCATTCTTGCATTTGGGAATTACATGAACAGTGGAAAAAGAGGCTCAGCATATGGATTTCGACTCCAAAGTCTGGACCTGGTGAGAGAAAATCTCTTCACGAATAATAACTGTAGATTATGAAATTACGCATTAAGAACAGATAAATGCTATATAATATACATTTTTATTATATATTACATTATATTATGTTATATTATAACATATCATATCATATTACATTAGATCATATTGTATTGTATTATATATAGAGGATAATAATATCAAATCACAAGTCATGTCCTATGTGTAATTTAACAATGTAGTTCATATAATTTTATATTAAATAACCCGTTTCTCGCATCTCTGCCCTCAGCTTCTGGACACAAAATCCACGGATCGAAAGCAGACTCTACTGCATTTCATTGTCGGTATCATTCAAGAGAAATATCCCCAGCTGCAGAACTTTCACACTGAACTTCACTGTCTGGACAAAGCGGCGCTGGGTGAGTAAACCCAAAAGATTGTAGTATCTTTGACAGCTTTCTTCACTTCCGTCTTGAACCGGATTGCCTTGGAATTGACCTGTATGGTTCTTTTAGTGTCCCTGGACAGTATTGTGGCAGACGTGCGCTTGCTTGAGAAGGGGATGGAGATGGTGCGTAAAGAGTTTCAACAACAGAAAGACAGCGGCGTTCTCACAGAATTCCTGTCCAAAAACGGCGGTCTGCTGGACGGTGTGCTTAAAGACAGCAAAACGGCACAGGTGCCACATTTCAACGAGAAACCCGAGTAATGAATAACGGACACGTGTCCAGCATTACTGATGTGTGTCACTCTCTCTGCAGGATGTATATCATTCAGCTGTGGAATATTTCGGGGAGACTCCCAAAGCTACGCCTCCTTCTGCATTCTTTCCTGTTTTTGTGAGATTCATCAAAGCCTATAAGGTAATATCGTAACAGCACACATGGAGATGATCATCACAAGTGACACAAATCTAATACATCTACTGTTATCAATACTGCGAATATTAAGATGAGTCAGTCGTGGTCTGGTTGTTTGAGAGTTGGACTTGTAGGCAGAAGGTTGTGGGTTTGAATCCCAGTGCCAGCAGACAATAACTGAAGTGCCCTTGAGCAAGGCACCTTACCCCTGTTTGCCTTGCTTTGATAATTGGCCACTGCATTATACTTGTAAGTCGCTTTGGATATAAGAGAATTGAGAAGAAGTGTGAATTTTGTTGATTTATGGATTCTTTAAATTGTTTTCCTGATTCAGGTTTCTGAAAACAAATCCACCCAATAAACAATGTATAAATATCACACGTGAACCCATGCATCACTTCATATTATTCATTTTTATCTCTTACTATAGCTTGTCGAGCAGGAAAACTCTCAGCGTAAGAAGAGTTTCTCTGAGAATGAGGACAACACAGTCATATCCAGCTGTGAGCCTCCCATGATCACGCCTCTGTCTCATAAGGTAAAATAAAAAGAAGGAAATCAAAGAACAGGACATCAAATAGACACCGTTCATTTAAACAGTCTGTTCATGTGAGCAGATGCCCATGTTGCCACGGTTACCGCAGATGGATCTGATCGCAGAGCTCAAGCGCAGACAGGTGTCGCCTCTCGTGCGAGAGGGAAAAGATGGAGCTATCGAGGACATCATCACAGGTTAGTCTGGGGTCAAAGGTCAGCAATGCTAAGGATGCTCAGACTTAAAATAGATCTAACATTACACCGCTTCAATAAATGATCTTCAAATTCCATTCTTAACTCTATTTTCTTAAGGGTTTTTTTCTGCTCTGTGTATTTCTGCTTCTCAGCTCTGCAAGAGGTGCCGTTTGTGGCGCGTTCAGGAAAACGTTCTTCTCGTCTGTTCTGTGATTCTGCTTTCAGTGAAGCCACTTCTGTTTAACTGTCTGTTTTTCCATCCCTTAAGGTATCTTCTGTCTTTTCCTTCTTCTTGCATCTGCAAATCTATCTCAAGCATTCTGCTTTTCCAAGTAATGGAGATCGTTGGGTTCTTTACTGTTCGTAAAAGATGTTTTAGTATTGAAAGCTCTTTGGAGGGTTGTTAAATGTGTGTTTGCGTGTACGTCTGTGTGCGTGTATGTAGATTTGAGGAACCAGCCATATATCAGAGCAGACGGAGGCAGACGAAGCGCCAAATGGAAAGCATCTCAGCAGCTTCAAGTGTCGTCAGATATCTCCCTGTAACACACACACACACACACACACACACACACACAACTCAAAGAACTCCACCATCAACAGGCCAAAAAACAGTTTACAAGAAATATTTTACCTTCAATATTTAAAGTGAACTCTAAATAAAGTTGTACAAAATATCAACTTACTATTTGTTAAATGTAGCAGTTAACACACTTTTATAATGAATCACACGAACATCAAGATCATCAATTCCACCCCAAAATTAAAAAGTATTTTGTATAAAAATGTAAACCTAGTATGATTTAAATGGTTGAACTTTTATGACAATCAAATATGACAATAATATATGTTTATGTAATGTAATAATACATTTATTTCTTCTGATTTTTTTCTCAAACTTGTTTAATAAAATGAATCTCTTAAATTAAAGCAGCTTACCGGAACTAGCTTGTCTAGACCGTTATGCATTTGTATTTTTCGAAATAAAGATTTTTTATTGGATGACTGGAGAATACACAAGATAATAAAATAAATGAAAAGCTTTGTAGAAGATAATCACTTTAATAGTCACAAAACACCACAAAGACATTCAAAACCAACTCTTGCACATACAGAACCATACGAGGCTTTATCAACATGAATACAACTTCTGTATTATAACATTTCTATATGGATATATTTCTATTGGTCAACATTGCATTCACACTTTTAATGTTGTTATTTGATCACAAGAAGTCGTGGATAGATAGATATATACATTTTATCTGTTGCACTGATGAAAAGTGTTTGTTTAATCGATTGAGGTTTGAAATGGTTGAACGGTTTGTTAAAGAGACGACGGTGAGAAGGATCGGATCTACTTACATAGAACTCTATATATAAAAACAATTTTTTAAATACAGAAATCCATCTATCTTACACATGTAAACAAAACGTACAGAGAGAAGATTTTGCATGCGCACTTCAAGATCTCTGCATGCAGTTTGGAACTCTCTTGACTTAGCTCAAATAAAAAAAGATTACAAAAAATACCCTAAATGAACCATGATACAGTTTATATACAGGTACACAGTTACACTGTTTTGTACATATATTCTGGACATTAAGCAGTATGTTATCACAGCATATGATGCTCAGAGAGTTTGGATATATCTTCTATATCAAGTCACAAAAAAATGAGGTATGTAACGGGCTTCCGATGTACACAACCACTATAGCATAAACCTTTTTTATAATACACAGGTATATATATATACAACCTCTTTCCCTTAAAGTGAGAAATGACAATGGCAGTGGAGCCGTTGCATACAGTATAAACCCTTGGCATTCATTTCAAGAATGAAATATCAATGAACGTTTCAAGTCTGGTTCGGTGACACAAAGTGCTTTACATGGTGAAATATAATACTGTCCATTCATATTTGGGGAAACACAGATTTTTATAATGCGTATAGATTCCCAGGTATCATTTAGATGTTAATTTGCATGTACCCATATCAATTTAGTCACACTATTCTAACACATTCCCTTTCTTTTGAGTATAAAAATACAAAAGCTATTCTTTTATAAAAAAAAATCTAGCTTATATCAGCGTATGTCAATTGGTTTGAGATTTTACTAGTGTGGCTATTTGTTTTAGTTGTGCTACAACAATTTTTTCTGTACAATTATAGATCAGAACGCATGTGTAAATCTTATTTGTACCATTTGAGGGGATTAAGTTCCGAGCAGCATTTTTAAGAGGATCAGATTGGTACCTTTGTCAAAGCTCTTCTGTACTGTGACATACATTGTGCTTTAGTGGAGGACATCCGTATGAGATTTTGGGCTGTCCTGGATTTCCAGGGTCATCGTCGCCACGCAGTGTGAACCTTGAACAGGATCAGATCTTAGGGTAAAAGGGGCATTAAGGGACACTGAGGGCAATACTGAAGAAGCTGATAGTGAAGATCTGTCATGTCAGAATCGACAACATCTATACGACAACTTAAGGTAGGAGGCCAGAAAAGAAAGTGTGGGGACATTTAATCCAGATTAAATATACTTAAACGGGAAGAATGTTATGTTTTCTTACTATAAGAGTCTTGCCATATATTTATGGTACTGTATATACTGTATATAACCTCAACATAAGGTCAGGAGAGGGTTGACTTGGGATCACAATCAAGCAAGTTAGGTCAGGTGAGTGGATAAAAGAGAGAAAAACACAGATCAAATCAATACTTTACAGTTTGAAGTGAAATGTTTCTAGTTGTGACTTCTAGTATCAAATAATAGTCCTGAATACACATGTTTACAATTAAACAATACATGATGTTAGAGGATACAGTGATGTTGTACTTCTGTAGCCCTCCTGTTGTTGTTCTTATATTAGTCTCAAGGGGGCAGTGTTTCTTCATTGTACAACAGCAGTATAACAATATGTACAACCTTTAGTGTTAATTTAAAAATAATAAGAATAAAAACCTTTAAGAATAAAGTCATATTCATAATAGAGCAGAAAATTATAGTAAAAAATACAATAATAGTTATATTTGACATTTGTCTTACCTTTATTCTCTTAAATTTTGACTTTTATCAGAACACATTCATTTTAATGTTTATTTGTTATTAACAATATATATTATGTACATAATGTTAATAACAAGTCCTACATGTCACTAGATGTTGTTGTACGTACAAAATCGGGACATCCCTTAAAGTCGTCTATTTGATGTCTACGATTTTATGTGCAAGACAGATGTCTGTAAAACATCAAGACGTTTAATATTTAGAATGGGTTCATGACAGGTCTTTCTAAGACGTTTTTCAGATGATTTTAAACAGAAGATGTTCTCAAGGGCTGCGTTCTCCGTCTTTGTTTCTAAATTGTACCCCTTATCTACAGATATACCTTTCAGAGGTATGTTCTCAGAATCATAAGATGTTACTTTGGATAAACCTTCTTAAGTGCAGTGTAAGCCGGTGCTGTCTTGGTGCTGGTACTGAAAAAGGTTTTTATATTGATATCTCGATGATTGATTATTCACTTAATCTATAGGTAAAATATTCAAAAATATGTTCTTTACAAAGAAGCATTTAGGGAACGGTAGGAATTAAATTTATTGGGGCTAAATGAAATAGTTAAATTAATAAATAAATATTTTTCTATATGACCATTCTGCTGAATGAGTTGGAACATCACAAATGTGTAGTTTTCTCTTGTTTCATACAACAGTGTCAAAAAGGAAGACTATTTGCATCAAATGGAAATAGGAATTGATTTAAATTTAAGAGAAAAAGTAATATTTCTTTACAAAAAATATATTTACACTAACTAAAAAAGTCGTAGGGTCTATTTTCTTGAATTAACTCGGAATAGAAGTTAGAATTATTGAATTATAAATATTGGCAAATAAAGTTTTTTTTTGTTATGCATTACTCATAACTGACAGTGAATTATTATATTTATACAAAATATTAAAATCATGGCAACATTTTGAGATTTTAAACCCATAGAGCTACTCTTCTATCTATCAATCTATTTCAAATTATGGCTATTAAATGTTATTAAAAACAAATTCTTTTTTTAATTAGAACTCTGATCATCTATGCAGCACCACATTGATTTATCAGTTCAGAGCATTGCAAATAACGTTTAAAAATGTGTTCTTTTAGTATTTTCTTTATTTTATTACATCTGGGTGGGTTGGGCAATGCAAATATTCTATGCCAACAAGAGCGGCTATTTGAGGGCAAATAAACACACAGAAAAAGAAAAGTCTTTCTGTCAAAAGGTCCGGCTGACGTGCCTTGTGGTAGAAACTAAAAAACTATCAGTGTAAGGAAACTTTATGTAAAAAACACTATAAAAATCTATTAAAAAGTAAAAAGTAAAACTAAATAATATTCTTATTTAAATGTTTATCTGAAACCTTTTTATGTCAAAGTAAACTGTGATGTAAAAAAGTTTTTGTGTTAACACTATCAATATGAACTCTCAGCAGGGATGAGGTCTGACCGCTCCAGACCAACATTACAAACTTATGACAGAAGGTAAACTGAACTAAGAAGGTTTGCTAAAACCCGTATTAACCATGAGGTACATCTCAAGGTACAACTTAAGAACAACATAGCGTTAAGGTGGTTTCAGAGAACGCAGCCCTTATCCTTCAAACGTACCTGCCTCTTTGGGATAATGTTGAGATTATTATTATTTTATACAAAAGTTTTATAAACAGAAAAGTGTCTAACACTAGTATACACACTACATATTGTTTCTATTATTACTGTTATTTAAAATAGAGTTTGAATAGGGCAGTTTAATATAAAGAAACTTGTGAAACACAAAGAGAGAATGAAGGTGCACGTCACACTGAGTATCCCCGCCCACAGTGAAACGTCACTGATTGAAACGCATCTTCATATTATATATGAAAGATGTACAAATAGGCTGTTTTTCTTCTGCAGCATGTTCATTTTAAACTCATATCTTACTATATCGCAGTATAAGGACACAAAGTGATCTGATGTGAAACGCCATTTCATCCTTCAGCAGCATTTATTTCTTCACCATAACGTTTGGAATCTTTCGACAGTCGGGTTGTTTTTTGAATGTGAAGTTTTATATCCGTTTGTCTTTGTTCTCCCACACATCAGCAAACCTTATAACTCAAGATGGGGGAATTTTTCCGCATGGTTGCTTCTTCCAGCGTTCATGGCCTAGAGCTTCTCCACATTAAACATCTACAGCGCCGCCTTTAGAAACCCTCAACACACAAACGAACCACTAAGAGAGGCCATGAAATGACACATCCACCGTCTATTCAAAACATCGTTGGCCCTCGAAGGCCAACAAACCGTATTGACCTTTGGAGAATAAATAATCTCTTCAAAACTCATTCTAACAGCGCTGCTGTTGCTCGATGCACCAAACTGTCGCAATGACAGATTCATGGCACAGACCTCCCATTAAGCCCGAGCAGACTGGCCCGTCTGACTCTACGGCATGCCAAATTATCCAGATCTTTGCCTGGGAACAAAGCCGGAGCTGTTCGACATTGACTGATGACCGGGAAACTGCGTCCTGTTGTGGTTTAGACCGCAGTGCACATAAAAAAAAATTCATCCATTGTCGACTCTGATCAAGACAACCTTCTGGACAAACACGGTCCAGGTACGATTAGGAGTAAAGTATTTAAGACTCTCTTTCCTGTGGCCATAATAAACTGTGCTCTGACGTATATCATGAATTTACAGAAATATATATTCCTATAACAATCTGTATTTATATTCTATCACAATCCAAGAAGTAAGAAGTAAAGTATGTCTCTATTGGCAATATTTGTGAAGTGCACTGTATACATCATCCTACACACAGATGCCAAGCGTGGAGAATGAATCGTAAGCTTGGTAAGATATTTTTCTTTATCTGATTTTTGGATTTGTCTCACTGCAATGAAGCTAAAGTGCTGAATGATGTCATATAGTTTTTATCTGTTTGGCCGAAAGCGAGAACCTGTACGCTTCGAATGCTCATACACCGGTGAAAAAATTAAGAAACCATTTCCAAACCCATTTAAAATTTTTCCCAATATTCTATTTCTAGGCATCGACTTCTGTAAAATTGTTTTTGTTTTGTGAATTTCTAACAATATTTTATTTCCATTTACATTGTTTTGCAGAAAATAAAACAGTTAAAAGATACTATGTATTTTTTCAGCCCTTTTTTCAAACCAAAAGTTTATATTCACTTTTAAGCAATGCAAAAGAAATGTTAATATGTATTTATGTATTTTATTGTATTTAAGAAAAGTTATAAAACATAAACGTGAATTACTCATTTATGTGAATAAACTCATGAATGTGAATAAAAATGACGTAATACATCTAGAAATAAATATTGAAAGAAGAATTTGGAAATGTCTCTTAATTTGATCAATGGCTACACAATAAATATTGTCAATGCCTAACCAAATGTGGAGATATTTCAGAAATCAGGCATCATAGTCTGTTCGCCTTTTGTGGTTGCCACAGTGATTGTCCTTTACATTCTCTTTAATATATGCCTTTAAAACGTGTGTGTTGTGTAACCCTGACAACAACACAGTCTGCTATCTACACAGACAACAGGATGATTGATTGACGGAGAAAACTCCCCATCATCTTTCTTTCTGTCTAGTTCTTTCAGTATCCTTCGAATTCTAAACTTTTATTTGTTCCACTTTAATTCTATGTTTTGTCTACTGTGGAACGTGAAAGTTGAATCTTCTGTCCAATAAAGGTGAGTACCAAATCTTGTGATGTTCCTTTATAAGTAACAACCTGAAACTGTGTTGATCATCTCCATCTGCTGTTCATAAACCCTTTAATAAATCTTTTAATAAAATTTGCCTGTGAAATATCCTATCTCGTGACTGTGAATTAACCAATGTACAATTTCTTAATATTTTCTTATTAATTTGAACTTGAAGTGAAGTAAGGAAGGATGGTTTGCGGTTAGTAAAAGGCCTCGGCTTTAGCCCCATCTCTCCCCAGGAGAGAGAGTAAAAGAGAGAGAGAGAGATAACAGATAAAAGAGAGAATTATGGGAACCTGTGGAGAAATAAAACCTTGCAGTCGTGTGTCTCTTTCCTTCCACGTTATCTCTCTTCTCTTCATTCGGGATACATTTAGGAAAATGCTGACATTGCGGGCTGTCTTGACTGATAAGACAGTACAAAACTGCATTAAGACAGCAGACTTGTTTCTTGTTGTTGTTCACTCGCTTGTCAGTATTTTTCAGAACTATTTTCTTACTAAAGCAGGAGGGCTATTTACTACACTTATTTGCTACAAGCAACATCTAACGATTTCCAAGAATGTATGTTTATATATGTATTTTCTCGGGTTTCTTAAAACTGAATGTGATCAAAGTTAATATCTGATATTTAATTTTTCTTATGTCTGATGAATTGGTCAAGGGCTTTGAAATAT
>JAWHQN010000182.1:0-10000 GCA_033220385.1 Triplophysa yarkandensis | reverse complement strand
AACTATGTCTTGAAATGGATATTTTTATTTACTCTTTCATCTCGTCATTTTTCTCTTGACGGACTCGTCCTTTTTTGATCTTATAACACAAATCGCATTTAAAACTTAAATGTTTCTATATACATGAAAAATGTAAATCCATCACCCAAACAAAGCAAATTTAAAGCTGATGATTACCAAGACTGGAAGCACTAGTTAGGCATGGATTTGCCCCCAGGGTGGTATTAGTGCCCAATGAGGCTGAGAGAGTGGTGGAAACCGATAAGGTGCCCGCTAAGTCGGGCAGATTTAGAGACGGGCTGGTGAGGATATCCAGATCCGAGCTCCGGCTGAAATCGGCCTCGCCCATGCTGGAAACAGAACTACTGAAGTCATCAGGGGTTCTCCACACGCCTTCAGACACCTGCCTGAACAAACAAACACACTGAAGACTTCTTTAGGTGTAGTGCTGGAAGATGTGTGTGTGATCGAGTGACAGTGCGCTTGTTTTACCTGCGCAGCAGAGCGAGAGCATTAGTGATATTTCTGCAACGTTTCAACAACGCCTCAAGTCTGAGCGGTTCTTCTTTAAGAAACTTGACAGCTTCCACCTCCACCCTCAAGACCACACGCATCTTACTTTGCAGAGTAGGGAACTGATCTACATACACACAGAACATATGACGGATAGATTTTGTGACTTAAATCTGTGGTTGCCAAGTCCACACTGTTCCTCTTACATCACGGGTCACCTACTCTTAAGTTCAGTGACCGTCTCTCCGAGTCTCCTGAGTTCCAAACTCTTCTGTTCTATTTCCTGTTCCGTAACCAGATGGCGGTTTAGGCCTGCACCGGCCCTCATCTCTTCCACAGAGCGCTCAAGATCGCTGTAACAGACATTGGACATTAAAGAAGTGGACATTATATCACACTTCTGTGGTTGTGCTTTAACTCACTGTAGTTGTTGTATAATAAGTTCTTCTTCGTTAAGATAGCGAAGTCTCTCCTCCTCTACGAGAAGGCGCTGGCGCTGTAATGGATCTTCCTGCGTCCGAGATGCTTCGATCAGACAAATTCCCAAATCAGACTCTGTCTGTCTTAGTATGGCCTGAACACAATCCTGATTCTGCATCTGTAAAACGGTAGACACAGAATTTTACTTTAGATAAATTGAAATATTATAGACTAACCTTTGAAAAGACCTCAATTTCAAACTTCTCACCTGCAGTTGCCGCAGTTCTGTCAGTTGTTTGCGCAGTTCAGCTGTGTGTTGCTGCAGGTCGCTGAGATGCAGCTGCATTTGGGAACGGGACATTGCTATTGACTGAGACACTCCAGTGGGCGGGGGTGGCATCAGTGCCAGCGGTGCAGACGGCGATGAGACTACCAAACCCATTCAAGCCAGAAAGTTATATCAATATTTAACTTGAGCAACCTTGTAAACAGTCATGCAATATTATTAAATCTTTTGACAGCGTGTTATGATATTTCTGATTTCACAATAGAAGACACCTATTAATAAATCTCCTTGAGTTGATCAAGGGTACAGTCACATCCAAAGACAAATGCAACACAACCGAGTAGATTCACCAGGTCTGCACTTGTATGTTCATGCAACATTCAATTCATATTCTTAAATTTGCATTGACCTTCATAATGATATATGACACAAACATCTGGCTCATTTTTGCTCCTTTCAAAAAGACTGAAAAATAGCAGACAAGACATTTTGGGACATTCGAAAGTGTTAGTGGGAACATTCCAGGATAGTCCGACAGACATATATTCAGTATCTATAAAAGCATAATCTCACCTTGTTGGATTTTTTCACAGCTTAAAGAATCAATACATATTCAACAGGGAATTTTAAGCACTTGTCACTTTTAGAATTCGAAATGAATAAACAACAAAATCCAAGGGGGTGAATCTTTTATAGACACTGTATATAAATACACACAGGGTTTTCAAACTCCAGGATCTGAGATCCCTGAATATTCGCATGAAAACATCTTGTACACACTTCTGAGAAAGGATCGCAATGCAACACATTAAAACCGAGGGGGAGAGACGACCACACATACAGTAATATACCTTTTTTGTTTCTAAACCTGCCAGCTGAAATATAAAAGGTCACCAGTTATCGGTCCCAAAAAATACACACTATATTGCACAAACATACATACGTACAACCCATACAAATTATTATTTATTATATATTTATTTAGCATTTGTATATTTATTATTTAACATTTTTATATATTTTTTGTTCTTATGTTCATTTATTCGTATATTTATTATATATTATTTAAGTTCAAAGTTTCAAAGAGTCCCCTTAAAGTTTCAGAGAAAAAAGTTTCCTTTTTATAGTTTGCAGAATGTTTTTTTATTTGTAATGTTCTAAAAAAAGGAACACAGTAGGAACTATTACAAAAATATTAATGGTTTTATACAGAATTTCTTTTTAAAGTGTGTTTTGGCCATTATTCCAAAAACATTTGACATACCATCAACATAATCCATCACACATAAGTTCCCGTTAAAACCAATTCAACTTCTTTAAAGATTTCTGTCGTTTTTAGCTGGGTAGTAAGTTTAACAAAAAAATATTAGCTTCAATGGTTATAATGGGAATTGCTTTAAATGGAAACTGCTATGGTGTCAATGGCATGTAATGGGATGATTCATTGGTGGGATGTCAAATCCTGTTGGAATAATCGGCAACTATAAATACGATTTTTTGTTATTGTTTTAACAGTTGTTCAAAGTGTTCTCTGATGGTTTTAAATGGTTTTTATAGTTTTTTTTTCAGCATGGTTATCCAAAAAGGCAGTTGTTTTTGTTTATAATTTGAAATTTACAATTTACATTTAAACTTAATCTATGGATATATATTTAAGAAAGGGGGTCTTTACTCTTGGTTCACTCATTTTGGGGTCATCTAGAATATAAAGCCCAAAAACCCTTTTCAATGGCACCTTTTAGGAAATTTATTTCATTTTATATTCGCTTAAATGACTTCATGCTAATATTGTTCAGGTTTTCCTACAGATGTCTGCATTTCAATGGACAAGTTGCAGAACAAGTAAAAAAAATGTCTTTGAGTTCTAGAAAATGTGTACACAGACACACTCACTTTCAGGAGCGGAGCAGTCACTCGCTGTTTCTGCCTTCTCTCTGCAATACAAACATAAAACCCGTCTCTATGAAGAACACTTGTATAAACTATTTAGTTTATATTCATGAACCCATCTTTTGGAATTGAATGGTAATCGTGCAACATCGGCATTACACATGACAACAGGTCTAAAGAAGATTTAAAAAGATATCTTACGGACTGTCTGGTCCACGGGTCAAAACGCTCTGAACCAGACCAGTCAGACTGGCTATCTGCTTCTCCATGGCCTCCATACGCTCTCTACAATCATAACAGTATTACTCACATACAAGAACACTGTATTAGTACACATGCTCATCGGGTAAAATCATCTCACCTGGTTTCTTCATTCCCAGGTAGAGGTGAGCTGTAGACCGGTACTGGCCCTCCATCTGTTCCAGGGCCCCCGAGCATACAAATCTGCTCCAGAGGCGGCCCTCCCGGACGGTTCTTGGGGCTCTCTATGTACACAGCACCATCTTTGCGAAACCCGTGTCTCCCAGGGGACCCTCGACCAGGGTGGCTTCCGTATGGATCCCTGCCATCCGACACTTTTTGTGGTGAGGCTGGGGGCAGGGTTCGGAAACCTAAAGTGGCATACGGATCAGCATAAATGGGTCCGCCTTGTCTGTAGAGGGCTCCCTCGAGCTCACACTGTAATGCAGCGGCGGGGTAACCGGCGATAGAGCGCATGGAGCCACGGCGGTAGGCCAGAGCTTGCTGTGAGGCCACGCTGAGCCGAGGGTCTTGCATGAGCGCGTAGGGGTCTGCATATATAGCTTCGTTTTTGAGAAGCACCACGCTCTTCGACGACGATGTCATTTCCTCATCCGGTTTTACGTCACGACGTTCCAGGATGGCGCTTGGGGAGGGGCAGAACGCTGGGTGGGGGTGGCCAGTCTGCTGAGGAGCGTGGCCATGGTGTTGGTGCTGGTAGGGGTGCATTTGGGGCGACTGATGGGGACCCGCGTAAGAGGAAGGACGTCCGCCCGTGTACGAAAGGCGAGATTGAGAGCGCGACGGAGAGCCAGAGGGCGAAGCAGAAGACGGCATTTGGTTTAAACGGCGCGTGGGAGACGACTCCCTCGAGGTGTACACCAGTTCTCTCTGGAGGAGTGAGAAACAGGCTTACTTGAGTGAGACAGACAGGAAATGTTAAGTACACGTGACTTGTTGCAAGATGGATGTTTTAAGAATGTGTTTTAACCTTACACAGTAAAAAAATAACAAGACTTAGTTAACAACAAAAAGTTCCTATCCTTTATTCCCCCCTGATGTGACTCTTCTTTCTGTACAACACAAACTGAGATATTTTGAGATATGCTTCTGTGGTCTCCCTACAATGGTCAGTTGCGGCCAACATTGCTAGGTTCTTCAAAATATCGTGCCCTACAGACAAAAAGGCCGTCCTGCAAACACCAAACGATTCCCTAGGGTACGTTTTTGGTCCCTTAACAGATCTATTTCATGGAAAGAACTTTGCCACCCAGTCACTTTATATAGGGACATGGTAATAAATGTGATGTCGTGTTAAATTGTGAGAAAGTGTGTTATTTTGGAGGACTGACTTGTCTTTTAAGTTGTAGTTGTTGGAAATTGCAAAGATGAAATGGCAAACATTTTGTAGAATGACTTTAAATTTAAAAGGTTTTTCGGTTAAATAAAATTGAACTCTAAGACACAGTCATCCAAATATACTAATGCTTTATTTTAATAGGACTGAATGCACCTGAATCTGCCAGATTGTACTGTATCTGTGGCAGGATTTACTCACGCGCATGTCACCGTTGGCGATATGGCTGTGGTGTACAGGATGTGTTGCGTGTTGTGGCGTATATTGCGCATCTCTGCAGTAAATCTTGATGAGGCATCGGTCGTGGATGTCACGGGGGTCCTCCAGTTCATAGAAGATGTTGCGAGCCTCGTCCTTAATGAGCAGAGCCGTGACAGGAGAACGCAGCGCACCCATCGTCAACTTCTGAGGAAACATGTGCACAATGAGTGCATGCAACGTCTCCATACTGGTCAACTCGTGAGTGATGTGCACGCGCCGTGTTTCGTCACCAAACTGCAGGAATAACACAGCTGGAGAGAAAGAGCAGAACAAGGACATAAGATGCACACGCTTTATGGGTTATAGGCCTTTATGTATATGTGTGATCTACAGGTGACAGCTACCCCCAAACAAAAATGATAAAAAAGTTTCATTCCACAAATCTGATTGGTCGGCAGTGTTTTATTTATGATACAGCACTGTTATGACCGCTTTACTCAACTTCTCCGTGTATCATGGAGCCCCTTAGCAACATAAATATACAGCTGTGGAAGTTATGGACTACTTTGTACAGTGGAAGATAGTTCATGATTTTATTTATAATATAATAACTACTACGGGTAGTTTGTTAAACTTGACAGCCCGTAGTGTAGAATCGTGTTCTTCATATCTCTAACAAGACTCGGCTATACGCACATTCACAGAAGACGTAACTTAATAAACTGAAATAAAGTCTCGATAATTGCAATAAGATGAGACATTAAAAATATTAACTGAAATAAAAAAACTGATATAAAATGAAATTGTTCAATTCGTATAACTTACACACCAATTCATTTAAAAAGATAAAAATAAGCAATAAAAACGCATAACATTATTTAAATTAAAAATCTTATTCCATACAACACACAAGAAGATGTTTTGAGAAATGTCTCCCACGGGTTTATCTCGCCTTGTGTAACTTAGAAAACTTGCTGTAGCCCTTTTCACCTTTTGTTATCTCTGCTATTTACCGCTTCATTGTCCCCTCCATTCCTTTTCAAGTCGCTTTGGATAAAAGCGTCGGCTACAGGCCTAAATGTAAATGTCTTTAAAATAACTGTTTAATTTCTGAAGTCTAAGTCTAAACTGCACAAAACACATCACATGATCAACCATGTGACCAGATAAGACGGAAAAAGTTGAAGCACCGTGGCACAGCATCCAAACGCCCCTTTAACAGCCGGAGCACTTTACCAACATAATGAGTCCACTTCAAAACCTTCAAATGTTGTACCTGGAGCTCTTAGTTTGGCCTGGCTGGGTGAGCGAGCCAGTGGAAGGCTTTGTCTGAGAATGTTGGAGCGACTGAAGCCCAGAGGAAGCTCAGCGTCGGCCATGCTCTCCAGACTCTCAGCAGAAGCATAGCAGATTCGCCCTCCTACCTGCTCGCCCAGCGACTGCTGCTGAAGCCCGGCAGCACTACGTGGAGTCCTGGCCTGGAGAGAACACAGACAGATCAGTGCTTCAGGAGGGCGGGAACGCTCTCTAATTGCTCGTAACGCAGAATTAGCAGTTTTGCAAGGGTAATGAAACCTCTGTGATGGGAAGGCCAAAACTATCCAGGGAGTGTGAATGTCGATGTGTGTGTGAGAGAGAAGGAAACAGAAACCCAAGACGGATTTGCACAAATGAAAACAGTAGGGGTTCAAAGATCTAAGACGACATATTTTTATGTAAATGAGACCAAATTGGTGCTCTTAAAGATTTCATTAGTAATTCAGACATGTGTTTTTCTTTTAATGCAAATATGTGTACACACGCACACACACACACACACGCACAGGCACACGCACACACACACACACAAACACACACCCACACACACACAGATCTTCAACGAATGTCCATAAACTTTTTTTATATTGTGATTATAATTAAAGATATTTTAATGAATGGTCAGTTACACCACTTACTAAAATCTGGAGAACACGACAAAAGATTAATTTACAAAATTAATTAATTTTTAAAAATTAAAAACTCTTGAATTTGAACTTGTGTTTGGTAATTAATAAAAATTATATTTTATTAAAATAAAATAAAAAGACCTTAGCATTATTTGAAATAAGCAGGAATACATTAAAAAAATATTTAATCTGACGTATTTAAAGAAAAACAATTTCTTTTAAATTAATTGAACTGATGCCAGAATATACAAAACAAAATCATTCAAATTTAAAACTGCAAACAGATTAATAATCATCTTCAAAAAGAGGATATATAAACTTACAGTACTGTTTGGTTTCCTATATTTCAGTAACACATGTAGATGTCAGAGATGGGGCAGTGCACAACTGAGAAAAATGCCACCACAAAAATCCTTTCACCCCATTCCCACACCTCTGATTGGCTGAGATGGTTGTTCTGATCTACATCATAGCCAATCAGACAGCATGAAGCATTGACTGACATCACAGATGTTGGCAGCTGTGTTATGAGCATTAACAACAGCAATCCTGAAATACCATTCCCGTGAGGGATGTAGTTTGAGGAATGTCCTTTCGAACACACACCTCCAATTAAACATATTCACAACATTCTCTGCATCATCAACTCTCTTACTCTCTGTTTAGATGGACTACATGTTAATAAAAGTAAATTGATCTTAGTTCTCTGAAGTGTGTGTGTGTGTGTGTGTGTGTGTGCGTGCGTGCGTGCCTGCCTGCCTGCCTGCCTGCCTGCGTGCGTGCGTGCGTGCGTCTGTGTGTGTGTGTCTGTCTGTCTGTCTGTCTCTGTGTGTGCGTGTGTGTGTGTGTGTGTGTGTGTGTGTGTGTGTGTGTGTGTGTGTGTGTGTGTGTGTGTCTGTCTGTCTGTCTGTCTTTCTGTCTCTGTGTGTGCGTGTGTGCGTGTGTGCGTGTGTGTGTGTGTGTGTGTGTGTGTGTGTGTGTGTGTCTGTCTGTCTGTCTGTCTGTCTCTGTGTGCGTGTGTGCGTGTGTGCGTGTGTGTGTGTGTCTGTCTGTCTGTCTCTGTGTGCGTGTGTGCGTGTGTGTGTGTGTCTGTCTGTCTGTCTCTGTGTGCGTATGTGTGCGTGTGTGTGCGTGTGTGTGTGCGTGTGTGTGTTGACCTACTGCGCTCAACATGAAACCAGTTTGTTTATACAAGTGACAGCATGTGTATTTCATTACGGAATATAACAACTCATCATATTCATAGTTTGAAAAAGAGATCTCAGTAATGTCTCTATCTGAGCTCCGATTGGTCGAGTCAAATCAAAAGGAAATATTTTTGAAGATCTTGATATGAATATGAATATCTGCAATCTACTTATTTTCCACTTCTAATCTCTTCATGTGTTTGATTCTAAATTTATCTTATTTATTGTAGGGAAAATTAGGAGATTTTTTGGACAAAATTTCTTGCATGTGCTGTTGAAATCCATCTCTTCCTGCACCAGAAGTGAGACATCATGTCAGGTAAACAGTCATCTGATGGAGACCCAGTGAGACTGAGTCATTCCTGAAGTCTTGCTGCCTTTAACAGTTAGTTGTTGCTGACCACGGGTGTGCATTATGTTTCTGAGATGACAGATTCACGTAGTGTCACATCTATGGGCTCTGACGGGGCTGTTAGCGTTCACACCAGAGATTGAAGATGAAGTCACACGTTTCAGACTGTTACAACTTCAGGCCTTCAGACTGAGCTGAACTTTCATTGAGCTCCACTCTTTTCTGATTCACAAACAGAAATTCCAGACATGTTATATTGACCCACCTGACATACAGATGCAAGATTATGGACCTCAATGTCTGTAGATTGATGGATTAGGGAAGAGAAATGCTCATCAGCTGTCAGCCGAGCAGTAATACACTATAGCACTATAGTATGTCGAAAGGGGTGAAGACAGATCTTTGGGTCTTTGTGAAAGACATTTGAATCCTGATTGCTCAAGGGTAAAGATGTCCCAGCAATAAATGCATTTTTAATCACTTGGTATTAAAGTGTCTTCCAAATGGCGATTAATTCACGAGATCAAATTCTAATATAATCTTTCCATTATTGATATCCGTAATGAATATGTATTATTAAATATTTTACATATTAATACGTTAAAAATAGTTTTTACATGTGTAAAAACGTGGAGGTAGCAGTTTTCTACACGACGGAAAGTTGTCATGCCAAAAGGATTTCCAAACTTGGGGCATCACCCGAGGCCTGAATTGTGTTGTCACAGGTGTTCCCCACAGGGCTGAATTGTGACATCATAGGGCTGGATGGATTTAAGATTATTTAAAAGAACTATAAAGTAAAAAATGATGTAAGTAAATTATAGATGTGAACTTTTTTCACCTGGAGTGGTTTATCAGTCTTTGGATGCTATAGATCTTCAGTTACTGTATATGTACTTTTTGGACACTGGCCTAGTCTCTTCCTAAGCTTGATTCTAGAGAGAATGTAGGCCATTTGCACATTCTGAAGATCAGCAGAAGTCCTTGGAAGGTTCCTGCATCGTAGGCTGCATTAACAATGGAGATGAATGACGATGCAGGACTCTGGTGGAAGTTTGTTTTGCGTAAAATGTAAAACAAAAAAGAACTCACCTGCCAATTTCAGCATATTTTTCATTTATTAGTGTTCGGGTGTCATGCACTGCCTAGTTTGCCCTGCATCCTGCTTATTTTTTTTCGGATTTTTTGTGTCATTTATGTTTACTGTGGCTGACATTTTATTGCCTGAGTTCTCCCTTAAGGATCGTTAAATCAAACTGACAAACAGAAAAACACACCATACAAACAGAGACAAAAGGGAGCTGTCCTACTCACCTTAAAACTCCAGTAATGTGGTTGCTAAGAGAGAGAGAGAGAGAGAGAGAGAGAGAGAGAGAGAGAGAGAGAGTGAGAGAGAGTGAGAGAGGGAGGGAGAGAGAGAGAGGGAGAGAGAGAGAGAGAGAGAGAGAGAGAGAGAGAGAGAGAGAGAGAGAGTGAGAGAGTGAGAGAGAGAGAGAGAGAGAGAGAGAGAGAGAGAGAGAGAGAGAGAGAGAGTGAGAGAGAGAGAGAGAGAGAGAGAGAGAGAGAGACCAGAGAGAGAGAGAGAGAGAGACACTTGTTCAATGTACT
>JAWHQN010000181.1:65000-269127 GCA_033220385.1 Triplophysa yarkandensis | reverse complement strand
CTCTCATGTTTTTATTTCTTTTATTGTATTGTGATTTCTCTTCCAAATATTACAAAATCATTTTGTTTATTTAATCATCATTTTATACTGGTAAGTTTTAATTAAAACAATTTTTCTTCTTTTTCTTTATTCTCCTGTGGGACCGAAGATGAATCCACGTCACATCTTTTATCATATAATTTATTTTCATTTTTATAATTTTCATTCATTTATTTTGGAAGGATTTCTGTTTTTTTTACATGCTTACCTTAATGTAATTTATTTTTATTATATAAGGATGTATTATTTGTATGATATAACTTTTCTAAAGACAAAGATTATTATAATAATCATTATTATTATTATTATCATTAATATTATCATGATCATTATTATTATTATTATAATTTTTACTATCATCATCATTATTATTATTATTATTATTATTATTATTATTGTTGTTGTTGTTGTTGTTATTATTATTATTATCATTATTATTATCATCATCATTATTATACTATTCAAAAGTATTATTTAGCACATTTATTTATCGTACTTGCAAGATTCTTTTTACACAAATGCATGTTTCAAAATCCAAAGTCTTCATTATAGACCTTAAATCTTTCTATTAATACTTCTCACAAGTATCATTATGTCATTATGTAACATTTACAGTACTTATATGAGTATGTTTCTTATTATTATATATTCTATTATACTTTTCCCTGGCATTTCCTTTGTTCTGTATTTTTCTGACAATAAAAATATAATTTACCATGAGATTGATAAAGATTGATAACATTTACAGACACTCTTTCTGTATAAGAATTTATTAAGTAAAGAATACTTTTCATACATATTTGTAACTGGATTACTTACACTTTTTATTTAAGAATAATTGCATTTTTCACTCTTATATTTAAATTAATTCAACTTTTTAAAGTGTTGAAAACATTTACTTAATATCAACCAGCAGATGGCGCCAAACCCCATCAGATCTCTAACTGTACTGTAGTTCCTTTAATAAATCCTTCAAACATTGTTTAAATAAAAATAAAACATTTAATTTGTTTGATTTGTTCATTTCTTTTGAAAGAAATGTTTCTATGAATAAGTGTGCTGGGAAATAATGATCTTATCACACAAACTTTTTCGGTGTCAGCCAATCAGAAAACTTACACACTGGTTTTATCCAATCGCGTGATGCTGGGCGGGACTTAACGAACGGGAGGTCGTTTGATTGGATGTGAGGCTGTCATTACTGGTTATATCCACTTGGTGTCGCTAGAACCTCTTAAGATGAAATGTGATTTCTTACAAAAATGAAGGCTTGGGGATTTAATTTTATATGAAGTGTTAAATAAATGTTAAATAAAGTGAATTTTGGTTAAAAAAAAAAAACTTTTACCAACATAATAACAAACTTTTGGCTGTCAAAACTTTTATTTACATCATCCAGACAGTCAATGAAACATTAAAATATTATTTATAGTGACAAATCAATGTACAGTTATAACTCTAACATGAGTAAAACACAAACACACACAGAAAAACATTTTCCTTATAAATGTGTAAATGTAAATGTTATTGCTCTGGAGGTTTATATCCCAGAAGAGCAGAACGGATGAGAAGCTCAACACAGAAAATGGCTTTTAATCTTTTCAAAACAAAGTAAATCATTTACAATTCTATTCTATTTACCCTTTCACCCCAGAAACAACAAACAACATTCATTTGTACAAAGATGGCATTGAAACACAGAACAAAAAAAAAGAGAAGTATCATCATCATAAAAAACTGTTTAATTTATTCCCGATATCGTCAAATACTTAAGCATGGCACCTAAAGGAAAATAAAGTGAGTGTCACTGCAAGGCTTGGTTTTCAGTAACTTAACCATGTAAATATAAAGCAGCACAAACATGACAGAGAAGAAACAACACAAAAAAATCGTTTGGCGTAGAAGTTGAAATCGTAAGGAAAGAAAATGACAAGAAGATTTGTCTGAAGTGCGGCGTTAGTTGGGAGTGTAGCAGCTGGATTGGACTGGAATCAGTAGATAAATTCTCCAGAGACTTCCTGTAGGGCCGAGAAAGGTTCCTCAAACTTGAAGCGTTTAGAGATGGCTTTCTGGTCGGGGGTCAGACTGGTTTTATCAGAGGACTGTCGGCACTGACCCAGGGTGTAGGAGGCCATTACGATGAGCTCCTGAGTGCTCTCCTCCTCATCTGCTTCTTCATCGTGGCTGGAGGTCCCGGGGCTGACAGGCTCAGAGATGCTTCCAGAGGACCTCTCCTCCTTTACTTCTTCCTCCTTCATCTGAAGCCACTGGTGCTTGAGGCAGTCTTCTGCAGTGAAACGGCTTCTGTAGAAAAAAATGACATCACGTCAACATATTGGTTCGAATACTTAGTATACATGTTATGTGTCTGTTTCTCTCACTCTGGCTCTTTGATGAGGAGGGACTTTATGAAGTGAATGGCTGCTCTGTCTACGTTCTCCAACTCTTCCTCAGTGTAGCTGATGTTGATCTGGGAGATGTTGAGGAAGGTTTCCTGCTTATCATCCCCCAGAAAAGGAGAGATGCCCGTCAGCATCACGTACGTGAGGACACCAATACTCCTATCAGAGACAATAGAAGATTATTCTTATTAAACCCTTTGGGCACACATGAGCTTATGCAGACTGAATATGTCGATAAGAGACGGTGGCACTGAGAAATCCTCTAGCAAAATATATCCTTAAGTGATACCACTGGGTAAAACAAACAACATTAAAGCAGTGATTTAATGTATTGAGTGTTTGTTAAGAGGCAGTCACACAATTCTTCTGATGCAAGTGATAATTTTCATGATGACACTGATCAGAAAGCATATGAAAAAGGATGTATTGTGACTAAGACCTCTAGGTCAACATTTAAGGGTATCACATGAAATATTCAGGCTTGTAAAAAAAGTAATGAAAGGCAAAGACTAACCACATATCAGTCGCTGTGCTGATCGGCTCATAACTCAGGACCTCGGGTGCTAAAATCATAAAATAATGTACATTAGGTAAACAAAATCCAATCGAAACACACCTTTAAGTAGCAATTATTAACTCCTTTCCATTATTAAAGTTTTTTATAAACCCCATTTTTTAAAATCTGAATAATGTTTAAGTAAAGTAAAATTAAATGTAATCATGACATTTTAAACCTGTTTGAGTTTTTTCTTTCGTAGTACATAAAAGATGATATTTTGAAGAATGTCATAACATAACCTTTGAATTTGCATTGTTTTTCTGTGCACACACTATAAGTAAAAGAATGTTCACTGATGTTCAACTCCCAACCTTTTTAAAAAATAAATAATGTCATTTAAAAAAAAGAAACTTATACAGGTTGAGGTTGTGTAAATGAAAATGATTTTTATTTTTGGGTAAACTATAACTTTAAGTGTCTCATGTATGAACATAACGGATTACTCCTTACCCACATACTCAGGTGTGCCCATGATCTCTCTGATCTCTTGACTGCTGCTTACCAACCTCGAAAGGCCAAAATCCACAATCTTTATATCCCCGAGAGGAGATTCACTAGTGAGGAGGATATTCTGAGGCTAAAAGATAAAAACACTTTTACTAAAATTACCAACAACAAACTAAACATATACAATTAAAATGGTTATGTAATTATACATATTACATGTAACGTATGATATAAAGCACTAAAGAATACCCATCCACTAAATACCCATAAAGCATATTTATACAATAACTTTGGTTATATAAATGGATTTGAATTATTTTAATTCAGACAAACTAAGAATTCTATACAAGCAGCACACTTTCAGTTTTATTCCAAAGTTTAAAGCGTTCTTAACCTCTTTACATCTTGACTCACTTTGAGGTCCAGGTGTACCACATTGCATTTGTGAAGAAAAGCTACACCCTCCAGGATCTGTCTCATGAGTCTCTTCACATCCTCTTCTTTAAAGGCCTCGTCCCTCTCAGCGACACACTGGTTAAAAATCTCTCCTCCTGCAGCACTGAAAACATGAAAACAAACATCCGCTTTTGTTCATAACCATTAGATTTAAATTAGAAAGAGTAAGGAACTTCAGCAACACTTAATTTATATCAATTTTAATTAAAATTTCGTCTTTTGCTGTTTATTAACTCTCACCATCATTACAGTACAAAGGCCAGATTGTCATGACGATGTGAAGTCAGAAGAACAGATCATGCTATAGGCCAATGTCTTTGTCTGTTAGTGGGATATTTTAAACACAATGGAGATGTTTTATCCCAAAAACATCAAATTGGCATTTCTAAAAATGTGTTCAATGCCATGTGATTTTAACTACAGCACAATCTAGGACAAAAGTAGCCCTCTACTGCCTACATGTTTGTGTGGGACATGCCCCAAATCCAAATTATTGGTCAAGCGTCACAAGTGATTTTTATGAACAAAACCTATAAGCATTATCAAAATTTAATAAACTGCAATCAAATTGTAATTACAAACTGCATATCTGCTCTTTGACATGTTTTTCACAGGTCACCCATCAGTTTGTCCACACGGCTAAGAAACAACATTAATCCAAGTGCTATAAGCTTCCTTTAATATCAGCGCAGGTAGTGGCACTGGATAATAATAAGGACACATGTCCTTTGCGTTCACCCTTTCCACAAGTTGGCAGGCAATTCTGATTTCCTGCATTCCGGATCAGACAGCGTGAAAAATTCGATTAGACACAGACAGGGGAAAGTCAGATCCCTCGGGCCGAGTGTGCAATGAACATGCTGTGAGTTTGAATGTTATGTGAGGAAGCTGCCTGGTTTTGACATGAGAACATTATGAAGAAATGATATGTGCTGTATGTCATTAATCCTAACTAAGTTATATTTTAAAATACAGTAATTTATACACATACTTATTTTACTTTATACTGAAAACGCTGAATTAATATCTACAGCAATCTGACATCTCTGTGTGTGTTTGTGTGTGTTTGTGTGTGTGTGTGTGTGTGTGTGTGTGTGTGTGTGTGTGTGTGTGTGTGTGTGTGTGTGTGTGTGTGTCGGATTACGCCACTGTCTGTCCTCAAAAATCCACACGACAAGTCTGTGTGGATCATTTCTCCTGTGCTCTCTGTAATCCTATTCTGCTGTCTGTCTCTATAGACTCCCTTAAGCGCATGTCAGTCGAGAGCATGCTGGTGTCTAATCGCCACTGAAAGAAACTACCAGGGATTATTTTTACAGGTTGATACGGACAGTTTAAAGCTCATGTTGCAGATCATGAGTAGCTAGATAAAGAGCTAAACATTTTCACAGTGATTTTACAACATATAGAAAATCCAGAAACTACAAAACAAGAATGTTTTTTACCGCCATATTAAGTGCCAACAAAATAAAGTGGCAGCAATTAAAACTAAGTAACACTCATTTGTAAATGTACCATTAGGGCAAAGGCACACATTTTATATTAACAATATACGCTGCCATCAGACTAAACTAGATTCAGTCGGTGCTGCGAAAATTGGCGGGAGCAAGATATCCACCCTTTAAATTTCTGTACCAAGAGATGTTCAGTCTATCTTCAGACAGGCTTGCGTTTCCGATCTGTTGAATTCACATGCACATGAATAGAAATCCGTAAAGCACTGGGGCAGTAGACAGTTTTACCGGCAATAACATAAATAAAGGTTATTGCACAAACACACTTTTATGGCCCAAACGTAAACAATTTTTACTCAAAAAGAATAAGGTTCTTTTAGATTACCCCTGAAAACTAGGAAAATAAATAACTAGTAAGTTAGATTTGCTAGAAAGTTTAAATTAAATCTGGCCAGTATTACTTTGGGTTACCAATAGATAAAGCAGCACAATCCATTCGACAAATTGTTCTTTAATATAAAATATTGTATTAAAGAAAAAATTTAATGTAACAAACAGCCTTTTTAGTAGGGTTATTATACAATACATTTAAAATAATTTAATAGTGAATGAAAGTAAATTAGAAATTGATATATTATTAGCCTCTACTTCCAGTCTTTGTTCTTTTATAAGTCTGGTTGAAGTTTCAAGCAAGCGTGGGTGCCAGATAAATGTCATACTGTAAACGAGAGAAAGTTTATAGACTGCCACATAAAGGTAAAAATCAGCAAAAACGCATTTCAGTGTTAATACCGCGAGAATGTAGCTGCATAAATACTATTTTGGTTGAGTGTCATATGTATGTTCCCCTTTACAGTATAATTAACTTCTACTGTCACGATAAATTAACCATATACTGCATGTGATTCGTGCACAGCATGTGAGGAAAATACGATAAAATTATTTATACAAAAACGTACAAGAATGGCAGTAGAAGAGGACCATAATACACAGGAAATGCATGTGGATATCTTTTTCCAACTGTTACTCAGATATTTTCATGATAATAAAGTATTTTAATAAAGGTAATGCTGTTTGACTAGTGTTTCTTATAATGCATGTTACTAATAGGGCTAGGTTTTTTTTCCGTTACTGATAACGATAATGATACCAATACAGATACTGAAACCTTGGATTAAATCCCAAATTTTATTTTTTATAGGCTTTTTACACTTTTTACAGGCTAATCTCCTGAGCCATTACAGAAATTAAAAAAATGCACAAGGGAGCAATATATAATAACCAAATAGAGCTGGGCAATAAGGCTCAATATTTTATACCCATATTCATTGTTATTTCTGTCATTTTTTTATGTGGCCAGCTTTTACAGTATCCCAACAATAGTAGAAGTCAAATGAATAAGGGTTTATTCATGTATAATAAAATAAATGTATTAGCAAATCAGACCAACAAATAAAAAGAACCCGATTAGACATCAATTACTGCTAATCAGAAGATTGTAGACTAAGAGCCTGAATGACAGCTACAGTTCATTCAATCTTATTTGGACTTATTTGACAAATTTTTTCAGTAGAGGATGTATTTTTTAGGATATTCAACAAATAAGAACACTCCATCACTGCTCATACTCGAACGCTATTGGCTTATCTTAACTTGAACTGCTTGTAAATCAATCACAGCAGGGCTCTATGAAAATAACAGTGGCTTAAAAATATAGATCCCTGCATATCACGACCATCTTAATTTCAATTGGATTTAATCGGTATCCTGATTTTTTTCACAACAGCCTTGACTAAATTCAGACTTAAAAATGAATCCCAGTGTGCATCTATGCAACTTCTCAGTCTCAGTGTAGTTGTAGCCTTTACAGGAAAATAAAACCCCCACAAAAGCTTCCATTTAAAAATTCACAGACTGTAACTCAAATTTCATACCCCCAGATTCTCCACATGTGAAATCTATGGCGACGGCAGTGTTTATAAAACAGTAAAGCAGGACCCTGATGTGACCTCTCATAACCTGACCGGGAATGTCTGTCAAGACTAGTCATTAACACCCGCACAGCTGTAAAACATTTCCCTGTAGTGTATGACAGCTCTCAGAGGCACTTCTGTCTCCAGCCCTCTAAAGATGTAGAAAACCAAAGACTCCTCTGTGTGGCTGCGGTAATGAACAACCAACAGTGCCAAAAAACCCTGCTCACGTGATCTGAGGAATACACAGAGAGTGGGTGTAGATGAAAAGAAACACAGTAAGTGGGAAATATCAGACACCCAGCCAATTGATAACTAGGTCATGTTTTTGGCCGGATGAGGGTACGTCTAATGCAACATGGGTTTGCTTGTAGTAATTAATTGGCACAACCTGAAATGCACATACATTTTCTATGAGGCCTCAGTGCTTTATTTTTAATGTGAAGACTTCTCTTGCGAGATTGACTCCCCCCATTAGAGATCAAACAGAGGGGTAAGCCTTTAACCAGTGATCCATTTCCTGCAGCGTTACACTGTCAGATCACAAAAGCATTCGGGCGCAATCCTTATATTGATGTGCGATCCCTGAAAGTGTTCAAAATGCCCATCAGGAAAGTGTCTCTATTGGAAATTGTGAAGTCTTTACTTTCCCACTATTGTGACACAGGTCTTAGCTTGCCAGAGTACGTTTTGCTCAATTGACAATTTTGACATCGCTTCATAGAAAAAACAACAAACAGAGACAAGCCAAAATTAAAATGCACTGATACTAGTTTACTTCACCGATACCGAATAATCGAAAGCATATCTGCTGATAAAAGTACTAGTGCTGATCAATTTCAATTTTGGCTTCCAACATTATGAAAACAATATGAACGAGTTAAAGCTACTATTGTGTTGTATTCAGCTTTTCATTACTTTTTATGGTTTAAATATTATTTAATGGGAATCTATAAATTCATCTTTTTTAACATTAATATGTATTTGAATTATGAAATAGGAAAATGTATAAATTTATTGTGATTATCTTTTTACTAACTCACTTTTCTGAAGTGAATGTGTAACTGTGTTAAATTATTGTGATCTCTTTAATTGTGAAATATGTAGTCATAATCCTAGCCAGTTTGCCCCTAATTTTTTTTAATCATAAGGTTTCTTAAAATTTTCACTTACACAGGCCACATTTTTACTACATTTTCCTGTCCTCTTTTGTTTGCAGGATATATTGTCTATACCTGAAAAAAACCGTAAACAGTTTCAATGTTTACATGGCCAGACAGAAAGAGGAGTCGGACAAAACTTTTAGCAATTGCAATAGTATTCACAAAGACATTCTAAACACAACATTTGCAATTTAGTTTCAAAGAACAAACAAATCCATAGGGGTATTTAATAACAAAAAGTAAGCAAAAATGTTTTTTAGCGATTTAGCCATTTCCGAATTCTGTTTAAGACGGTGTCTGGGCAGTAAGGTGCAGAGTGAGCAGGATGAAAGCAATTTTAACATCAACAATAGCTGTGAAAAATCACCAACCCAGCCTTTAATAGACCTTTATAGATGAGCTATTAATTTAATAATGTACAAATATTAAGCTGTACAAATTATAACCACTGAACCTCAAAATTATCGATGGTTGATGTTAGCAAGACCACCATATTATGCACTTTAGTATAGCAAAGCAGAAACACACCACGTGTTCAGAACTAAACCGCAAGGAAACCAAGGGATTTGCAGCTCATCTAGCTCTGTCTACACAGCACATTGCAGTTTCTGGGTGTGCCTATGGTTGGGTATTCCCCATATAACGGAAAGCACTCGACTGCACCCACAGCATTCTTTCAGGCAAGGCATCAGTCTTTATTTGGGCTCAGATAATAACTGCAGTTGATCCATTTTCCAAGTGTGTAGGAGGAAACGACAGAATGTGTGAGAGCAACACTCAGAAACATTTATACCTACAACTAAACTTCTGTTGTGGCCTGGAAAAACAACTCATGGACTTGCAACTGGCACAAATAATCTTATATTTGGTTTGATTTCACAAGGCAACATGGAGCTTGCAAAAAGATCCATTATAAAATCTATAGTGACATCAATAGCGTGGAAATACAAAATCGACTGCCTATTTCAATCCAACTGAGCAAACATCTGCAAAACTGACTTTGTATTACTATGAAAACCCTGTTAGCTTTCATGTATTGGAAAATACATGCAAGTTTGTTCTGTTCTTATTAATACATAGTTGAAAAATGTAGACCAAATAAAATCATATCCGTAACAGGTGAATTGAGCTGTCAATCAATTTAACACCACAATGCTCAAAAACATTCACTGACAAATGATGGAACACAGCAAGGCAGGGCTATCCCAACCCTAGCTCTAGAGATTAAATCCATGTAGCAGCCAACCACCCCTCCCACTATCCCCCTCCTCCTAAACCGCTCTTGCTTGCTCTCTGGGCTGACGGCCACGATCTGGCCGCTCACGTGCTGGGGCCGAGCTCATTGACAAAATGAACTCCCAGCTGGAGCTCACGAAGCAATGAGGCCACGTTCATGAGCCCTGCCTGCGGAGCACTCGGGAGCCCCCGACTAACCCCAAACAGCCTGTCGGACACAGCACAGAATGAAAGGGCCTCAGCCTGATATCCATCCAAAGCCACATCCCTTCCTCTAAACTGTCCCAGTGCCCTAAAATATCCAACGCCCGTGGGGGAAAATGGCATGATTGAAAGGGAAATGTGCCAACTGGCTTTTTCTGGATTTCAAAGAGCTCTGTGAAAGAGAGATGCATTATGCTTGCTCTATTTCTCCCCAATAAAAAGATTTTAAGAAATCATTGTAAAAAAGAGAGCGTATTTCAAACACTTCCCCTTTGTCTTTGCTGCCGTTCATATCATGTCTTGCAGTGCATTGAAGACTTTTAAAGAGAGAAAGCGGTTAAGCACTACACAAGAAATGAAATACAATTTGATGACTCAAACATGTTCTACAACCTCCTCAAGGCAACCACAATAGATCTCCGTTAATGTTGTTGATCTACTTAGGGTCACATAGTGTTGTCACAGTTGAACTTGTTTGGTCCATTCAGTCATCGTCTACTGTCTCCTGGTGAGCCGAATGAGAAAAAGGTTGTGCTCATTATTGGGGCCAAAGTTGAACATTTGCTTGACCAGCAGGTTCTTGGGCTCCTCTTAGGATGCTAATCTGCCGATGTAATCTATTATCTGCCCAATGGTCCGCCCGACTTCCTAGGGTCTTGGCAAGATGCAGTCAAAAGCATATTTACTACACCCATGGAAAGTGCTAACTGAGATCTCAATTAGAACTTATGCTTTCTTAATAAAGCTAAGTAAATATTGGTTTTTACAGCAGTCACAACATAACCAAAACAAAGCCAACATGTATTGGAGGTCATATTCAAATGGTGATTAACCAATGGTGAGCGACTTTTTTTTTCATCATTTTAAGAAACACAGAAATTAATAATAAACTGTATATAATCAAACACCAAAAAGAAAGAGTTTAAATAAATAAGTCTTTATTTGGGGGACCGGTAAGCGATGCACCCTACACAATGGAGCATTACACCTTAAAATACAACCAAAGGACTAGACAATAGGGTTGCTTTTATAAAGCAGACCACAACCCTTTGCAAACTCTACGGATTTGAAAATTCCTTGCTTATAAATTGCCTTAATACAACGTCTGTGCTTTCCTTAGCTGTTGAACTAATGACCTTGTGACTGCTAGCGTGAGCTTAGCTGCAGGAAGGCCTCTAATTGCCAGTAGCAGCTAATAAAGATCGCATGAACACCATCTGCACTAAGCACAAGGCTTATGTGTACAAATATCTTAAGGTGATTGGGTTGTCGATGGTTGAACAAGTCGCAGGGTTGTTGCTAAAGTCAAAAGAACCCATCCTCAAGTCACTATAATGTGCCTGTCTTATCAACAGCCAGTCTTCCTTTAAAAATAATAAATGACACATTGAGGATGAAAACTTTTTAATGATGCTTTAGACAACAAGAAAATCCCCTTTTCACGCATACTATGGCTTGCCTGCTTGGAGACGGAGACAGCTGCTTGTGAAGGACGGCACTGTGGGCAGATGATGAGGGATTTGAACCCGCTCCAGCTGAGCGCATGCCATTCGCTGGTGGGAGAGAGGAAATGAGAGTGACCTCGCTGTGAGTGCAGATAGCCCGTCCTCTTCCCATTTGAACGGCTCTGCAGGGAGCCATGGGAGAAAATGGAAACTGTGTTTACCGACGAACCCAGACTCGATCACACATAATTTGCTGCAGCCCGGTTATAACCCTACGATCGTTGTTCATACTTCCATTATCTTTCCATGTGTCTTTGTAAACAGAGGGGTCTCGTCAGTTTCCATGGCTGTGAAGCTTCTATGGGCTCTGTGTATTTGAAGGGGCAGATTAAAATTCCATTGTTGACCCCTTTCTCTACTGCGAGGGTCCCTTCATTCATGCCGGACACTGGGAACCGGGTCAACCGGGACAGAAGCAGCTGCAGACCACATAGTCGACTGCTATGGGGACTGGTCAACTACTTGCTTTATGTTCGCGATTTGCATTATATTCTGATGTCAAAGGGCATATGCTTTGACATACTTTTAGGGATTTCTATTTGCATTCATATGTCATAAACATAGTGTTGCTTGATCAACGGAAAAGACAAAAGTGTATGATCATAATCCAATATGGTGAAATAATCAAAATCATCTGTTCTTTTGTAAAATAAAATTTCTATTTTAGTTGATGGATCCATCAAACTCCAGATCACAACAAATCCCATCTGCACCTTTCAAAGCAAATATATGGTAAAATAAAAGCCAGAAATGCATGACCCACTTCAAGCCAAGGGAGATAAATCATCACTTTGACCTTTTCAGAACGTTAAATGTGCTTAATACGGTCACCAAAGATACATAAACACGACATGGAGAAAACTAGAGCCTACAAACAGAGTCCCTAGAGTACAATAACGTGGATGTGGGACTTGATTTAGCAACAACAGCTGTACAGTAAAGATGAGCAGTGCTAGATCCGTCAAGTCCGGAAATGCTTCATCCCACAGCCGTGGAGTTCAAAGTCAAAGTCTGCATTTTGAAACCCAATACGGTATGCACATGCATACATTAGCAAAATGAAAGACCAGAGAGCAGCAGGAGAGTGTAGGTGTGTGGGATGGGTCGGATGCTGAACGTTGCTGGAATAGCGAATGCTTACTGAAGCATTCTCAGTATCGCTTTCAGGGATTTAGAGCTAGATTGTGTACTCAATTTCATCTCTTATTTCATTCTTCTGCTCACTAACCGTTTCTGATCCTCAGGTTTGCAGTCTGAGCTCAGGTTCTCTGTACTTCCTTAATTGGATAAGGTGGGATTTCAGCTCTAAATTTTTAATACCTGTGATCTGATTGTTGATTACTGACTTATCTAAATCCACTGGACTGCTTATATTCATAAACCTGCAAAATGACTTCAGGTCTAATGCAGAATTGCATCCATTGTCTTGTGTAGAAAAAACGTACCGATACACATAACAACATGGGGTGAGCTAATATTGTCATAAATAAAGAAATGTTTAATTGATTGAATGTGTGGTACTTACTATTCTAAAACTAGTACCATCTCACTGGTCATTTCATAGACCTCATGGAGGTTGACCACTCGGGGACAGGCAGCTGCCAGCTCCAGGACGGCAATCTCGTGAATGATCTCTGTTCTACAGTCTTGACCCTTTCTTCTCTTCCTCATGTACTTTGCTGCGTATTCTTTCCCTGTGCTTTTTTCCACACATTTTCTCACCACTGCAAACTTCCCTCTGAGAAAGAGACAGAGAAAGAATGAGGGAGGAAGAAAGTTGGTTATTAGAATGCTTTATGGTACAATTTTGCCTTATTTACGGCTTCTTGAAGAACATTTAAAACAACAAACCATGTGTGTAAATCTGTGGTTGAGCAGCCCATTAAAATCCCTTTAACATTTGTTCACCTCTAACTCTCCCTCTTGTCATTTTAAACATGCATGACTTTCTTCTGCAAAACACAAAAGCCGATATTTTGAAGAACATCATTAACCAAAAATGCCGCTGTTTAATTACCAACATTCTTCAAAATACGTCCAGTGTTCGGCAGAAGACAGTCAAACCTGGGTATCGCAAACCTTGCAATAGCAAAGCTTAAAAATGGTGGTAGTCATTATTACCAACTTCAATGTATCCAATCCCATACACACACAACTCTGGGCCTCTTTTCCATTGCTTTTGAAAAAAGCGGTGAGCTTGAGTGTTTGAGGGTCGTGAAAGGGGAGGGGGACTTGTGTCTAAAGATGGCACACTTATTATCACCAGGGCTGAACGTGCCTTTGTCCCTGTGGCATATTTGCAGGATGAAATCATCCCAATGATCAAACTGTCCCTCTTTGCACCCTTTGAGGTTTGGGTATGTGTCCCACTTTTAGAGTTGAACTTGATGAAGGGGCACGCGATGAAGAAGAAAACAGCACAAATACAGACACAGGCAGGACGTGTGTCGCCTCTGAGATTTCTTATGAGAAGAGCAGCGTATTGAGATGACAACCTCCTGCTGAGCTGTCTACATTCCCAAGAGCCCTGTGCGATTTTTTTATGTGTGCCACACAGGAAGTTTTACTTTTATTTACAATTTCTAACATTAACACAATTCCTTATTTTTTGAGGGAAATAAAAAACATAAAATTATCCTTTATTATAAAATGGAAATATTTATCCAATATTGCAACTTTTTAACTAGAATGCTTTACGCAAATCTCTCGTTTAACAGATCCATGAATGATTTACAGGGCAGCCATGAAATCTCCAAAGCACTGTTGACAATGCTTGAGCCGTGCAAACTGGGAAGCGCTGCACAGCTTAGCGCTCTGTTAAGTAAAACAGCGTCAGCCAAGAGAAACACACGGAAAGTTTTCGCTTCCTGGAAGAGACGGCTGAGCTGTGGAGGAAATTCGCATGAACACCCGAGTGGCATTCCAAATTAAGTCGTGTAGTCCTGAACTAGCCTTCACGGTCCATCTGCTCCCTCTGGCCCTGTACTGTTTCAGGGATTAGTCATAACTTCTCATGGACAAAAATGAAGACATTTGGCGCTTCCTTTGTTCAAAGTTAGAATTTTTAGGAGGTGTCCTCTACAAGATGTTACGATAGTAAATCTGATGAGTAAACAAATGAGTAAAGTGCATTTCAGCACACCCTTCACAGTGACCAACATTGGAACTTAGAATGATCAGCAGCACGACTTGACAACAAACAGAAGAAAACACAGTCACCTGGCGTAAGACAGCAGCATCTGTGTAACCATATCAATGAAGGTCTGGAATAGCAGACATGAGTACTTGCATGATCATGATCCGTCTTTAGCTTGAGTCTGAGGTTTCCTTAAACTGATGGGATACTAAAAGCCGTCTGTGCTCATGTGAGAGTCAAGGGGTTCGCAATGGGCTTCAGGCTTCAAAAGGAAGCTCGCCATTCTATCCAGAACAGATTTACTACACAGCTGGGACTGCGATTAAGAGGGCTTTCACATCTGTGGTTCGGTTCATTTGGTCTGGACCAAGGGCAATAAATGAGACAGTGTAGCATTTTTCTCCCAAAAGTGAACAAAGGGTGGAGACAACAACATCCCTCTTTTTTTGCCGTGTGCTAAACAATAAAAATATTGCAGTGTTCTTGTGAGTTTTTGAAAGTTGGAACCTGATATCATCATCGAACCAAATTTCGATGAGGCTCTATAGCTCCTCACAACTAGTTTGTCCACGAGCTGCCATGGAGCTATGTTTTTAAAGTGCTGACGGTCAACAAATATGTTTCGTCATCCCATAATGCAGAGCACAGCTGCCTACATCAGCTGGATTTGTTCAAAAAGGTGCAGTTCTTTTGGAAGTTGGTTCTGGTTGAGTTTGGATTAAGTTCCCATCAAAAACGAACCACTCCAGTGTTTGTATGAAAGTGTACCGGGACCACTGCTTCAAGGTTTTTCGTCCACTTTTGGTGAGCACTCGGGTACTTACATTCACACTTACCCAAACCAACCGCAACCCATCTCTAGAGCAATTTAACCCAACTAAGTGAGGCAGGTGTGAAAAAAAAGTATTTGTTCTGAAACAATACAATGTTAGTTGTTAACATGACAGTTGACCAAATGAAACTATCAGTGAGAGTTTGTCTCCTTTCATTCCTCTCATCCACGTGATGAATCAATGATTGATTCAAGCTCAACTACTTAGGGTAGTAAACTCTTTAAAATGTTCATTAATCCCCTGTCATTGAATCTGCTCTCTACCATCATATCACATCAGCTCTAGAATGTATTAGATGAGATATGGTATTAACTAGAAATGCCAGGTTTTTGCCCGTTTACTACTTATGGTGAAGTAAAATTAAGTATAATGACGACATAGTTCATAATCACATTGAGATTCAGGGAGGCTAGAATACCTTCCGGTCCTTTGAAAAGTTAATAGGCTTTTACTGCCCTTGAATGCACAGAATTCCTTCATTTCCATAGTTTAGCTTTAATCTGGTCCCCGCTGCTCAAGACTGGCTTCTTAAAAACACATGAGAATGCTCTAATCTCCTCCCATAATACCTGCCACTCTCGTGACAAGTTCACAATGTGAGCACGACTTGCAAATAAAATTTACCAACTAGGGTATTTTAGGTCACATTCGCCCTGATGTGGTACAGATGTTTTGTCAAATGCGACTTCTATTATTATAAGCCATTTAAAAGTGCTCTGCGGTTAACCAAAGTCGAGAGCCGTTGACTGAGAACTAAAGTCGTTGGAAAGTCTCGGGTTTTAAGCATTTAAAAACTATCTGCAGGCTCTAACTGTAGCAATGTCAGCATATTTTCAGAGCCTGTGGCCTCACAGAGACAACACCCGGAGCTTGATGATTTTCATGTAGGGACGTATTGAGTTGAAGCCAGGGTCACAGTTTAGTTAAAAGAACCACATCTACAGCAAAAGGTCTCTGTTGGTTTACAAGGTTAACTAACTAGAAGAAAAGTTGCAAAGAAATTTTACAATTGTAGCTTGTGGTTTGTCCAAGTAAAAAAACACACATTTGGAACTCAATTGCTTCATACAATAGCCTGAAGACAACCTTAACAACACCTTGCAAACAATTACTTAAGGAGGTCAGGGGGTCACACTTCCTTATGGATGCTGACAGATGGAAATAGGTGACACTGTTTTTTCACCAAACTGACAACGACAATTAGTGAAAACATAAGACAGCAATTTGCAGGTATAAGTTTCACATGTCCAAAATAAAGTATAATGGTGACAAACTTCTAAAGTTAATTAATATTACAACCGAAAATGGAAACCTGAGAAATTATCCCAGTCTTTATCCAAAGGTCATGTACAGCAAAGACAAAAGGACACACCATCTGGACCCAGTAAACAGTCCTCAGCTAAAACTAAGCATTCAAACCCAAACAGCATTTACCCCACAGAGGACCTTTAAAAAGTTTTCTTAGTGTACTTTCTGCCGTTCTACACAATATTTAATGAGTATTTTATGTAGTTGCAGCATTTTTTTATATTCTGCCAAGTGAGCAAATGTATATGGTCAACCTGTTACTAAAGCATCTTGGGGGAAAGTGCTGTTTTTCTTTAAAGTGCATTAATCAGCCTTAGATGTTTAAAAAGAGCCGGGGTAATTAGTTAGGCACGGCCCATTTGAGGGCAGCAAAAGCACTTAAAGGTGGGGAACAAAAACAAGGTAAGACATAAAGCTCCCAAAAGTGTACACACGTTAACAGAGGGGTGAAAAAAGGCTTCTGGAGTGAAAGTGGAGGCTTGTTTACTTTGTGTCTATGACATGGGCGAATAATGAACTCTGACATGTGACCTCAGAACAGAGCGAGGGGCGCTTGTTTGCATGCTCCATGGGCACAATGACAGATATTTTCTAAATATCTTGGGAAAGGGCATTACGTCATCTGCAAAACAGTAGGCAGTTTTTCAGACCTGACTACATCCTTTCAGCACCCTGTTCTTTGTTAAACAGAGGTAATTTACAGAAAACAGATCTGGACTGCTTGCCATTGCTTGCACTTAAGGAGACAAACAAATGATGTATTCTGACTTCATTTCATTTAAACATTGCAGCTGAGCCTTCTTTACAGACTAAAACCAAAATACCTCCTCTTCTTTTGACTGACATTTATAAATGACATTACTTCATTTTGTGTAAACCATCCCTTAAAAAAAAATAGTAATGTTTGACTCTGTCACCTATAATGTAGTTCTATACACATTCTTAATCGTTTTTCTTTGCAGTGCAAAAAGTCTGAAATATTTCAACTCTTACAGATGCTTGGTTCACATTCAGACTGGATATTCTCTAAGGCACTTTGCCTAAGATCATCATTGCTTCTTCGACACTTGAGAACAATAAGGAGTTCAAAAACAAACTTGGCTGTCAGATGATGCAGACATCACCCCCCACCCGCCACTGCCACCCTCTCTGCGTTTCCATGGCAGATGTTTTCATTGGGATCTTAGACCCATATAACAAGAATGGCAATGGCAATGATGTCATGGCATCCCACATTGCTATCAGAGATTCTCTGAGAAAGACAAGAGGAAACTGCTCTTGTAAAAAGTGATGGTAGGGTCCTGGGGAGAATCCCACTGTACACATCCGGCGATCACTCAGAACTCAAGTGGGGATGGTGGCCTCACAGAAGGCCGGTGAGATTTATGAGGGGTGAGAAATTCTCAGATGATGACACGCTGTTTAAGACAACAGTGAGACTGTGGTGTCATCCATCTGTACACTGTAAACACATCCCTCCCGAATGTGTTCCGAAAGTCCAACTTTTAATTAAAAAATAACAAAGATAGTTTGCAAACTGACCTCTTGACAAAAGTAATTAGACGGATACTAAAAAAGAGTTTGACCTGATTGTTTGACATTGTTGTCTTCCAGGGATGCTCCGATCATGATTTTTAGCCACCAATACAGGACATGATTGTTTGTCATGGTGAACAAGTTTCTATTTAACTGATATTTAAGCTCACTAATCACTTTTTACTAGAGATGTTGCATTTGTTATAGTTTAAATTGTATAGTATATATATATAGTATTTATGTACTAAATGTAATGTAAGTATTGTTTTAACAGAGTACTAAATACATAAAAAAGCATCCTCATGTACGTCCTCACTCCTTGACATCATCAATCAATCAATCAATCAATCTTTTATTTGTCACAGACACTGTTACATGCCGTGAAATGGCACCCCTCGGACCATAAACACATAACACATCAAGGGAAGACAGATCCGAGAGGTAGTACAGAGAAAAAGAAACAACATGATACACAAGGAAAGTTGGCTCAAAAAAAGAACCCCTCTCAGACTGTCCTACATTAGGGCAGTGTGAGACCCGGGAGACAAAAAAGCCCTTGCATTAAGCACATAAACTGGACATGACATTGCAATGGGGAGGGGGACAGGGAATTGAGGTGTCCAATGTGGGCAACAGCCATCTGCCCCTGCAGCTATGGAGTACAGCGCTGGATCCAGACCCGCCTGCCCACACCTCATTAATTGTGAGGATCATAAGATCAGCCAAGTTTAGTCAGTACTGATCGAGTCAAAAAATGGATTATCGGTCAATACCGATCTCGATTGGCATGTCATTGCAAAAACACATACATTGTAAGTTAAAGGTGATGAGATCTCACGTTGTTCTTTCAAAGAGCAGAAAACTGTAAATGGCACGGTTCCATTCAGCAATCTCTGACAGTATTAAGAAACTTGGCACTTCCCATGCAAGAGGATAAAGTGTCGCCTGAATGTTTGAACGCAAATTACACTTCTCATTTTACATGGACCTCTTCCCATTAAATATCTAAGGCCTAATCTGCAGCGGGCATGGGTTCTCATACCCACAAAGCCAAGGTATTTGTTGATGTAAAGCATTTGGCTGGTGTCCACATACAATGGTAAAGTACTGGTTCTGATCCGTCAGGACTGGGTGTTTCCAAAGCACAGTGGCAAAGGAATGCAGTATAGCGGCCCTGCAATTATCCACAGTTGAGCATCTAGAAACCGCAGGACTGCTCCGATTTCACCTCATGGTCTGTACCGAGGACAGATTTACGCTAACCAGAATCATTGTCAACCTTTTTAATGATAAGCAACAAATAATTCTTATCTTGTTCAGTTTGAGATTAAAGCAAAAGCATTTTATAATAGCACAATGCATATTATGAAAAATAGTAGTCATGTGAAACACCTTAACCATGGCTGTGCGTATATAAATATTCTATGTTAAAATCTTCTTTAAAGTCGTGATTTCAAATTTATTTCAAATTTGGATGGCATCGTCTGCATGGTTTTCCAGCGAAACCTCATTAAAATTCGAAAGGAATCTACTGAAACTGAACACTAAATACTGTGAAAAAGCTTCTCCACATGTGCACGACCGTCAAAATAAAAACAGCTGGAGCAGCCAATCACATCCCTTAGATCTTATGCCCTTCAAATGGACCTTTGGGAAACATAAAATGCTTACTGACTCCTGCTTCTTATTACATTCTATTCAGGTGAAATTATCTGGCTTAAGCTGCACGCCGGGTGGCAGACATCCAGACGGTTGTGCTTTTAGTCCAATAATGTTGATGTGTTTTGCAAACAGACAGATCAGATAGCCTGCTGATATTTCATGTTTAAGAGTCTGGCAACTGACTAACACAACAGATTGGTCTATCTGATCATTTCGGTAAGGGGTTAACCGTAGAACAGATGAAGAGCTTGTCCAGATGGCTATGGGAGCCAAATTTTAGCTATAGAGTTTTGCCGTGTACTCTATATTCTACATCGAGTCAAATCGCTTGTATTCTTGTCTGAAATGCAAGATGCAGATCTTAACAAACGGCTGCGAGAGCCGAACCTGTTTTCAGACTTTTCACAAACCTATCACAATTTTTTGCGTTTTCAAATAGAGATCTTCAAATGCCAAAACTGAAAAACCTCTCCATGGTATTTCACACTTGACTTCCAAGTGTTTTATTGGAATACTAACTTTCATCCGTCATCTCTTTTTCATTAAAAAGAGATCTGAAACAGCATTTTGCTGATCTGGGGACCATAAAAGTCAAAAGAAAGTTTTGCATAGGTGTATAATAATAAACCATACAATTAAACACCAACAATAAAGAGCGCTGTACAGCCTATGCTGAATACTGGCATCAATGCAAAGAATGAATGTTTTATGATCATGTGATCGAGCCTAAACATTAGTGTGCCAATGACCTTCATGCCATTGTGTTTTTCATTAATATCTTTCACAAATTATGGTATTTACACGAATACAGAGCAGCTGATCAGAACCTAAGGATGAATATTGTTTAACAGGAAAATAAATGATTATTATATTCAATGCACACAAAATAAAATGCAAAATATTAGCAATCATAAAAATTATATATCTTTATATATATAATATTATATTATATATCTTTATATATAATATTATATGATATATCCCTATATATTATATTATAATATATATCTTTATAATAAATATCTTTAATGAATATATTTCTTACTTAGTTAATTCAGATCACATCATTTATAATGATAAAATGAAAAACACAACATTCTTCTAAATACTTACCCAAAAGTGGACCAAAACTCAATCTTTGGTAAGAGTTTGTATGTTGATGACAATGAGAAACAACAAGTAACACAAATAATGTAACACAAATAATGTAACACAAATAATGTAACACAACACAAATAATGTAACACAACACAAATAATGTAACACAAGTAACACAAATAACACAAAGAATGTAACACAAACAATGTAACACAAGTAACACAAATAAAGTAACACAAGTGTGTATCTCACCTGCCCAGCTCTCTACCAGGAGTGACGTCATAGCATTCAGTGAACGCCTCGCGCCTGATGACGGTTCGGGTCTCGCGCAGTAAACCGTTGCGGTTCTGACCACTGGACTCGGGAGTCATGACGTATGTGGTTTAATTTCTCACCTGTGACCAATCACTGAATGTTTCTCTGACGAAACTTTCATTTTCAGCCGAATCCGGAATAAAAGTGTTTAGAGTTAAATGTTTAGAGTTAAATGTTCAGAGTTAAATGTTCAGAGTTAAATGTTTAGAGTTAAATGTTTAGAGTTAAATGTTTAGAGTTAAATGTTTAGTTCTGCTCTCCACTCAGAGTCTGCTCGAGTTGAACTGAAGCAGCTCGCTGCTCGCTGTCCGCCGTTGCTGTGGTAACGGATGTGAATGACGAGGCTCTCCGCCAATCACATGCGAGGGTTGAGCAGTGGGCGGAGAGAAGATGTGCACGGCGAGTCGATCAATTAATAAATAAATTAAAAATATGTTATGATAATAAATATACTTAATGTTGAGTTCTGAAGGCGTTAGGGGAAGAAAGAAATGTTAAAAAAATAATAATTATTTAAATGTTCTTTTTTTTATTGTTTACACACACACACACACACACACACACACACACACACACACACACACACACACACACACACCACACAGAGATTAGTGAACACACACACACACACACACACACACACACACACACACACACACACACACACACACACAGAGAGACAGTAGTGAACACACACACACACACACACTCACACACACACACACACACACACACACACACACACACACACACACACACACACACACACACACACACACACAGAGAGAGAGAGAGAGAGATTAGTGAACACACACACACACACACACACACACACACACACACACACACACAGAGAGAGAGATTAGTGAACACACACACACACACACACACACACACACACACACACACACACACACACACACACACACACACACACACACAGACAGTACTGAACACACACACAAACACACACACACACACACACACACACACACACACACACACACACACACACACACACACACACACACACACACACACACACACACACACACACACAGAGAGAGACAGTAGTGAACACACACACACACACACACATATACACAGATACATTTATGCACACACACACATTTTATATGCATGACACTTTTACTGAATTTGTTTGAACACAAGGATATTTGGAAGAATGCACCCAAACAGTTCTGGACCCTATTAACCACCATAGTAGTCAAAAGTCTCATTTTGTGTTCATCAGTGAAAAATATATTTAATATTTTTCCTACTACGGTAAAGGAAAAGTCTTCGTCCTTCAAGAAGACTTTAATTTTTATGCAAGACAATGCTCCATCACATGCATCAAAGTACTCCGCTGTGTAGCTGATCAGTAAAGGCCTTAAAGATTAAAAAAGAATGATATGGGGCCTTCTTCGCCTGACTTAAACCTTATTGAGAACTTTTGGGCTTTTCTAAAGCAGGAAATTTTCAGTCAGAATTTAAACAGTGAATCTCTCTGAACACATCTCTGTGTCTGCGAGGCTGTGATTGCGAAATGAAGGGTGGATATATTGGTCACAAAGGCTTTTTTACATTTCAGAAATCTTTTTATTATACATTCTGAGCTTGTTTATTATTCTCACTTGTGAAAATAAAGTAGTGAGATGAAATCTTTGTTTTTTTATTTAGTTGCATAATAATTCTGCACACTAATAGTTGCGTAATAATGGTTTCCATATAGATAATCTCTTTAGATATCCAAAACTTCCCTTTTACTGCTTAAATGTTCAGATTTGAGTTCTTTTTACATTATTTATTGACCAAGAGCACTGTAGTTGTAAAATAACAAAATTAATCCTCCAAAATGAATGAATAAAAAAATAAAACTTGTGCACTAGTATGTCAATTTAACATTTCTTCTAAAATAATTAAAATCACCACACTTATAATTTAACCCCATAACCTACATAAACCTTTCCAGGTTTTAGATTTTGCTTCTATTAAAGAAAAGTAGAGCAAATCAAACAAGCACAAAGATACTTTCTAAATCTAAGACCACACAGTGAAGCCCTCTAGTGTTTCAAAAGTGTCAATAGATATTTGTATCTGGATATTTGTATTGTGTAAAGAGTTTTAATTATGATTTGTATAATAATCTATCTACAAAGAATGTATTCTGTACTCATGGGGAATCCATACTCATACTCTTAGGTTTTCTCTTTTTTTGATTTCTATAGCCATGTGCACTGGAACATGTAATGCAAGCGATTACAAACAGATTATTTATTGACATTTCTGTACAACAGTGTGGGCCAAAGGAAGCCAAACCGGCAGATTGACCCACAAATGACAAAAACAAAGTCTGCTGAAGTAGAACAAGTGGACAGGTCAGAAATACGAGGCTGACCTATAGTTTTCCTTGTTCTTAAAGATTCTTTGTACATGTTAAATAACAACAGTATCATTTATCATTGCAAGTAAAGGGTTTCAAATGCAATCTTATCACTTTTCAAACTTAGTTGTGTACAAAAACAATAGAAAATACAAAACGCAACATAAAAAATGATATAAATATACCAATATAACATTAACTGAACAATATGTCAATTAATAATCACAATTTCACGCAATTTGCATTCGTGTTCACAAATTATAAACATCCTTCCAAAGAAACTTCAAAGCCAAGAACAACATATAGTTAACAAGAAAATATTTTAACTCAATTTTACCCCTCATAGGTCCGTTGTATTGTTTAGGACGATGTCAATGCAACATTCTAATGATAGATACTGTCCGAGCATTCATGCATTAAAAAAGTAGCTCCCTACTGTATGTAGGCCCGGCTAAAAATGGCAAAATGCCTCCAGACAACATCAAAGGATATTTCATTTTCCTGTTTAGATTTACCTGTGTTTCTTAGAACAGAATGACACGTCAAGGAAAATAAAGTTCATAATACATAAAAATGCCACTTAATACATTTCACAATAAATGGAATAACAAACGTATATCATGCGATGGTGTTGTCAGTGGTAAGTCATTGTTGAACTCCAGATGACGATTAGGAGGATGGGTCACTGAGAGGTTGTTTGTATGATTTGAATGCTGAGGAAAATACATGATACAAATTCTGAGAATTATTTTACAAGCTGGTGATAAATATTTAAAACAAATATCAATGCAATAATCTGATCTGGACACCTGATAAGAAACAGGAGCAACAGCAGTTATTTCTAGCGTGGCAAGTCAAATTCTGTGTGGCATCGGGGCAGCTTTGTGTTTACGTTGCTAATTTGGTTACACAGAAGTCGATAACATCACCTGTGTCATGTGTGTCCATGTGTACTTCCTTATTTTAACCTTAAACGATTATTAGTGTGTAAGAGAAATTGAGATGAGTAAAATTCCCTATACATCTAAAAAAAATCAGGTTTTACTGTCCAGTTCTGGAATAACAATGAAACAATGCAATTTTCAGATGGCATACTATCAAACAACTTGTGCATTAAATAATATGTATTATGTGCATATAATGCATATAATATTCGTTGCGTCAAATAAATCATATGTATCGTTCAATTTTAAATATAGCCTATGACTTAAGTTCAAAACATGTGAATTATTTTATGTATATTTAAAAATTTAATTTTTAATGTATATTTAAAATTGGCTTCGCTAGTATTCCATTCCGAACATTGACTGCGTATAACAAAAATCAATGTTACACACAACCTTGTCATTTCCCTTCACAAAAACAATAATTGATTCCAATGTACAATTTTTACAGTAGATGGACAAATACATAATGTATAAGACATCATTTAGGTCACAAGTCTGAATATGATGTTGCTGTAGGTGTGCAGCAGGTATAACCAAGAGAGCGATGTTGAAAATGAATAGTTGGCTATTCTATCTGTTTAACACAATAGGCTGGAGTTTCACCATTGCATACATCTCCGTTCTGCTCTCCTATTTCTCGGACGACTCCGGATATACATTTTGTGTATTATACATTTAAAGTGTAGAAACATGCTATTTCAAGTCTCTTTCAACCGTTAAAAGTCTCATCAAAGAATTCTGCATATATGTTTACTTTAAAAATCGTTAAAAAGTCTGTTTTGTTTATGAAAATGTGATTGCATTAAGAAAACCAAGTCTAGTACTGTAGATGGCCTGTGTGTCTTCACTCCAGACCGAATGTACTGGTCTCCTCCACAGCGGTTAAGAGTTTCTCGTACAGCATGGTGTATGATGGGTAAGGAGGCAGGTCAAGACGGTTAAAGCATGTGTGTGCCCTTAAGGAAATAAAAGACAAAAAAGAGGTCAAAGGTCTGTTGTCGGACACTTCTTGTGCTTTGTACATTGCCAAAAAAAGGCACAATCCTAAAAGAAATATTGACCATTAAATATTGAATGACATAAACTATATAATAACTGTACATCAGAAGCTTTTGGAAATTGAGCTCTATAAAATAATAAAAAAGGAAAATTCTGACACGTACCCAGTTATTCAAAAAAGGACACAAAAAATATATTCTGTAAAAGGTTCAAAATTAAACAGCGATGGTACCCGATCATTGGTTACTAACATTCTTTAAAATATCTTCTTTTGTGTTCAGCAGAAAAAAACAAAAAGGGAAATAAATGGCACCACTTTTCAATCACTTCGCTTTTTAAAAAGCACACTATTAGCAGGTTAAAACAATTCATCATAAGTTAAAAAATGTTCTTTATATTCCTCCTGACAAATCATATAAAAATCTGAAGTTGAGTGAGGCATCTGTATCCTTTGCATCACATTGTTCTTATTTTGCTGCGCCAGTTGACGCTGTGAATGACATATTCAATGTGATTCTCATTCTGGCAGAGAAATATGAGCCTGTGCTTTAGCGCTGACAGTGTCAGGCTATTGATCCCGTGTCCCTCCTGTTTGCCAGAAGTACAGGATGCTATGGAATGTCAAGGTGAAACTATGGATGCAGATCGACCCTTAGTGACGAGTTTAGAAGTCAGATTTAAGGATGGGATGCTGTTATCGCAGGTCGCTTTATTTACAAAAGAGTCTAAAGGGCACAACGGCAGAAAATGTGAGTTTGCAGTTTGTGTTTTAAAATGTGGAAGATCCAAGGCTGCTACAAAAAAATGTAACTTTGTGAACAATATTTTATCTGTGTTTATCTGTATGTATATTATACCCTCTATTTTAGAATTAGGACTATCAGGTGAAAAAAAAGATTAGCTTCCAAACACATTACTTTTATTTCAATCCTGGTGTTTAAATAAATAAAGGCTTGTGACATCCTGGAAAGACTCCAATGATTAATCTTGCTAACAAATATGTTTCTTCGCAAGACGAAATATACATAAAATTTAAAATATGTGGAATTACTACACAGTACAATTGTTTTTCAGGATTTGAGACCCCAATACTGTTACTTTAAATAAATCCCATACGCTAAGGATTGACTTTGACTTCCCATTTGGAAAACTGTATAAAATGTATTGTACTTTCATTTAACCCCAACTGTGGTTATATGCAAACACGGAAGAGAAATCCATTATTTACAACTTTGTTGGCATGTTATCTCCTGCGGTATACCTTGGCAGAGAGGTGATCTTTCCCCACTTTTCAATGCAGAAGCGTCGCAGGCCATTGCTACCTCGCAGTGCTGCGAAACCCTCATAGGGAACACTGGATGTGCCGGTCACAAACTGCAGCAGACGAAGCCTCTGTTCATTATTGAAGCGTTCCACAGCAGCCCAGAACCACCGCATCACAATGTGCCCGTCATGGTACCCTGAAGGGTGATGGAGATATAAGGTTTGTGTTCAACATAAAGAAGACAGTCATATACAAGTTTAGATTGATGTAAGGTTAAAAAAAACAGAATCAATTATTATTTTCTTTTCCTTTAAAGAAAGAACAACATAGTCATGAAATAACAACACAGGCAACATTTAAATTCTGTCCTCATTTCTTCTGCAAAACACAAAGAAGATATTTTGAAGAATAATGGGCACTGTCAACCAAGTAAGTAGGTGCCAGAGCTGTCCAGTTACTAACTTTCTTCAAAATCTCTTCTTTCATGTTCTCCGTACGCAAGAAAGTCACACGATAGTAAATTAAGACAGAATAATAATTTTAGGTGAACGTTGAACTATAACAGAAATGGAACCTCAAAGAATTTTTTGGCATACTCTACAAAAGCCTTCATAGGTGTCCATCTGATCTGATCGCAGATAAGCCGATGCTTTCATATTAGAGGTCTTGCAAGAAAAGTCAACAATGCTTTCAATTCCAAGTGAGGTCCTTTACCATTTATGAATCCATCGAGCCGCAATATGAAATTCAACAACGCTTAAATGTTTTTAAAGTCAACAGCTCGGTTCTATGTAATGAGCTTCAATCCGAGCAGATGGGATACTTGTTTTGGCATATGTGGTTTGATGTGATCCTACTGATCCCAAAAAATCACAAGTGCAAATCACAGAGAAGGATGTCGTGCAAAACAGAACGCAACCACTCGAACCTAGCCGAAAATATCAGCACAAGTTAGACCTAAAGCAGCATACTTTACAACATAGAGTACTTGAATTTAACATTACAATCCATTTGAAATTGGAGTTTAAACACCAAATCTAACAGAGTATAGAGGAATATCAACCAACAACGTCATAAATGTCTTAATGTTCCCCTTGTTTGTTTCTTAAAATGTAACATACTGTATATAAAAACAATACACAAATAAGCATCATTAAAAACTCGATATTTACCTAAGGGGTCAATAGGATGTCCATATGTAATAAAGTAGATTTTTGTTAACATTATTATTATACCTCCTCTATATTCTGTACTGCATCTCCAGTCATTCAGATCAATCTCGGCTGTCCCTGCGATGACCAACTCCAGCTCACGGGCATCAAACACCGACACCAGACGAGAGTCTACAACCTGCATCAAAATACACAATTAAAGGAGTTTGCCATTTATTTGAGCACTATTTCTAATAGAGAAAAGAACATTTAAGCTGACGCACCTCATAGAAACCTCTCACAAGGGCTTCGGTCTGCTGCACCACCCCTCTCTCGACTCTCCATCTCGCCATACGCTCAATGTACTCCTTCTTGTTCTTTTCCGTGACCTGGATGTTAGTGCCACCTGACTTCAGTTCTCTTTCGGTCACCTGTCAAGAAATCAAACAAGGTTAATGTCTGTCCAAGATAAGAAGCAATAGACTTCACTAATGTAGACAGCACTAATGTAACTCTGTGGTGCCCTCCCTCACAAACAATGGCATTCCTTTTGTGTTCCACCACCTGCTATTTTGTTTAACAGTGACTTGAAAAAAACAAATGGTTTCTATCATCACCTGTCCAAAGACCTCTTCATTCACTGTAAAAGTGAGGTCGAGGATATCGGTGATGTCATTGTCCTTCATCCACTGTAAGCTCTGGTGAAACTCCTCATCCAGGTATTCCAAATCAGTCAGATCGGTCACTCTATACGTAGACATACAACACACATCCAAATCGTTTCATATTCTAGTTATTTGAGAATAACAAGGAATGATCTAGGACGTACAATCTAAGCAGGGCCTTGTAGAATGGACGGGTGAAGAAAGCATCCAACAGGTACTGATGGATCAAGGCCAGACCCAATATTCGCCCGCTGAAACGGAACCTGCGAATGATCATTAAAATATGAAAATCAAAGTACTTTTAGAAAAATGTACACAAAAAAATCTGATTTTAAAAGCTTTGAAATAAAGTAAATTAACTTTTTCAATTTTTTGTATGTATGTAAAAATGTGAATCTCCATATTAGCATTCACCAATTTAATGATGTATGTTCCAAATATATATTCGTTAAATAAATACTTTTCATTCCATATATGTTAAAAATATTTGTAAATTTTAAATAAACTGCTGGATTTTTACTGCTGCAATTATTTTTATATTTTCCATTGATAAAAATCTTTTCAGTGTTTGTGTTTAAAAGATTTTTATAAGGTAAATATAAGTGTTTGTTTTCATAATATTTCCCATGCCACATCAAACATTTTTTGCAGTTAGTATAAATTAAGTATTTTAATATGAAAAGCCTTTGCATTTAGTCTCCTAACGCTATATTTATACAACAAAACAAAGACGTAGCGTGACCGTCACTTCTTGCTTTTCTTAGGATTTGACTAAACAGCACGCAGTTCTTCAACCACACACCACATCAACCAGAACTACAAAAGCTGGACTTCAAATGCATTCCAAGCTCAGGGAGCAATAATGAAGGATAAAGAGAGAGGAGGATAGTGACTACGAAAAATTCTAACCATTCCAAATGGTTCTCCACAAATGCAGACATGGGGCTAATCTGCACAGTATACGTGTCATTGGCCGAGTATTCAAACAGACCGTAGTATGGATTGAAAAGCTCCTGAGACAACAGAAAGAAGAATTCTCGTGATGGTCCGCTGTAGTCTAAACTGTGAAAAACAAGAACATCACATTGTGTTATTTGTAACCATGCATATCATATTTATGTACTGTATGTATTCTATACATTTAATTTACATGTTTTCTGTGTTTTGCCTTTTTAATTGTGCTTTTTTTTTACATAATGCAACAGTGTAAAAAGAGCTACATACAATTCTATTTAATTTAGAGTATCTTAGAAAAAAAGCTTAAATTAAACCCAATGGAGACTTAAATTCCAATAAAACTATTAAAATATACCCCATACATCTATTAAAAAACCTTTGTAAATGATTGTATAACATAGCTGTGTATTATCTCTCCTGACATAGTATCAAAATTAAATACAATTCTTACTTTTTAAGGAAATGGAAATGAATTCTAACATATGAGACCAAAGGAGATTTGATGTTGTGGTGCCATAATGAGTGTAGGTTTCTCAGTTTTGGATGTTCCAAGTCTAAAGCGACCTATCTTGGATAAATGCATTTAAATTTAACTAATTTCTAATCAAAAACATATAGTTTTGCTTTGTCCTAAAGTTTTCTGGATGACTTTTATCTCGCTTGAAACATGCATCATTATCAAGCTCAGAAGAGCCTGGACATCTTTTGAAATAAGGAAAACTGTGTCCAACCAAAGAAAAAGGGTGAACACATTTTGAATTGAAATCATTTTTACCTTAACTCATTTCTTCAAAGGACTTACCCCTCCTCTCCTGTAAAAGTGATGTAGAGCTTGTTTCTCTGGAGCTCCTTGCGAGAATAGGCCATCACTTGATTAAAAGTACCTTCCAATAAATGATCCCTTCGGATTATCAGCCTACAAAACCCCACAATGACATCATCAATGTGACATCATCAAGTTAACAGACTCTCAAAGCTAGTTCAATATGTAAAGTATCACATTTAATGTTTTATTACATTTAAGAGAAAGAAATTGTTGGCTATGATAGCTCAAGCAGAGCATTCATTCCCAGAAAACACAGAATCGAGTTTTAAGGATAACAGAGACATCCAACTTTTTATTTCTCCATCCATCACACACGTTTTAACCAAAAGAAAAACAGACACAAACAAAGTCACGCTTACTTAATTTTTCCTGGCCCCTGGCCATAGCCTTTGGCTTCCAACTTCCTGTAAAAACTGCGAAGTTTCGCCTCAAAGTCCCTGCGGTACGGAGCCGGAGCTCTGGCCCTTTGCAAGCCTGTCAAAATACACACATACACACGTACACACACAGTGCAACTATCATATATTGAAATGGACCTGAAAATATTGAATTTATAATTAAAATGTAAATTAGAAATCATTGAAATAAGACTTTATTTAATATGATGCAGTAATGCAGAGCCCTCTCAACAAATGGAGCCGGTTGCCATGTTGTAAAAGTAATTTCTTTGCACATTTTCATCTTCATCTTCATCTCAAATCCAAACTATCATAACGCTCCATATAGGCTCATTAAACTTGTGCTAGCACATTCTAAGAAGCACAGCGGGACATCACCGTCATAAAAATAAGAAGTTTCATGCCGCGGCTTCCCGGGGGGCACACGTAGGCGTTTGAGTCGACAAAAACTTCCTGCCAAGGGGATGCCCATAAGTATGATTTGTTTCAGCATGAGGGAGGCGGTGGGTTGGTTAAACTGCAACCACAAATACGTGGCAACCAACTGAAGTGTGGAAGGATTTCTCCTGCTGTGTTAAGAAAAAGCTCTGCTGCGTCTTGGCACGCACGGTTATACATGTGGGGCCGATTCGTGTTTCCACAAATGGAAATTGAAATGAAAGACTGAATAAAGTCAACAAGTGGATGTTTGTTGTTAAGACACAGACTAAGTAATGATGTAGAAACTGTAGAATCATAATCTGGCATTGTTGAGGTTAAGCTGGTGTCTAGCACTGGCCTTAAGCATGTGAAAATTCAGTCCTAACTGTATTTATATAAAATTATTATAAAAACTTCAGAAAAAACATGCAAACGCTTTTTTTAAACAGTGCAGTAGTGGGCAAAGGTTTGGCACACTCGAGAAAAATGTTTCTTAGTATTTAAGTCTGAAGGTAAATGAGTTAATGTCTAAAATGAGTTTAATAGATAAATATTTTGTTTGGCAAACGTGTTTTTTTCATGACAATTGTATGACATTGAAATGATTGACTTTGACTTAATATTAAAGAAAGAACAGAGCGCGGAATAGACAGGGAGTCATTTAAAAATCTTTAGAAAGAATCTCAGGGTGAGATCTTGAGAAGCTGCTTGAGAAAATGACAAGAAAGCATTTCTGCAAATTCTAGCCGAAATGCGACAAGTATTTTTGTAGTTATAACATATTTCTTATACAGTTGTTCCCTTTGCGTTGTTTCATAATTTTGTTACGCTTATTATAATTATTAAATGCGGAGAAAATAATAAATACATAAGAATGAAAAGTAAATGATTTTACAGCACTTGGAGAAATGTGATCGTACCAGGTGAGCTCTGCGGTGAGGATCCTGGAGAGCAGCGGGGAGAGAAACTGAGACCCGGGTGGAAGGAGTGAGGTGGAATGAAGGACATGATCTCTTCTTCAAACAGACTGAACGACAAAGAGAAACAATATTACCATTTAATATAAATAAAGAATATATATAACGACTGCTAGTCAATATACCTTAACAACATAACCAGATCTGCATCACACGACAGCTTTTCAACACCTTGAGGGCCTTCAGTCCTAATGTAATGGATTTTCTCCCTGACGGAAAACATGCCAAAGTCATTAAAACATTCAAGCAATATCATTTTTCCAATCTCACTGCTTTTGTTTTCTGTTCTGAGTGGTTGTTGAAAGATCTGATCCCACGGGCTGTTAATAGTTCTTCAATGGAAGAGTAATGCACTTCTCTGTTGAATGGATTTATAATATGCTGAGTAGAGAAATGCTTTTAAGATACGATCAGCCCGATATATCCGTAACACAGCGCATGACTTACTGTATCTCCAAAGTTAAATGCTGATGTACAACATCATCGCTCTTTTGACATATTATTATATTTGTATAATAAATGTTTGTACAGTGTTAGACGAAAGTCATATCAGATAGGTTGCAACAGTTCGAGTTCTTTCATTCTTTGACATAAAAACGCATATAGGCCACAAATTAAGATTTGTTTAGATACTGTATGTCACACATGACATGTCCTCACCTGAGCGTGTGATTCCTGGCGAGACTGGGTTGCCGTTCCTGCAGCATGTCTAATATGTTTGGTTGACGAAGGAAAGCCACAATTTTGTCATTGTATGCTGAAAAATACAAAAAGTGAAACGAATGAAATTCCTGAACCAAAAGCATACAAAATATTGCACTGAAAAATGTTGCTGCCATAAAGTGAAGATGTTATTTTCTCATCCTCCTTTCATATCTTCATGACCTTTCGTATGGCAAAAAAAGATATTTTGAAGAATGTTGGGTACTGGAACCCATTCACATGCATTAGTTTGTGTGTCACTGCTTCTGGGTTACTTTTCTTAAAATATCTTCTTTGATGTTGTTTTTTGGAGTCTCAATAAACTAGGAGTGCTACAATTTTAATAGTCAGTTAAGATTGCATAGGTGTTCTGGTTGTTTTACATCCCAAAAATCTAACACAAAATGGATTTGGGTTGTGGACAAACACACAGTAAATGTGTCCTTTCAAAAAGTAAAGAAAGCAAAACATAAAATGCACAATTTAACAAAACAGGTAGTGTGCATATTTTTTGCTATGTCTCGATATAGGAAATAGTATCAAACTACCAATTTTTTTAATGTAAATCCTTACATTGTCTTTCAGCCTTTGATTGTCCTAAAAATTGGATAAGAAAATAAAAACGAAATGTGTGTCTGTTGTCGAACCTAGAGGCACTGAATCCGGCGGATGAGGACTCCTGATGGCAGCAACCAGACCATTTCCAGGCCTGCTGACCATTGATGCTCCTCTGCTGCGGGACACCTCAGAAGCCTGAGATAACGTCACACATAAACGGTATTATAATCACAATTAAAAAACAAATGTAAACTCTTGATTGTGTGCTGTTGTACCTCTCCAGCACTATAGCTGCGCAGTCTCTGTAAGTGTTGTCTGTGAGTGAGGTGGCTGGGCAGTCTACCGTTCTGAAGAGGAATTCTGGGGTCGATGAAGGTTGTCGCACGACTGTTGTGGTCTACAAAGAACGACTAGAAAAAGCAAAGTACCACATTATAAAACAACACCTTTCATTCAATGTGAACTAACGTGTATTATGTATATTGTAGGCTTCTTGAAAGTGCCCACCTTGCCCTGCGGGTCTGTCTTAATCTCCCAACCTCTTGGGAGCTCCAGATGTGTGTCAGCAAATTTGTTGAGGAAAGCGACAAGGTCGCGGTTGTGTTGATACCGCTCAAAGTTGCGTGCGTCTCTGCGTATTTTCAGGATCATGTGCTTCAGGCAGGTGCTGCTAGTAAACATTCTGTATGCACCCTGAGGATGTGATGTTATTGTATTTCAATACATAAATACATTAAAACATTTTTTTAAATATCATGCATATTTCATCAAAGCTTTGATTATTAAGGTGTTTGTAGAAGTGTTTATACTTAGAACACTGGAATATAAGCAGATCAGACCCATGATTTTGAGAACATAAAAATCTATATAAATGGGATCTTTAAGTATAACGGGGTGCAAAACCTTAAAACTCTCTAGTTTTTCCAAACATGTATACATTTCTTTGTTTGGTTGAAGACACACACACACACACACACACACACACACACACACACACACACACACACACACACACACACACACACACACACACACACACACACACACACACACACACACACACACACACAAAATGTGAACAAATGCTTGTTTCCAAAAACTTCTTAGACCCTATTGACAACCATACTTAAAAAAAGTATGGTAGTCAAATAGGCACAATAACTTTTTGCTGCCCTACATTCTTCAAAATATCTTATTCTGTGATAAAAAAAAAAACAATAAAGTCTTTTTTCCACTATATTAGTACAAAGGACATTTTTGGTTATAAGGAACAGACATCTTTATCTGTACTCAACTGAACAAAGAAATGTATTTTCAACGGAAATAAGAGTAATCGTTTCTTTAATTGAAGTGTACAGAGTCCATTTCAGTAATCTAAAATGACTGAGTTCTAAATAACTCTATTTTATTTCTATAATTTGACAGTTTGCAAGACGTCTGATCACATACAGCTACAGGACGACTAATACAAATATACACTATATACAGAAGAGAAAAAGTAATAATAAGTATTGATAATATACAGTAGTATTAAATAATGTCACTTTTACATGCTTTAAAAGCCAAGAAACATTATTTCAAAACATTGTTGGTTACCAAAAATAATCATTAACGTGTATCTATATCTTTGGAATAAATAAGCGATTTTCCAGCTATAAACATAAAGACATATGAAAACTTCTCACTGTGACTTACATAGTTGGCATGGAGGACAGTGAAGAATTCCGGGTGGGTGACAAACTTCACAGCTGGGCACTGAAGCAGCAGGGTGACATTCTGACTGTTCACTTGAGATGGAGAACTGTCTCTTGTCTGATCTAAACATATCACAGTTAAAGTTATTACCATGCAACAGATTTGTTTTGGGGTATAGAAAAAATTCTATTGGGATTCAGTGTCATTATATTATTTTGTATCATTCACAAATACAATTTAAAAAGTAGCAATTTATGTTGAAACTGAAAATGAGTGACGTCGCGGTTCTGTGATGTTCATACGGCATCGCAATCTCCTCATATGAAAATCATCATCTGAAGAAAAGCCAACCTGAAGACTGTGGTGTGGATTCAGCATCTGTGTCTGCGCTGCTGTTTCTGTCAGACGCACGACCCGCCGGTTCATCATCTGTGGCCATAGTCCTTTGAATATTTTGATACCTGTATAGAAATATGATTATTGAGCCTATAGGTTGTGTCCTGCAACTAAATGAAGGAAAAGCAGTTCTCGTAATCTTTCATCAGTGCCATTTAAATCACTTTTAAACCTGGATAAATAATCCTTATAATAAAAAAAAAATCAGGACAATTTTATGACATTCATTTTGGGAACCTGATGGTTTAAACCAGCAGGAAGCAAAGTACCAAACAAACATGCTTTTATCTAAGAGATGCCATATCAGGTATGCAGTTGAGATCCATGGATGATCTCATAGAAGATTTAGAACAGATCCTCGACCACAAATCATTTAATATCATGCCGACACAGACATGAGCTACCCGTGGCGCCACTGGTTTGTAAGATACGCTCACATAAACCATCTGACGTCAGACAGAGAAGGCCCAGTGGTTTTCTATGATCGAGTTAAACACATTAAACACTTTCTCTTCTCCTTCCAAAGCTGTTTTTAAGTATGTTTTACGCAGTGTATCAGATTTGAATTAGAGTTTGTCAAACACTTGTAAATGTATGTGTATGTGTAAATATACTTGTTTAAAGTATCAGTCATCTAAAATATTCAAATAAAATACTCAATGAATATTAATAATCTGTAAAATAGCTTACCATCTATTTTAAACAAAATGTTTAAAACAAAATGTTTTTGTTGTCACCACCATAATTTGCTGCTTGCTTTTCCCATTTGGAGAATAATTTGTATCGAAAATGTATTGTATGTATGTATTGTATTGTATTGTATTGTATTGTATTGAGAGTCATTCATGTTTTGTTCTGTTTTAGAAAGGTTATAAATGTAAAAGTCTTTTAAACAATATTTACATATCTTAAAATAATGGATTTAATTCTACATTGGTCACAAGCATTTGATTATATAACTAATACAGACACAGAAACGCAGCCATGAATGTAAATTCGGCAAAAACATTCTTTACAACTTAAAAAGAACCAATCAAAACATATGGGCATGTTGGTGTAATATTGTACGTTATGGATGTGAAATAAAAACACTCAGAATATATATTTGTTCACACTCCACTGACATAGAAGGATCTATAGAAATATATCTGTATTTCAATAAACCCCTGATGATAATATCTAAACATCAGAAAAATATCAGTCTATGCACAAGTTTCTTATTTAAAACTCTAAGAAATAACCATGCGTTATGGACTTGACAAAGAACATATAACAGTTATTATATTTTAATTTTTATGTGTATTCATGCAGAAAAGTTTATGAATGTAACAATCTGGAATATAGCCCTAACTTCACTATGTAAATCCATGCACTAGAAATAAAACAAATGCATTAAAACCCTTAAGAGAAACCATACAAGGGTATGTGAACCATCAAATGTTCATCTATGTGCTATAAGTACTAAAACCTTTGACAAAAACATTGTTTTCCTTTTTTTTAAGGTTGATGTTCTACAGAATTGCTCATATCTGTTACATTCACTAGACATTGCTTTAACCTATAAGTCCTCTAGATGGCATCCTAATACAAACATCCCATAGTAGTTCATCAGTCCCCTAACATAAAACATCTTTAGGTAGCAAGTTTCATCCATCATTACTTTATTTCTCATCTGTTCATCGGTTATGGTGACCCATACCTGAGTTACCACAAATATTCGACCTCTACATCTTCATCTATGACCTTTGGTCCAACTCTCTGACCACTAGGCCACGACTGCTCCCATATGATGAATGCATTAGAAACTATTTATCAGCTGTAAATGTGTGAGTCTGCAACTGGGTCTCTTCATACCTCCTGTTGAGCTGCTCCATCTGGTGTGTTGAGCTGGATCTATGAATGCCGCCGCTCTTGGCCGCATGGCTTGGCCTCTGCCACGTGGTGGTGCGGTTCACATGGTCCACGTAGAAAACACGGCCGTGACTGTCCATCCTGGCTTCCCAGTCTGTGCCAGATAAACAACAATGCTTTCATTACAATACACAAATATAACATAGTGATGGGAACATTCTAAGGTATTCAAGTAATGCATGTACATGTTGGGCAAACATACATTACAGTATATAGTAGAATAAGGTATATATGCAGCATTTAATGCAAATAAATGTACGCACGCACACAGGAACATACACGCATACGTACTTTAGCTGACAACTGTAAATGTCTTCTTTTGACATTCATTTCAGGGATCATTCCCATAAGTCTGGGTATTCTTGTACATACACTGTAAAAAATAATTACTGTGGCCTGGTAAATATAAAAAAAATAAACAGTTATAATAACTTAATCCAATCTTTTGAAATCAAATATATTTTTTGTGGAGAATGTTGGAATAAATGATTCAAAATCCTAAAGTAAATTCTTAAAAAATGTAAAAAAAATTTATTTAAACAGATTTACTTTTCTTTACACTCAAACATGTTGTTCTATGTTTTACATGACACAATTTACAAAGAAAATATTAATTTAAAGCTTTGAAATTAAGTTAACACACCGTTGAAAGTTTGTGTATGTGCATGAAAGAGGACAATTTGATTAACTGAAATATTTCCATTAGAAATCATCAAAATGTTATTTATAATATAAATATATATTTACGAAATCAATATTATTCCTCACATAAATGTAAAAATGTATTGGAATTGAAATAAAACTTAATACACACATTTTTAAAACTTAAATAAAGGTAAATGTTGGGGAAATTATGTCAGATTTTTTTTATTTATTTTAACATTTTCAGCTGCAAAAATCTATTTAATGTTTGTAAAAGACGTTATTAAGGTTATATTACAGTTTTTTATGTGATATTTACCAAGCCACATATTTTTTCAGTGTATAAACAAAATTTAAAAAGTGAATTAAATAACTTCCCAAGCTTCTTACTTCAAACTTCTTTTAGTGTAACTTGTTTCACACAATACACATTAAAAATTCTTTTATACAACACCGCCCTTCCATTTTCTTCAGTTTAACATGATGATGCTTTAACAGAGTGCCTTAATTCAAATCCATTAACATGCATAATGTTATATCTAGAAAGCTTTATCCAGTTTCACATTCCAGATTTTCCTTTAGGCATGTTCTATGATGCTAAAATGATACTGTACATTGGTTTTTCCAAGCTAAAGCACTCGGAAGCGACTGGGATTTGATTTATGGCTCTCTACAGTGAGCCAACGGAAGCCTCTGAACGACAACACAACAGACATTTCCATAACCATATTAATAGCTGGATGTGTAAATAGCAGATTTGTGCATACATCAATCAACAGATGCCAATCTGTACGAGAAATCCCATTTCATCCATCCATTTGTCTTCATTATCTATTTGTGAAAGTGGACTGACAGACTCAGTATGATACTACGTAACATTGTTCATCTGAGCCCCACAATGCGATTGTGTTTACCTGGTATCATTTACCCAAACAGTGTTTAATAGTTAATCTATTCTATGGGAAAGTCAATACTTTACAATGTGTTTTTTTATTAGATAACAAAGGTGAGAGATGGTTATAAAGAGGACTTTTGAAAAATACTTCTTCTGTATGTCTGGTAACAGGCTTTTGTTGGGGAACATCATTTGAAGGAAATCCTTTTAGCTCACCGGGCAGTATTTGCTGTTGTCAGCATTCCCTTTAGAGGTTTGTGAGGCTATTTTTAGCCTGAATGTGTTTCTATTTTACGCTGATCCCCGAAGCTCAGCAGGGTTCCCACAAGCGTGACATTGCACCAGTCTCGAGCATCAGTACATAAGTAAAATCCAAAAAAGGGTTTTAAGCAATGCTTTGTTTCATACACTCAAAACAATTATATTATACATTTATTATTGTTAGATACATGCTTATTTTTTCCTTACATAAACACATTAAATATAAAGTACATTTAAGAGGAAATAACTGTTGTATTTGTTATCAATTATTTTCATATTTGCACTGATAAAAATCTACTTAATGTGTAAAATATTTGTTTAAGATAATATACCTTTTTATTATTGATATTGACTAGGCCCCACTAATTAGGTTTTATAGTTTTGAAACATGCATTCATAAAAATGTTGCACAAAAACTATAAATCTATATACTGTCTGTACATTTCTATACAATTTTACTATAAGCAATTTATATATATATATATATATATATATATATGCATGCTTTTATGCGAAGGAACTTACATTGCATTATACTCTAATATCGTTTCGACATTGCGTTTAACTTGGGATCAAAACCAATGACACTCGCATTGCTCACACTGTGCTCCAAACACTGAGCTACAGAAAGCTTATTTAAAGGTAGAGTTAACTCCAGATTAAATATATCTTCTGTAAAACACAAAGGAAGATACTTTGATAAATGTGTTAATAAAACAGAAAGACAAACCGTTATTGGTAACCAACATTCTTCGAAATATCTTCTTTTGTTTTTACGTGAAGGTGAGTAAATGGAAGTAACATTTAAACATGTACACATACACTATTATTCTTTTTCGTAACATTCATAGTGTGCATTTAATAACACAACCTTACCGACTTTATAAAACAACCTAAGTGTGCATACTCAGGCTCATTGTGCCCTGTTACTACGGTAACTGTGAAGAAACCCCTTGAGACATCAGAACATCACTTATCTCTTGAGAGACAAGCTCATTTATTTCAATTGTGCCTAAAGTTCCCTGGAAACCCCTTTTGGGAAATCGAAGACTGTACACATCAATGCTTATGCCAGAAGATGTGTTTCTTTCTTAAGAAAGGCCTTCATTTGCACTGGGGATGTAACGAATTCCCAACACCTCATGTTGTTGTGTTTTACAGTTGACAAATTGACGGTGTTTGGTTTTAGATAAAGAATCAATGCTGTGGGACAACGGAACGAGAAGGATATTGTAGAGATGCTGAAGGGAACGACAGCAATGTTACTGGTGATGTCATCATGGTAGCATGGATGTGAATAATTAATTTGGAAAGTGATTCGATGACATAACACGCATTTCATTTTATGAAACCATGAATGGTGCTTACCTGAAACATACACACAAACACAGACAAACATGCACCAAAAATAACAACAATCAAGAATGCTAAATTGTTGTTTCTTTAAAATGAAAAAATAGATCATCAAGTATTTCAGTAGATCTTCTAAAACAGACATGCACAAACACACAATATCATGCAATTGCAGATATCAGGTCAATGGCAAAGCAAGGGTCAGTGACATAGGAGGGCTTACTTGATGGTAATGTTTCGTCAACACTTGGGTAATGGTATGGGTCAGGTCGCAAAGCAGGAAACTGAGTGATTGCATGATGACTGCATTGCAAATAACAATTGCCTATGAAACAAATAAGTGAAAACAATATAATGTACATATATTGGCCCATGACTGTCCAATATATTATGAAAATGATGCTGTGAATGTGAAAAAGTGAGCAAATATTTCGTCACCTTAGAATTATAAGATTCTAGTAGATTTGAGATGTTGAGCTTCAAAGTTTTTGCATTTTGTAGATGAAAAAATGTTAAAAGGAACAAAACTTTTTCATACATGAAAAGACAGAAATCTTAAATGTATTCTAAATGTACAATATCAACATTTTTTGGAATTTGGTAAATGGGGATTTTAGGAACAGACTAAACGAAGAAGGAACCAAAAATGTATTTCTGTTTTGAAGTTATCTGCATAAAAATCACTAGCCATACATTTTTTAAGTATTGACTTAAAAGTATTGACTTATCGTTTTTGTTAAAACATGTAATAAGAGTAGTTAAAATGGATAAAATGTTAGACTTTCATGGTTTTTGCGACACTTTTTCTCATTGAAGTTAGACAGGGTGCTTATTGTTTTCTTGAAATGTTTTATGCACGGAAGATGCGACAGGTGAAATTATTTTTAAGGGATGAGCAATGCTGAAATCACGTACTGTTAAAATATATACAATATTCTTGTAAAATTTAAGACGTTAACAGCATTATTGGGGTGTATGTAGAGGAGTTAGGAAGCTGGTGCTTCTGTCTGGTCTATAAATATAAAAAAATCTCCTTAAAATCTAAACAAAACAAGAAACAAAATCCTGTTGTTTGAGTCGATGATCTTGACGAGATTATCAATAAATCAGCCAACCTTGAGGTTTTACTTAATGGAGTCCGTAAAAGTCAATAATCAGAATTAAGACTTAATCGCTGTAACATGTTAACATGACATAAGAACATAAGATTATTTTATAAAAATGATGTTATTACGTTTGCATTGTTTTTGAATAAAGAAAAGGAGCAAAGACTGCTGACAGCAAGTTGTGAGGATGGTAAAACTTCAGACTTATGATTAATAATTAAATTTAAATCGCAATATTACTAAAATCTCATCATAACTGCAATTAGATATCCATGTTAAAGTATACATTGTGTTATATTATCATCCAACCACTCTTTATGTAAGGATCAAGCCAGATGATTACAGTACTTTGTTTTTTTTTTTAAATACCTCAGCTTTGACATTTCATTAAGGTTTTCTCGGTAAGAAAGAATTTGCTTTTCCTAGGATCGGTGTTTTCTCTTTTTTCTTTTTAATATTGCTATCTATATTAGTATTACTTGTTACTCGCGACTTGTAGAAGTAATATTGATATTACTTTCAGTACTGACAGCTGAGAACCTATACCTAAAAATTAGTCCTGACCTCCCATAATTTAATGCAATTATATTTCTTTTCACATGACAAAGCAAGCTGATCCTGATTGGTCCTCTTGTGTGCATTCTAAATGCTGATTGGCTTGCAGACAGAACCTTATAGAACCAGACTATGAGTTTTTGTCTTGAAAAAGTCCTAAAATGAACACGCTATAAAAACAAACATTGCATAGTGTAAAAGTCGTCAAAATAATACGATTCTGTGAATAACTCAATTTTGATGAAAATTTTACATACACCATCTCAAAATGCAATTTTCTCTTATTAAATTTATTGTGTTACTGCAGTCAATACGAGTCAATACAGTAATCGGAGATGGAGCGATGTTGATGAAAGCTGACAAGCTTTAGTTTAATTCATGATAATGAAATGAATGTTTCAGGCAATAAAACATTTGCTGTTTTCCAGTTGTTGCATTGAGCAAGAAAGCCAATAGGAAAGGTAGCCATGTGCTTTTTTAACCCTTGTGTTGGTCAGATCTATTCAATGTTTACTAAAACATTTTCTTGTTTCAGTAACATTTATATTACAATTATGTAATTTTAAAAATAAACCTGTTTTAAATAAGTATCATCTTTATCTCTATGTTCCTTTTTATAAAAAAGTATGACATCTTATTCATAAATAAATTACATCTGTACAAACACAGAAAAAAACAGGAGTTCATTTTAAGGACAATATTCAATTTTATACATTTTTCCTAATGTGTTTAGGAAAAATTACTATTTTTGATAGTGTTTTTCTCCCAAATGTCCAACAGAAATATCGTCTCTATTTACAATCATTTAAAGAAAAATAAACTACGAAATAACAAAATAAATGCTCAGTATTTTTTCTGCCCTTAGGTTTATATTCCCTTTTAAGCTGATAAGTTTTATCACAGTTTTCATCTGTCTTGTTATGCTGTCAGTCTTTCAATTGGTTGTTGGATGACTTTCTGTCACTTCCAAGGTTGGATTTTTTTAAATGCAACACAAAACAGAAATGACCATAATACATCTAGAAATGCGAAACAGATTAATTTTTTAATGATCTCTTAATTTTGTATGCGAATGTATTTTATGGGTGATTTGAAAATAATTCTGTGCTTCCATTGGACCTGAAAAATTGTCTGAGTTACAAAAGCACCATACAAGTGTTATATGACTTGATCTAACAGCTTCTAATATAGATGTCAAATGCAACATAGCACACTAGGTACTAAGCAAACGCCAATCTTGGGAAAACTCTTTTCTACTACTATTTCTATATGCAGTGTGCTAGTATTCCTTCCACTAAATACGCCAATTCTCAGAAGACACAAATAAGAGATCCCCATTAAGATTAATGATAGTCACAAACAAACTCAATGTTTAATATATAGTTCCTCACCTGATGCCCGAACACTCGGCCCAGCTACAGGTGACTCCTCCCCCTGCCCTTCTCTCAATGGACTATCCTCAGATGACGACCCCCTCCACTGAGACGACCCTTCACCAGATCCCCTCGTATCTGGGCTCTGCATCGATTCCGAAATCGACTCAAAAGCACTGTTCTCTTCCTCCTCTTCCTCCTGCGAGGAGAAAACGGTACTCTCCGACAGACGTGTGCTGTCCACTGAAGAGAGGCGCGTATGGCTGCAGAGATGGTTTCGGCCCTCGTTACCTGAGTTACTATAACAAGACGTACTGTAACAGGACGTGCTATAACACGACGTACTGTAGCAGGAATTATCACACAGTTCACATTCGCTTCCTCTGGGACCCCTACGGCTTCCACCCCCTACCTCCCCGTCCTCGCTGTCCAATCGCAGAGTAGACGGTGAAGGCCTTTCGCCTTCCAGAAGCTGGTTGAGTTCGGACAAGCGCTCGATGGAAAGGCTACGCGGCAGGGTGCGCCTGCAACACGGTCCGGGGCATTCGGGTACGATAGAAGGAGAATGAGCTTCAGAAACATCTTCCTCACCCACCTCTCCGTTCTCCTTGTCTTCATCGGGTTTGAAGGTAAGCTCCTCTGAAGATTCAGGCACCTCATCTTCATCTTGGCTGTCGTGGAGACGTTGCGCCGAAGGCAAGCTGTGCAGCAGATGATGAATGCGGATGTAGTGAGACCGCGGAGTTTCGGGTTCTCCGCATGCCGAGGCGATGACCGTCTCCAACTCGGACACGGGAAGCGAGCAAGGACGACTCTTGCGATACAAGGCGCTCCTTACACGAGACGAACAGGGTTCCTCCTCGTTCACGTCTCCGACCCTCATCTCGGCTTGCTCAGGACTTGCAACTTCTTCAGCATTTGCAAGCTCTGGTGAATCTCCAGGTGGTTCATTGTCACCTTCACCCGCGTCTTCTCCTTGGTTCTCCAACACCTCCTGCAAAGTCTCAGTGATAGTTTGCTCCTGCATCTCCTCAAACACTTGATCTGTGTTTCCAGAGTCCTGTTCTTCTAATTGTTCTTGAGCAGCATTGCTCAGTATCGCTTCTCCTTCACTCCCGTCACCACACTCTGGTCCATGAACATCCGTTTCAGCGTTCTCTTCAACTTCTTCTTCTGGTTGCATGTCTTTAATGGGGGACTTGGGCAGGACAGGATCCAGGGTCTCAGGTTCTTCAACACATTCAGAGGAGATATCTGGACCCAAAGTCAATGTATCATCCACAGGTGGATCAGCAGGTGACAAGTCCTCCTCAGGCTCCTGCTCCACTTGCTGGTTGGGTACCAAATCGTAGACTGACATTGAATTGAGCGACACCTCCTCATCATCTAAAGCAAAATAAGCATAATGTACAATTAAGTAAAGCAGGCCTGCATGAAATATATACAACATTTTTGGTAATAAGCACCTATCCAGAGATAATTCCACCGGTAAAAGCTGGGAGAAACAATCTTAAGGTAGCCCGACTCAAAGTTAAGTACGTCATTTTGCATGCTCAGGTTGGCTATCATCACTTTTACATGTGTCTGTTTTTAAGGTAAAGAAATGAACTGTAGCTGTGGGCAACAATGCCAGAACAAGTGACATAATGGACTTAACACTTTAATCCAGCATAAATGTTTTAAATTGTTCATTTCCCAGCTCTAAAAACTAGACTTTATAAAGTATATAAAACTTAAAGTCATTTTTAGTATTTAAAAGTTAGTGTTCCTAACATTGTTCACGACTGAGGGATATGAAGCAGACCTGGATGAATAGAAGAGGTTATCTCGAAGCGAAACTGCAGCTGACCACTGACATGATCTGTTGGAAGCCGTCGACCTAAAGTGTAACTCACCACACGGTCCCTGCTCACACACACACACACACACACACACACACACACACACACACACACACACACACACACACACACACACACACACACACACACACACACACACACACACACACACACACACACACACACACACACACACACACACACACACACACACACACACACACACACACAAGGATAGGCTTACTGAACGTATTAAAATCATAAAGAGTACTGAGCACAGAATAATGATAAGAAATAATTGTACAGTTTTGCAAAGTTGGTGAGTGTGTTTAAATGTGTCAAAGGAGAACTGGCCCTCCCAGCTCAGTTTTTTCTCCAATAGATATCATTCTATTTGTATTCTATACACTTTTTGAAACAATACAAAGTGCTACATAAATAAAAGTCAATTGAACTGAGTGTCACCACACATGCCAAAGCATTTTCAATTATAATACATTTCAAATTTAATTGTATGTTTTAAACATCAAACCTAAAAAAGAAAACACAAACTATTCTAAACAGGTGCATTTTATGATTTGAAATGCATTAAATATTACATATTGATATCATTTTACAAAATGTAATATGCAAAGGTCCCAGAGCTAATTTACACAGACAAAGGACATGTTTATGTGATTCTACGTTGACTTTTCATGCACTTAAAATTCAAATAAAGCATTACAAAAACAGGACACCACAATACCTCCTTAGTAGACAGGTGACGACTTACCCAATAGCATGTTTCTCCAGCAGCCTCTGGACCGGCACCACCAGCTTCCCCAGGAAACGTTTGATGATAGGTCTACTCTTGGCAAATTTATCTTTCACCTCAATCTCCAACACATCCGTTGGCAAGGACACAAAGTTAAAACGCTGGGAATGAAAAAAACAACCATGTGTTTGTTGTGTTGACTTCAGGCTTCAGTTTTACATCAACAAATGCAGAGAACTGACATTATATGTGGTTTCCTCTAATCATGTGAAACACCTATTTTAACATTTAAATATATACATTTTTCTTTAATCTAACTTTTAAACTGATAAAAAATAAAGAGAACTAAGAATTATTTACATATACATAAGTGTACTCTATCAAACAAAAAACAAAACAAAAAAAAAACATTTATATATATACTTTTTGTAACTTCTCTCTCTGTGTAACTTGGTAGCATTGTTGTAGCACTTGGTAGCATTGTTGTATCGGCTATTTACCGCTTCATTGTCTCCTCGACTATTGTAAGTCGCTTTGGATAAAAGCGTCTGCTAAATGTCTAAATGTAAATGTAAATGTAAATGTACTCATGAAGAATTGTATCTGTTCAACGAGCTTTAAAACTCTCAGCAAAATTGCAACTTGCGCATACGTCTAGCCAGTAAAAACCCAGGACAAATATACAAATCTGTGTATTTACCCTTCTCAATGCACGGCTGCTATTTTGTGTGTGCTATGTCTGTTTAAAAAGCACACCAACACATCATCAGAAGTGTGTTGGGTACACAGAATCTGCTTCCAGGTGTGCCGCATCCTTCTGGCTGTCATCCATCTAAAATCTGCAGCACTGACCACGTGTATATCAAAGCCAGGACACTTCATGCTAACAGTTTGGTTACCAATCATCACATGTTTTTTTATGAAGCCATGCAAGCTATCAGCATAATGACTCGCACAAACTCAGCATCTCCAAATCATGAAGGTAGCCCCCACTCAAATCCCCTGAGTCTGACACATCTACAAGAAGTACCAATAATAATAATTGAATATCATCTTAAGGGAGAGTTCAACCCATGTTCAAACATGTGTACGGCTTTAATAGAAATAAACAGTTCTTAGACCCCCGTAGGATTTAGTATCTGACAGCAGTTTTTGACGATAAAAGTAATAGTTCACCTTAAAATCATAAATTTTGTATTTCCTCTATTACTTTCATTCTTCTGCAGATTATAAAAGAAGATATTTTGAAGAAAGTAGGTAACCAGACAAAAATCTGTCATCATTTACTTTTTTGTCATTTCAAACCTGTATGATGTTCTCTCTTCTGGAGAACTTTGAAGAAGATATGTGTTAGAATCGTTAACCAAACAACAAATGCATCATTTACTTTCTTGTCATTTAACACCTGTATGATTTTCTTCTGCAGAACACAAGAGAAGATAATTTGAAAAATGTTTGTAACCAGACAGCAGCGGTACACAACAAAGCAAATAATGCCACCATTTACTCTCTTGTCCATCAAACCTGTATGACATCCATTCTTCTGCAGAACACAAGAGGAGATATTTTAAAGAATGTTGCAACCAAACACCAGCGGTACCCAACAAAGCAAATTATGCCACCTTTAGCTCTATTGTCACTTCAAACCTTTATGACATCCATTCTTCTGCATAAAACAAAAGGAGATATTTTAAAGAATGTTTCAACCAAACAACAGCGGTACCCAAAAATGAAATTTTGTCATCAATTTTTTTTTGTCACTTCAAACATTTATGACATTCTTCTGAAAAACACAAAATAAGATATTTTGAAGAATATTGGTAACCACAGAATGGCGCCACCCATTCATCTTCTTTTCCTCGAAGCATGTGCCTTTAAGATTCCCTATAAACAGTCTGAAACACTAACCACATTGGCAGCAAAAGAATTATGGGAAAACCCCCAACACACAGCAGGTCACGTTCATTCACCAGAGCTTATAAAGGTGCCATTAACCTCCGGAGCTACATGACGTAGAAAACCTTCTGTGGCTCATGTATTGCACCACACTGGCTTTCTTCCAAGTCAGCCACGCGTGTAAAGAGAAATGGGCCCATATTTCGCCTCAGTGATTCACTGCCAACTGCCTGACTTGTGCTGTGTATTTCACAAGCCCTCCAGACTCCGAGGTTATCTGAGACGGAGCAGAGATGGACGATGATACGGGAATCTGATTATATGAACAAAGCGTATATACCTAGTATGTATGGTATGGAAGGAGGTCTGTTTTAAGCTTTCTGTAATGCAACAGAATCAACGACAGAGAATATTGTTTAAATCAACAAAATGAGAATATGAAGACAAATCCATTTTATTAGCTGAAAATAACGTTTTTGTACATGGACCCATACATTTTATTAATACTCGATTTATGCGGTTTAAATTATCGATTGGCACAAACGGAATATGTTAAACTGAATGATTGAACACAACAAACTCTTCAAAGCATTGACATTACAGAATTTATGACTGGTCGAGAGGACATATTGCATTTGATTAAAAACAGATGTGGAATTTATAGTGTTTTGGAATAAAACAGTATTTTGCAGTACATCTTAAACAAGAATATATCGTGATTTGGCATGGCAACATTGATGGATCAGAAAAATGGTTTATTACACAACCAAATAGACAAACTCAATTTTTCTAGTTTTGGAAAAAACCCTTCTTGTGTACATATTACATTATACATCATTTAACAGGTTTTAACTGGTAATCACGGTATTGGTCTTCTTGTCAGCTGGTCTTGTTATACAAGCATTCTGGTTTAGTGGTAGTATTAGCAGTAATAGCTAATCAATAAATCTATTTATACATTGACGTGAACTATGCAAATGCAGCCTACAAAGGGATGAGTATTGCATTTAAGACTCTCATCAGGAAACACCAAGGGAGGTGAAGCTAACAAGGCTTATCTTCAGGTTATAAGAAGTACTTTGATGATGAATAAATGAGGATCCCCAAGGGACCAAAAGACTATGCTGTAAGGATCTGACACAGCCATGCGTCAGTGTGTAAGGAACATCAGAAGCAACATTAAAATATTTATGTTTATTTAAAAATCTTGTGATAAATAAGCATCTTTGAGTATCTATGCCGGTAGTTTTCCGGCAGGGCATTTTATGGAGCTTTATAACGAAATATTAATAAATAATGATTGCGATTTTAAATGCAGGCTGAATGTTTGTGTCATACAAACATTTAAATATAAAAATATTTGTTTGAATTTAATTTGTTCACACGCATGTATCGAACATATGTAACAATGCACCTATATATTTAATTATACATAACTTTTTTTAATCTTTATATTTTGTATTTTTCCGTTTATAGATAAAGAAATGATATGCTCAGCACACAGACATATAAAGAGCTCTTACACTATAAATGACACTATTACACAATCAATCTATATAAACAAAACCTTCTGATTATAAATTCAAGTTTTTAAATTCAAAAATCTACAAATCCATGCCAAAATTTGTTGGTGTATGTCTTCTAGCCCAAGGTGTAGGTCTCAATGGCTCGTCCAGGCCTTCAAAAGTGTGGGATCGAATCGAATTAAATCGGATTGGTCCAGAGGACATCGCATTAAGGCTGCATCTTGATTGGATATGAAACATTAATGGAGCAGTACACAACTAACTGTACACAATAAAATGGCACGACAAACTCATTTCTTAAAAAATGGGACACTTATCTGTTTCTGAAAAAGAACTCTTCACGTGTAATAAAAACAAAACGTTGGTTCTCGATGAGAAAACTTGTTGAACAGCACTACAAAACAATACAAAATAAACGAAAAACAATACAAAAATTATTTCCATTTTTATTGAAATGTACTTGATAAAGTAATATAAAATAATATGAGTGAACTAGGCTTCCTTAGGTCAAGGAGTCAAACATTATGTTGTACGATGACTGACAACGCAATGCCATTTTTTTTATATTTAAGTTGTGACAAGATAAATGTTTAAGGCTTCTATACGCAAATGTAAAGAAATGAATGGACTGCACCCTGGTTTCTCATTGCACATAATGCATTCCATCGAAATAACATAATGGAATGCATCTTATATATAAAAACAAGACAAACAAACTAAGAAATGTTTTAAAAAGTATCAGCATTGGCGTCTTATTCATGCTTTTGATAACAAAGGTGAAACAACATCCTAAAAAGCTCATTTTTGAGAATTGGGCTCTTTCACCCATTTTGTACAATTATGTGCGCCCTAAAGAAAAGAAGCAGACGTTAAGGGCTGGATGAAAACCACGGGTAATAAAAAGCTGAATCACTTATCGTTGCATTTTTGATTCGAAAAAGCAACATCAGAGAGTCCACAAAGCTCCAGCCAACTACAGATTTTTCCCTTCATGTCGTGGCTCAAAACTGCATTCCAAGCAGGCTCGAGTCAAACATGCCCTGCAGGCGTACAGTCATCTGAGCTTTAGAAATAAATCCTTGAAATGTCAAAATGACGTCTTAAATTCAACCTCAAACTCAGGTGATTTTTAAAATGTCGAAAGGACTTTAAATGATCCAATACATCACAGGATGGGAAATCCACATCTGAGAAATGATCTGATGACAGAACTTCAGTAGCATGGAGGTTTTGGGCAGACTTACCTCTCTCTTCCAGATGGGATTGATGGTGTTGCTGATGACGCCTGATCTTTTCTCCTGACCGTGATGGGGCAAGGCGGGGAAGATGCTGTGCTTCCCAGGCTGGATGGAGACTTTAAGGTATGGATCGGGGTTAAAGAACATCCCTTTCTTAAGTCCCAGAGCCTGGATGTCTTAAAACAGAGAACGGGAAGAACTTGTGAAGAAATCACAACGATTATTCTAATTAGAGTAAACTAGGAATTTGACAGGCCCAACACAACAATTTAATGTTTTAACGCATCACCAACCCTTTGTTAACGTTCATCTTACCTTCGTAAGTAAACCACTCTATCCCCAAATAAAACTCAATGGCACATAAAATGACAGCAAACATAATGAGAGTAATATAACATTATCTAACACGTGGCTGCAGGCTGTTTAACACCTCTCATTATAGATCGAAAGTCCCAGTTTACTCTATTATCTTAAATACTGTTTCATTTAATATCAAACTACATATTCTTGCATTTTCCGGATTCTCTGGGGTTGCTGCATTATTAAACACATCATTCATACAGCAACATGGAAAGCTTTCAGCTTAAAGACTAAAGGTATAACGTATGAGCCTGAAAATATTAAACTGAATCTCACAGGACATAATTATCTCTCTCGGTATCCAGACAGACCGATGAAGACGGCCCCAGGTGAGATGTGTTATAATCGAATCATCTACTGACTTCAGGTCTAATCCAAAAGATGGTAGATGCTTGCATGTGCCTTAAATTTAAGTCGTGCTTTATTAAGTCTATGCAGATACATTATTATGCAAACTAGTTCCACCTTCACTCCATCACAATCTGCAGTTCTAGATGCGACTGAAAGTTGACACTATCCTTGCATATCCATGGCTCAAACTGCTGATCCACGCTATACTATAAGTTGATGTGATTGGTTACAGGTTTATGATGTCACTGTTTTTCTACCATGAAAAGTTCTTGAATTATTTAAACAGGAGTTTCTTAAACAGGATTTCTAGCTCCCTTAAACATGTCTGTAACCTTTTCAAATCTGCATCTTCATTTGCCATAAGGCTGAAAGTGATCCTCCTTTCTGATCTCTTGAGGATCAGAGCGGACGTTTCTTCTCCCAGAGCTGATTCTCTGGCAGCACACCTTCTGTAAAGCCACTTATGTGCATATATTTATACTTTAACAGGATTTTCAGACAGACGTCAGACTCACGACTCATGAATAAAATATACACAGTGCTATGGGAAGGCCTTTTCTTTAAGTCAATGACCATTGTAACGTCGAATGAGTGTTGTCACAATACCACAATTTTGACGTAATAAAATTCTGAAATATCCCCCCAACCAATACCAAAACGATGCATTGGGGAAAAATAACTAAAATAATTGTATAACAGAAGAAATTTATTTTATGTATGAATAACAGGGCATTTGCTAGTTCATCTTTAAACTTAATATAAATAAGTTATAATATATATATATTTTGTCAGCTTTCTGTCCAGCTTTGTCTATGGGGATGGAGTGCGATTGATCAATCATTCTATGTGCCAATAAGACGTCTGTCCATATCTTACAAGTTTCAAGGCTTGTTAGTGAGAAAATGATTCAAACTAATAGTTATATTCCATACATGGGATGTGAGTGTGAAAACTAATGAAGATTCTCGGGAAATTGTTTCTCAGAGCCAAAAAACTAAAACTAAACAATAGAATAGAATAGAATAGAATAGAATGAATACAATATTTATCTGTATGGGAAAAAAGCATGAGACTGTAAAGTGTGATAAAAGTGTGTCGTATATTAAGCAATACATAATAGCATTTGCCTGTGTTTAAATTCTAAAATAAGCATATAGCATAGCTATAGCATTTAAGTCTATAAAGTATGCCTAAATTTAGTCCTGACTTGAATTGATTTAAATTAATTACATATAAATAAAGTATAAAACAGTATTATATTTAAATGTATGAATCAAAACCTTTGACTCCTAAATATTTCAATTCACACAATGATACAGTCATAACGCAAAGAATAATTTACATTTAAAATATGGAATAATGTATGTCATAATTTATGTACATGTATCAGATGCTTTTGCCCATCGCGAAATATTAAAATGATCAATCTTGAGGCCGCCACAACAAGAGCCATCATAATTTATCATACGTTTCTATTCAAGTAATTAGAACAATTAATGAATATATGTTTTTTTAAAACGCGTGAATATGACAATAGAGACTCACCTGACAGAGAAAAGCTGATCAGTCTCCTGCTGCCCAACGTCTGAGGAACATCCTGACTGATGACAGGCTTCGATGCCTACCAGAGTACAACACAAAGAGAAGTTGACCAATCAGCTGACAAGAAGTGAGAAAGATCGCATGAATGAGAAACAGGAAGTGTAAGAAGGAAAAGTAGTGCTGTAGATAGGAAGTAACTTTACAAAGGTCACACCCCCTCACTTTCTTCCTGTCTGCTATTTCAAAGCCCTTAGTAGGAGCCAGGGCTAATATACTGTGCTTAAAGCCCATTACTGAAGCTCAGGCTCATGGTGGGAATCAATAGCATGCATTTATTAGAACGGAATTGATTCAGCCTCCTGGAAAAGCGGGGAAAGACGTTGAGAGATTAAGGCCTCGAGGGACGGCACTTCTCCGAAGAGGAAAAGAGTGCAGGTGGTCCACAGCTGATAGGAAACACCAGCACTTGTTTGACATGCCCTTAATCTCCCTGTGTGAACAAAAAGTGCACGGAATCTCAACACAAGAGCTTTAAGGTGCACCAAACGAACGTATTCTGTGAAGGAGAGACTCGCTTAAGTTCACACAAAACGGAAATTCTGTCCCCTTGTCATTTCGGCCTTTTTCGACCGAACAAAAATGAGGATATATTGAAGAATGTTGGTAACCAGTGCAAAACCAACGCACGTGATTGTTTGCAGATTCCCAACATTCTTCATAATATCTTGTTTTGCGTTCGGCGGAAGAAGTCATACGGGTTTGAAATGACAATAAGGACAAGTGACAGAATTGACATTTTCCAAATTCACAACAATTCTGTAGCACTGCCCAACTGCTTGAGCACACATGTGACACTGAATCTTCTACAAAACTAGAAACCACTCAAATCATCTTTCAGATCGCAATAGAAAACAGACAGCATGCATAAACAGCACAGCAGGTGTTTGGATCTAGTTGGCATCCAGATGAGATGCAGATCCTGTCATCTTGACCGTCGGATAGAAAAGATGCCCTTCAAACATAGCGGTTGGCTCGATGTGACGCCTGCATGGATTACTCACAAACACACACAGATTAAAGGGATCAGCGGGAGGCATCTTAATTCTCAACTCGCCGTCAGTTCAATAGGGCCGCGGGCACGGTCAATGCAGCGCCAACACATCGGGTGGCAGAGGCGTGGGGGGTAATCGTAAGGGTAGTCTTAGACTAACAGACAGATTTGCTTGTGGAGTGGTTTTAAATTTGCTATTGAAACCATTATTACAAATGCCTGCAATTTGTGTCTTGATGTTCAGACTTTGGTTAAACAGTGCCATGAATGGAAGTTGAAGACCCCCTGGGCTGGAAATGTATATATAAACGTGGGGTTTAAATAAGCTTTAACCATATGAAAATGTACCATGTAAAACAATTGCTGAGTAATCTCTCCATGAAACTGGATGATGTCATACAACTGCAATCAATCACATCGACTCATTCTGCTCTGATGTGCAAAGATGGCCCATATATTTGTGCTGAAATGATCTCTGTACATAAAAAAATTTAACTTTGTTTCAACGTTCAACAATATGCACTTTAAAAAAGAGTACATTTAAAGGCTTTAAAATTCGTTAAATTGAGTTTTTAAAGTTTGTTTATATGTTAATAAAATCTGATTTATTCAAATATTTAGAATTCACAAAAATATTGGTAACATGTGAAAAACATATATTTGTTTAACATAAACTTAATAGTTTTACATTTTATAGAAATTAACTGTTAACTGTTGGACATTTAATCAATTATTTAAATATTTTCTACTGATCATTTTAATGTTTTATACGTTAATATAACTGTTTATTTCTGTGATTTCCAAGAAGCTACAATATTTTTTACAGTTCTGCGTCTGGACTGCAAAGTCTAATTGCATTTAGAGAAAAAAATTATTCTAATAAGTCATTTAGATTTTTACAGATCAAATATTGACCGCAGAGTGACTTTAACGTTTGATATAAAATACATAACTTTGAATTGATTCATATTAATATGTACATGATATTAATGTCGAATTTTCCAAAAAGATGAAATAGGACGTGTCACAACACATTTAGTCTCCAGTTGGATAACTTTGTATTGAATGTACAAGTTTCAAACATGAAAACAAGGAGAGTGGGCCATCTGATATGCCAAGAATAGAAATGGTTTGATTTATTTCAATTTTTAATGAACCATTCTTTTAAGAGGGCAGTCGTATGGGGTATGAAAAAGGAGCTAACAGCATCCAGACCAAGAGATGCTGCATCATCATCAAAACACATACAGCACTTGGATAAGCGCTCTGCTGACAGGGAACATAGATTTGTGGAATGATGTTGGATAGAGGAGTGATGATGAGGAGTGAGAGAGAAAGAGAGAGAGAAATAGAGAGAGGTTGCAGACCGAATAATAATGCCCATGAGGTGAGTCACATGACTGGAGAACGCGGTGGTACGGTGGGTGGGATTGAGCAATCTAGGGTGATGGCCACCAACAATACCGGTCAAGTTATGAGACACTTGAGTGATGTGAAGATGTATGACTAAATATCTGCCATCACTTTAATTTAGCTCACACGCATGTTTATTTCACGACAACATTTTATTTATTATGAAATGCGTTTGAAATGAATGACTTTGACAGAATATTGAAGAAAGAACAGCCAATGAGAGGGCAGAAAAGACGGGACTTTTAAGAAAATGACAAGAAAACATTTCTGCAAATTCTAGTGGACTAAAGATGATCAAATATAATTTCTTTTAGTTAAAACAACATTCCTATACTTCCCTTTGTTTTGTTACATAATCTAATGTATTATAATTCTTATTTTTAGATCTTTTTTTCATTATCAATAATTTCATTATTAATACAAGCAAAAAAAAAAACATTCCCAAAACACAAATTGAAAATATGACATAAACACGTCCCCGCGGAAGTTATTACTATGCACAATCCCAATTGACTTTTTATTCAGACATATTGCATTACTTTGTACTTACGCAACGCACAAAACAAACGAATCCACATTTAAAAAGTGCCTGAACATCCATCATTTCTCAATCAAATACACTCTTTTCTCTCTGTGACACAAAAAGTACTTTCATATTCTCTCACACCCACAGGAAAAACTTCACAAATGAGGTCTCGTGTGTAGTTTCACGTTCTTTCCTACAGCACTGGGATTAAATAGTGAGCACATTGAGTTTGTAAAGTGTTCTCCTTCCCGGTTTATTTTTCATCCTTATGATTTCAGAACAATTCTCAATCGGAAGTGGAAGAATGTCTATTGAGTGATCAGAAATATTTTACAAATTTTAACGAATGTTATAAATCTCAACAAAGGCCAAATTATATTCAGTTTTAGTTATGTGCCAGTTAATATTCCTCATTATTCAGGGCACACTTTCTACTGGCAGTTGTGTTTTATTTATGCAACATGTTAAAACAGGCCGGCCTCAAGTAATTTTATTGCTTTATAAAACGGTTACCACACAATAAATAAAATAAAATCAGTTGTGGTCTGGTGCTTAGAGAGTTGGACTTGTAAGAGGGTTGCGGGTTTGTATCCCAGTGTCAGCAGACAATGACTGAAGTGTCCTTGAGTAAGACGTCTTACCCCTGTTTACTCAGCAGTTATGATTGGCAACTGTATAATACTGTAAGTCACTTTGGATAAAAGTGTCTGCCAAACAAATAAATATAAATGTAATTGTAAAATATAGATAATTTACATATACAGTATCTTAGGTTTTTTTAGTGAGTTAAAATTTGATTTTTCCTTTTATCTGTTTGTTACGTAGAGTATTTATCATGAATAACACGCAGCTGCTGACCAATCAGAATTGAGGAACGAACCGAACACTTTTATGATTAGCTATTCATGTGGTCTTAGATGTTTCTCTTAAAATTGCTAGGGGAATTCAAAACAGAATTCAGTTGTGTAAAGACATAAAGATCTGCTTCTGTATCTGTATTGTATTTGCGTTAATTTGTTGGAAAATGTTTAACGAGATTGTATTAACATCTGTAGTATTGAATTTGGAATTCAGTCTGGACAAATCTTGATGACAGTTGATGACATTCTTAAAATCTCTGGATGCACACATGTGATTTCTGTTTGTCCTGTTCTATCTTATCTCATTGTTGAGATATTAATCTGTGATTTTTCCGGTCTAAGAATGATAACATGAACTAGAATGAAAAGTGAAGTCAGAACTCCATGGTGTGTAATAAGCTAAAAGAAATTCAGAGCAATACTTTTTTTTCTTCACAGATTTCTGTTGGAAACTCCCACCGATACCAACCATCTGCCAGGAGAGACACAGCCTCCGGGTATCATTCTGCTGACCGCATCAACAAAGCCATTTGAAACTTAAGGACGAAGTGAGCAATACTGCATAAATCTGCTATAAACAAACTGTCCTGTTACTAGCTTGTCCCTGCGATGACGGAATTACTGCAGGAAAGGTTTTCTTCCTTGAAAATGTCTCTCTCCAACGTCTTAAAGGTCAACAGAGAGTACAACATTTGGAGGTATCTAAACCTCGACAGAGATCCTTTCAATAGTGAAGATGACATTGACACTTACCATGTGGCCACAATGATAGAAAATTGACAAAAACAACTAAAAATTATTGTGGTGTGTTGTTTTCTATTCTATTCTATTCTATTCTATTCTATTCTATTCTATTCTATTCTATTATTACTAGTATTTTTTAACTCGTTCCCAATCCATAAAAACTTGTACCAAGGCCCTGTTTTACTATTTTTAGAAAGATCACACAAAAATAAAAATCTGTTAATTTCTAGTTGTTCACAATCTGTATGCATTTCTTTTGTTGGATAAACACAGGGAAAAATATTAAGATGAATGATTTTAACATACAGTTAATGGACCCCATTGAGTTCCATTGCAGTAATAGTATAAAAGGAAACAATAATCAAAATTCAACATCAACAGAAACTATGGTAGTCAATGCGGTCCAAAGACGGTTCAGTTACAAGAATTCTTCCAAATATCTTTTTCTTTGTTTATCAGAAGAAAGACATGTATACATATTTGTATAGGCGATTTAATACTGACAGACCTTTTATTTTTGGATGAACTATCCCTTTAACAATAGCACATCTGTTTCTTAACCAGAGCGTAAAATGCTTAAGTGAAAACATTTCTAATATTTAGAATCAGGTGTGCTGTTTAAGACATCCAAATTAAAGTGCTGACCTATCCAAAGCATTCAGGAATGAACCTGCTGAATATATGCAAATATGCAGAAACCAGTAAATGCATAGTAAACAAATTTGCATTTATAAATCTCGCTTTACAAAAAATGAAAATTGCTTTAACTGTATATGAAGAGCTCCAAAACAAGACAAAACCATTTCAATGGTTTTCTGAAAATGATGTTTGTTTACATGGACCCATACATTTTGTTACTATTCAATGTATCATGTTTAAATTGTCTGTTGGCTTGGTCTTCACATGTTAAACAATGACTGTTAAGGAAGACAATATTGTAGATTATACATTCAAAGTTCATTTTTTCCCCAAAACATTGCAATTCCATCCTTTTTTGTGTTTAAAATGTTGGTTGATGTCTAACAAAAAACCAAACTGAATAACATGAAATGTTAGGTACTGTTATTATACATGAATATAAAGTAAATCAATGGAAAGGTCCTGTCTGCCTTCTCTTACGACAGGTGTGGATTTCACCGGCTCATCGAGCCCATCAAAAGTGTAATAGAGTTTAAAGCGATCCTTTTGAAAGATTGAACTTAAACATTTCAAAGCATTACCATGTTGGATTGCATTGAACAAATTATGATTGGCTAAAAAACAGGTTTGGGAAAAAAAACTGCATCATGCAGTCCATTTTACCCAAGAAAATAAAGTGATTGCCATGAAACATTTTGATGGAGCAGAAAATAGGTTAACTACACAACAAAATGCCACGACACACTCATATTTTTTAAAAGTGGCCCTTATCTTGTTTTGGAAAAGAGCTCTTCATTAAGTACCAGCTACATATTAACTACAACCCAAATGTAACTATGACTTTAGTTGTCAAACTGAGCAAGCGCAGTTAATAATAAATCTGACAAACATGCTTAAAAAAGTTAACATGGGTTCTGCATTTTTCTGGGGCGATGCCTCGTTTTCCAGAACAGCACAATATAATTGTCGAAAACGATACCTAAAATTCTGCCCGCAGTACCAAAGCTTCAATGTCAAGAAGGACTTTCACGAAGAACACATTCAGAGAGAAATGCCAGCTCTAGTAGTTCACCACTGTTTAAGAGAGCTGTCGTAACTATTCAAATCAGTTCAAAGGAAGGAGACTACCTTCACCCATCCAGGTATCCAGGTAACAGCCTCCTCCTTCTTCCTCCTCCTGGTCCGTCTAGGCGACATCAGTCCAAAGTCAGCTCGGCCCGGTTGATAATTCAGAATCAGAGCCCTGGCTAGCGGCGCACGGCCATAAAGATTCGTCAGCCTCCCTTTGGTATCCATCAATGCATCTGCATGTCCGCTCTCTACCAAACCACACACTTCACCTGACCCGAGGATTTTCCGCCCCTGCTTCCGCCGAGGTTATTTTTAAACTGTACGCCCTGAGAAAGGGCATCGGTGTTGAGATCAAGTTTACCGACTCTCAGCATTTCTGGAGACCACGCCAGCACAAAGGCAGCGGGGCTGCGGAAACTCGATCTCTCTCGTTCTGGCTTAGTGCTAACAAAGGGTTATTTAGGAGGTAAAATCGTGACTATTAAAAGTCTGGGGGGAAATAAAGGGGTTTTAATGACTTCTATGAAAACATTCGCACATCTTCATGCCATCTCGCTGATGGACCCCGAGGTGTAAGGTCAGGCAGGAATTTTTGCAAATAACAAGAGCTGACTGGTTAATGATTGTCTCTTGTCCTCGAGTGGAATGACCTTTACATCCATTCAATGTCTAAATCAAATTTATGAACGCAGTGAAAAGGGCAAACCATTATACAATTACACAGGTTAGAACACAAGACAAAGGGCACAAAGTCTCCAATTGTCCAATCATTTCAGGATTCAAAACATCCTTTATATGGCAAACTCTCAAACATCTTGAGACAACTCGGTTATCAAATCTAGTGTCTAATGCAGTGACAGAAATTCTAATTCATATTATTAACATGATAAGGGAAACCTGTATGGAATCATAACCTATAGAACATAAACTGTAGGTCATCTGTCACAAATACGGCCTAAAGTAACTCTCACTAAAGTAGCCATACGGATATATTTTTCACCGAAGACAGAGACATACAAAGGTAAAAACTCGAAATACATAAAACAGAATAACTTGCACACTCAAACCATTTTACAACATTGTTTGAGAACCTTGAAATATTACTCAAACAAAAATGGAACTAAGCACTATACTGTAGCATAAGAGTGTTAGATGGCTGGAGCCGAAGGACATCAGAAATATACAATATGATCCCATCAATCAAATTCATCAATCAATTATTTTTTTGTGTGTACAGTGATAGTTTACACAAAATGAAACTTCAGTCACTATTTCTATCAGTCTTAGGGCTAATTGCAATAAATGACATTAACAATTACATTAATATCTATCTTTGAACTGTGCATAGTAATTTTGCATTTATGGACACATAAACACACATGTATCTAAATATACCTTATTAACATATGTGTATGTATATATCTTTGTGTTCATAAATTCAAAATCAATACACACAGAACACAGATTCTTATTATGTAAATACAAACTTTTATTTTAGATGCAATTAATCGTGATTAATTGTTTAACAGCCCCACATTTACATTTAACACCTGTATAACTTTTTTGACTGCAGAAGACAAAAGAAGATATTTTTAAGAATCTTGGTAATGGGCACACATATTTGTGTCTATGCAAAAGAAGTCAACAGGCTCCACTGCTGTTTGGTTACCAACATTCTTCAAAAAAATCTTCTTTGGTGCCCTGCAGAAAAGTCCTACAGGAAATGACAAGAGGGCAAGTAAATAGTGAATAAATTAACTTTCTTGGTGAATTCAAATTTTCAAGGGGGGGTAAGCAGTTTCTGAAAACGGCCGAGGGCCAAATCACAGCACGGGGCGGGAAGAGATCAAGTGGGCATTAGATTGATGATAGGATGTCACCTCCCCTGTTTGTAGAAATGATTATTGTTATTAATAATATTGTTTAACACATTTTTTTTTGTTTTTCATTGTGTTGAAAAATAATTGGCAGAGCACAATGTGATTGCTTTCAAAGAATTGTTCAAGCTGCTTCATGAAAAATGTCTAAAAAATGTCAAGATATCTAAATAGGTTACCCTGCCTTTAATGTTTATCTTTAATCGTCACTTTAGAATTATAAGGTTCTATCTGTGTTCTGAGTAGTTTTGAGATGTTGAGCTTTAAAGATTTTGCATTTTATAGAGCAAAAAATGATAAGAGGAATAAATCTCTGAAAATGACAGAGATCTGAAATGTATACTAAATGTAAAATATCAACATTATTTAGAATTTTGTAAATGGGGATTTTTGGAACAGATCAAATGCCGAACGAGCCTTATGATTCTGAAAAATCCTTTTCTGCTATGAATTATAAAGTTCTATCTTCAAAACTTTGACTAAAGCAAGTCATTTTAAAGTATCAAAAATTAGTAACTAATCATTTTTATTAAAACCTAAAATAATATTTGTAATAATGTGAAAAAGGCTAAGCCTATATAGACGTATTTCATATTTTTGGAAGTTTTTTCTTGTTTAAGTTTAACATTAAATTCTGTGCTATTTGCTATCTCTGAATGTTTTCTTCCATGGGAGATAAGATTGGTGAAAATACTATCTTTGAATGAGTATTTCTGAAGTAACATTCTTATATAATATAAAAAATGTAAGATATTAGTTACATCATGGGTGTACAGTATGTACACAGGAATTAGAAAGCTCTGGAAAGTCTCCAAATATGAAAATTTCATCAAAATTTAAAACAACAACAACAACAACAACAACAACAACAACAAAAAAATCACAAATATCAATATCACAGCACATCTTCACAACCGGTATTGTGTCACAATAATATAAATTAACAGTAAGTTGCCATTTCATGACATTATCTATCACAATGTATTTAGACCCAAACAAAACACTTGTGTGTGTGTATGTATGTATGTTAGTGTGTGTTAACTCACAGACGCAGAAGGGTTTCGCACCATCACACTGGGGGTGGTTGCTCGGAGGGCTCCGCTCAATCCATGGTAATATTTGAAACAAATCTTTGTTTCAGCTGTGGAGTACAAAAACAACAATAGATGTACGTCAAAACATTGTTTACTTACACACTGACCCACAAAGCCCAAAAGATACTGAGAAATCTAGAATGTTCTTGATTTTTGTATTTATAAAAAGAAAGTTTGCGTTGGGATGAATATCACAACAGGACTTGTACTATGAAAGCATACATGGGTATATGTCTGAATGTGCTTGTAATGAGCTTCATATCATATATATTTCATATTATACATTATACATATTTCACAGAAGGAACCCTACTAGTGTATGTGTGTATGTGTGTGTGTCACATAGTGATAAAAAACACTAGACGTGTAATATGTTGTAGTGTCACATACAACGCCTCTAAAGGACTGATGTGCTATCACCAAAACATTTAGAACTCTTATCAAGGATTTAGACCCTGCTTCTCTGTTGTGTGTGACACTGAACAAAAAACATGTTGTGGATAGATTGTTCCAACTGGTTGCGATGGCTGAGCTAAATAAGTCCTCTTATATATTTATGGCACCTAAAAATGAGCCTGGCCTACTTTCTTAAGTTGCCCACACCTGGCATGATGTCACCTGGTTAATGAAGAACACACAGATTAATGGCTAAGACGTACATGTACATAGTGGCAGATGAAGATCAAAATTGTGATTAAATTTAACTAATTTCTTTAGTTGTAATTCACTTAGTTACCTTTTTATTTCAGAGCTTTGATGATTTTAATATTCTTTTAAAGTTTAAAGTTTAAATGCAAAAGTGAGTAGGTGTCTTTTGACCAATAGTGTATACATAACTATGTCTTCAAATTGTCTAAGGCCTTTACACCCCTGTTTTCTTTTTTATAATTTTAAATAATGTTTTACATTTAGATATTTTTTCGATTATTCAGATGCACCCGTTTTTCCACGTTGTGGGTTCCATTGTGATGCTAAATACGGTATCTCCATCTCCGTCTGAATGCGCACAGCTGCACACTGAGGACATGATGATACTGAAGCAAAATGTCATGAGACAGACGAGAGTTGTCAAGGAGTTTGTCAGGCAGGCAGCGAGACATTTCAAAAGCTTCAAAACAGAATCCGGTTCGTTTGAAAGACAAGATGCAGGGAACAAGAAAACAGATTTATATATTCATGCTGGGAGATTTGACAGCGCACCAGACTATCGAAGCGTAGGTCTCACAAGGAAATATCTAGTTTGGAAAAAATGTGGATGGTGCAAAACATCCCTGCATGGAAAATAAAGCTAGTCGAAATCCAGAGCTGTCATTTTGAAATCCAGAGCTGTCATACTGAAGACTGAATGTAAAATGTGACCATGTGACACTTAATGTGAATGAATTGAAAACGACATTTCCAGATGTATCTAAGCACAGCTTCACATTGAAAGAACTAAATTTAAAGGGCCCATGAACACCCTGGGAAAGCATTGTGAGTGCTTCCGAATAAAACAGGAACTCTTACCTTCCATGAAGTATAAGCTGGTATCGATTCTCCACACAATCTGTCCTTTGTGGGAACCACTCACCCCCCGGCTCTTATAATCCAGAAAGTTTTCCGACAGAACCTCATCTATAAAACAGGAAAGACGATTTAAGTCATAATGTCAGTAGGTGCTAAGTGCTCCTGTCCAAATCAATGATAAACCATACATCATATCTATAGCGTCAGTCCAGACAACCTTCTGTACTGTATGTAAACTGAATTTATAAAATGTTGCACCCCGCCACTGTCGATTTCTAATCCCATGACGGATTCTCACCAACGAGGTACATGCCGATCCAGTCACCAGCATCCACTTCCTCTGTGATGTCCCAGCAGATGATAATGTCCTCTGATTGGCCGATGCAGTAGAGGGAGGTGCTGACTGTGAGGGTCGAGCGGCTTTGCAATGACATCAGATCCGTATCACTAGTGGACCGAGGTAGGCCGAGAGCAGCATCGGGGTGAATAAAGCCGAAGCGCGTCACATCCTTGCACCGACGCCGGTTCTGGGAGGCTCGTGACGGTGAGGCCATGGCCGCCAGGCCCAGAAACCGGCTCTGGTACAGGTTCTGTTGAATAATAGTGATGTCGTTTTAAATATTGAGGTATGCATTTATAATTTAATGCTATCTGAAAGGGATTGATATATTTTTGTTACCAATGCTGGATTAGACAATATGTTGATATTAATATACGTCATGTTCGACTTGAAGAGGCTCTCTACATGTCTGACATGTTCCGTTTATATTTTCATGTGCACATCACAGATGTGAATTTAACCAGCTGTTTTTGAACATTATTGAATTTTTATTTTATCATTTTTTATTAGAATTTTTAGTTCAATGTCCCCTGCCATTTTAGTAAAGGTTATCGTGAAATCATGCTTGAAGCTCTGACCTACCAGTAAACATTTATTCCATTTTTTAGAGCTATCAATGCACATATGGTGAATCTCCTTTCATCCAAAAATACAAGACATGAAGGTTGGTCAATTTCACCCAGCCCTGCCATCTGAACATTGAAGACATTCTCACTTTGCATAAACTATTGTAAAATGCAAACAAATCATAATCTGTTTGGAGAAATATGAAAATTGTTTAATCAAGGGTTTCTCAATTGAAGCATCTTAATAAAAATAATAAAAATCAGGCTGATTTTGTCAAGAATGGCAAGGAATGTGTGAATATTTTTCAACTTAAGCTAGTTTTGGCACAGCACACATTCAATCCAATGTTAGAACAGCGACTTAGGATTCATGGCCTGTTTAAATGTGGTATTGTTGTTACAGGAATAAAATTCACATTATTTGCAGACATATAACAATGACCTTGAATATATGAGTCAGGATGTATGGCACATTTCAGACTATGAAAGTTAACATGCAGAAAACTCTGAATGGATGGTTAACACAACACAACACAGAACATACAACATACACATATGGACCAATGCATTTGCATGCCCACTTCTAGTGATCAGATTTGACTACTTCTGTAATTTCTGTGAGCACAATAGCAGAATTTGGGGTCTTTTTAACAGTATGATGATGAACCCTTTGCATAACACAAAACCAAAAGTTCAGAAAAACCCCTGGCAAAGTGTTGGACAATATTAGCACAAATAATCATAAGTTGTTTGATGACATACTGATGGCCATTGAATGTCAGAGTAATGTCACCTCGCCAGCTGTGATGCCTGGAAACTGGATTAATATTTTTTTTGGGGAAAAATATCAAATCAATGTTTAAATAAACGGATCGCTCTGCATCCCAAATTATACAGAGCTGTAATATGCAAATGGTGCATATTTCGATGAATGGAATATTTACATTTTTCCATGTTTAAACTGTTTATGTAATAAACATTTTTTTCAAAGTTTGTGTTGTCCCCTATCACTACAAAATATTTAAAATTAAAAATTAATCATACCAATATTGTCCCATACCCCCCATTTCTAGTGCGTTTCCAAACTTTTGGAGGGCATATACAGTTATTTCACCCCTAAAAGTGTTGTAACAATGGAAAGGTTTAAATAAACTATGTTGCTGCAGAATTGCATAATATAACATTTATTTTTATTCTTATTTTCTCAAATAGAAATGCATGTTCATTAAAGAGACATACAATACATCCGTATGGTGTATATTATGTAGACTGTTTATTTTATCTATTACACAGTTTCTCATGCACAATAAATCAATTGTTCATAAAACGTGTAAAGCATGTTTGACTGAAGAGAAAAATTATCCATCACATAAATTTCTTTACAATTGATTTCTTATTTTCTTACATCAGCTATCGACAACATGTGTACCTTCATGAAATAGAAAGACCGAACATATTCAACAAATTGTGGTGCTATTGTCTCTGACTTTTCTTTGGCCTGCTAGGCACCAACAGAATTATTAGTCATGTGTGGGGAGATTCAGAAAAATACAAAACATTGCACTGAATGCCAATATCTCACACATAAACATGCTCAGACACACACACACACACACACACACACACACACACACACACACACACACACACACACACACACACACACACACACACACACACACACACACACACACACACACACACACACACACACAAACCACGTAATAGTACAAAAATGTAGTTTTCTGATTTTGCTCATCATCAATGAAGAAATGACTATTTACTCAAAAAATGCTGTATTTTTCAAAAATTCGATTTTTGACAATACAGTATAAAAACCTATTTGGAACTGTGATAATCTGCAGGTAAACTATTAGAAGAGTTTTAATTGTGCTGGGTGATTAGGATGATGATAGTGAGTATGATGAAGAGGAGTCTCATGCTGAGCCAATGGCAGAAGAGTACTGACCTTTACACTACACAGGTGTAGCAGCATTATGATTCGCCAACTCAAAGCACACCAAATCCTGAAGAGGGGTCAGGGGGTTACTGAAATCACATGACACAAATCTTCGAAACTTTCACTGGAAACGTGAGACAATTCCACTGCATCGTTTATATGCTTCTGGTTAAGCTTTTTATTCACAATGTATATAAAACATGCAGTGTAATATGTGTAATTTAATCGATATATAAGGTGTTCAAACGCGCCAGTTTCCGGGGACACCTGCATGTAAGCTCTGTTACGTCTTCTTTTTTGGGACCCTCAAGAGGACGCAACCAAGATCTTGTGCAGGTGGTCTCCCCGGGAACAGGCTTGTCTGGTCATCTTAAGATACATTGATTTTATGTATAGAAACACACACTGAGAGTGCACCAAAGTTTAAATAGTCACAAAACATGTGACTCTTCTGTGTAGAAATGTTTTTCCTGTGATGGATGTCAAAGCTGTTCCATAAGGACAATGTCAAGGAAATGAAAGAGATTATAGATTATTAAAGAGACAAAATAGCATGAAAATTAAAGAATTTAAAGATAAACACATAGGAACGGGTTCTTTAAAGAATTAATTCACTCATATAAAATAAAATAAAAATTCTGTCACTCATACCTTGGTTGAACACAGAGAAAGTTAATCGGAAGAATGCTCCCAACTAAACAATTCTTGGTCGCCATTGACAACCATAGTAGGAAAAATAACAATGCAGTCAAAAGGGCCTAGAATCTTTGTTGTCTGGCATTTTTCAAAATATCTTGTTTGCATTCAACAAACAAATAAAGAGATTTTATTACTACAGTATTTAATCAATGGGGTCTATTTGTGTATAAACATTTTTCCAAATAACTTTTTCTGTGTTCATCAGAACAAAAATAGTTATACAGACTTAGAACAATTTGAAGGAGAGTAAATGATGACACAATGTTTTAACTATCCCTTGAAGCTATATAAAACAGCACATAAATTATATAAGAACACAGGTTAGACACATTTCAATACACTGACGTTGTTTGCGAATGCTTCGGATTCAAATATAAGGCCAACTCAAACAGTGAGAACTGAATCCACTAATACTGAATCCTCTGTGATTGATGTTAATGAGAAAAATAATCTCCGTGTAATCCAAAGCTATAACAATGTGACGCCCTCAGGATCCACACATCATTCCATGGGCAGAACTCATTTATTTCACCAGTATTTTATTTTACCCGTCATACACAAACATCTAAGATGGCAAACGCTCTTAATGCTGACAGACAAAAATGATGATCCCAGGTATGATTATTCTGTTCTCATCTAATGTCCAGCTGATGCTTGAAACAGGCTGTATCATCGAGCTTAAATGCTGTGGATAGGTCACATTTAACAGCATTGATTTTTCCCTTCCAAACACTAATAGGTAACACAAAGAAGGGAAGAACCATCTAGCATCTCTGTCCGGCGTTAATGTTATTCCAGAAACGGATCCCAGAATGAAAACCCTTCAGGGATTTACTACAGTGTGCAAAATGTGTGATGATGGGGATTGTGTAAATATTGAAGAACACTTGTGGTGAGGGATGTGTTTGTGTCTTTTGAATCATTCTGAAGAAATGTGCATTACAGCATATGCATAGAATGGAACTGTATTAAATATCTTTTGGGAAACACTTTCATCACTGGGATTGCGAGATACCACCGATGTGTAATGATACAGCACAAGAGCCGTATGTGAGTCACAGCTTTGTCGTGCCGGCCGTTTGTCATGGCGGAACACCCTGGTGCTCATGGAGAGCCATTCCCAGCCGCACAGGAGACATTATATGCATGAGTGCATCTAGCTCAGGGATTCCCACTAACACAATGACACTGTGGGCTGAAATCCACTGAGACAGACTTTCTTTAAAGCAACCTCACTCTACTTATGTATGTGAGACGTTTATCCTGCCTTAATGCACATCAACAGTAAAGGTTTCATAATGTAATAGACACAATTTTATTACTAAACTCTGAAAAGTGGACATACTGTTGATCATTTTAAAAATCATGCTTGCAACCTAAATGGAGAACATATTGGAGGACATTACATTCGTTTTGTATTTAGCAGAACCAAGGAATTTATTATTATTTTACTGTATTAGTCAATGGATCCAAGATCTGTTGGTTGACAAGCATTTTTCCAAATATCTTCCTTTGTGTTCATCAGAACAAAGACAGATTTGGAACAACTCAAACGTGAGTAAATCATTTTATTGTTATGTAGAATATCCCTTTAAGCATTTTGTTTACTTCTGTTGTTTTGAAAGTGTTATATAAATAATTCTCAAATAAATAAAAATTGATTTCATCGACACACACTTCAAACATTTCAAACGTGTAAGACTTTTTTTCTAATAAGATAGTTTGTAGAATGTAGGTAACTGGCATCCTTTCCCTTGACATTTTTTTGGTGTCCATACAAAAGAAGTCAATAGGTGACGCTGCTGTGTGATTACCAACATTCTTACAAATATCTTCTTCTGTGTGACAAGAGGAAGACTAAATGATGACAGAATTTTCATTCTTTGGCTAAACTATTACTCTAAGTAATCAACTTAGTAAATGTAGCTTTAGCCATCAATCTCCTGTTTGTCCTTTGCGATTTAAAAAATATTGAAATAGACTAAAAATAAATTGGAATTCTGAACAACAAGAACAACCCTTGCACTGTCCCATGTCAACACATCCCCGGTAACGTCATAAAACCCAGCAAACCAACTCATTGTCCTTTGTCAAATCAAATACCCAATCTGCCCCTCATCGTTCTCATTGATGTATTGCCATGACAACAAGAATAGTGATGATATCTCTGCATGATGTAATGAGGCCCATAACTTCACCTTCTTTCTGCTGCCACTCAGCACATTCTCCAACATGAGGACTAATGGAGAATAAAGTGCTCATAAAGATAGCAATCTCACTTTACCTTTAACCTTTTATTAAACCCTTCAATAGATTTCTTTGAAAGCTAACTTTGACCAGGAGGTGTGAGTGGATAAAAATGTCTCAGGAAAATCACATTATCCAAATTGTACATGACTTAGCCATCCCTAAAATCTTTATCTCAATCTAGTTTTGACTTCCAAGAGTCAGGAATCCACATGAGCCTCTGGTGACCTTGTTATCATTACGAACAAACTAGACTTATAAAGACAAAAAGAAATCTCTTCCAAGACATCTGCACAACTACAGAGTCACTTTGAAGGAAACGCATGGGGACAAAAGATCTAAGATCAAAACTTTACCAGCAACCAGCACCAACACAATCTCCTTTCGTTTGAGTGTCTTAAAGCAACAGTAGCCGATCAAAAGACAAGGGCTCGGAGGGATGCTGGAAGACCCCGGCTGAGGTCTGAGATCGCATTGAAGCGTGACAACCCTCGTTCATGTGGGGGATTGTAGTATATATAGGTCAACTCCACTCATGAGAAGAGCTTATGAAGTTCCTGCACGCATCCTCTGGCATGCTGTGAGTTTTCCCATTAGCAACAATCATGAGCAGCTTTCAAAAAAGACAAACTATATTCATTAGTTCAGGCCCTGCTGCTGGGCTGTTTTCCGACCAACTTTGACATTGTCGGTCTGGAGAAAAAATACGATGTTGCAGACTACATTAATATCCGTCTGCAAAGTTATTACTCGTTTTGCTCAATACGTTAAAAATTTATTTGTACATATCGTTTGCTGTATGGTGTTATGAGGACACACAGATGTGTGCCTAATAAGAAAACATCTATTTTGCGTAGATTTCCTTAAAATGAATGCATTGTTTTTAAAACCACAAATTAGAAGTTTTGAATTAAGGGAAAAAAGGAATTATCAATAAGACATAATCTGTTTTGTATTGCAGTAAATTGTAGCCACGGATAAAATTAAAAGATCACTATTCATCATTTCAATCAGCTGATGAATTTAAAAATAATAAAAAACCTCAGGACACAAAGTCATTCAACAGCAATGTGAAAGACTCACAGCATGCCAACACACATATCACATACAAGATATTTACCAACTTTTAACAAACATGTACAAATATTACTGTTGTTGTGCTTAAAAGTGAATATAAACAGCATTTGAGGTCTGAAAAAATACAATCTTTTCTTACATTTCTATTTTATATGTTATAAATGTAAATAGCAACTTTTATTTAAATTTGAACAAAATACTCAAACAAGATAATCACATCACCTAAACGCGTACCTGTCAATAGTAAAATAAAAAAACTGATTTTTTTAGATAATATTTTTTTGGCACCTGTATATTGTATATATTGTATAGGCTGTAAAAATATATTGCAATTGTGGTTTGAGTTTGTATAAACAACATCTCAACACTTGAACAAAATGTCTGTGGGTGTAAATACATTAACAATCCCACAACTGTCCCAGAATGCAATGTATTGTAAATCCAATTCCAGAAATCGCTCCTCTAACCTCACATGCAATAAAATCTTCAACGTTTTAATAAAATGCTTTTTTTTAATTACACCTGTAGCTTACTCTCGTCTTTGTGTTTAGTATTGTTACCGATTCTAAACAGTCGCTTTGATTTTATGAACAGTAAACAAATTAACATACCGGATTATGCAACTCATGTGTTTTGGCTACAATTTTGGGAACATAGGGATTGACAAACTCTCCTTCTTTTGACGAATGATCAAGGCCACATTACCGGACGAAATGGATATCAGTTGACCAGGCGTTTTAAAGGGTCTTAATGCACGTGATATGACAAGAGCATGTTTGATTGGGTTATTCTCTGTCCTCTTATGGATGAAGTCAGTAACAAGGCTTCATATTACAAACACTGACTGGAACCCAACAAATTCAATCATTGGCATGAGATCCTCTGCAGGATGTGCTTTAAAACATAAGGGAAGTCTATGGGATAGTGCTACATTCATCACAGTCAATGGACCAATGGTTCTTGCCAATGTTCATACCAATGTCAATGTGATAATGAATGTCTGGATCAGTAAGAGTAAGGACAAAGTCGCTCAGAACAACTGACATCCAAATGATCCAGGATGTCATTCAAACCTAGCTGCAAACTTGTTACATAAAATATCAATAGAATGACACCAAAGATGATCAATACGACCACACCAAGAAATGTTCATATAGACTGAATGATGGTGTTGTGTTACTGATGGCTGAAGCATCATGCTCAGATCCATGTGTTCCTCAATGAAGGGAAGACAGGAAAGCATCAATCACAATGTATGGAGAAAACCATTAAGGATTCTCATTAGTACACACATCAGACACACTCTGACACACATGACATTTTACAAAATATCCTCTACACACAGTTGCTTGCTTCGACTGCACACACATCCACAATGAAGAACAAATAAACATACCTGAGACAGTAAGATCTGTCTGTGAATCATGCTCCAAAACCCCAAACGCGACTGATACGTCCATCAGCATCCATGAGCATCCATTTCGAGCCCAGTACCCGCCGCCTGACTCCCTCGCAGCATCAGCACCACGGACAGCAGCCAATCACGGGCCGTTATTGTCTCAGGCGCACTGCTGGGACTCCGCCTCCCACTTGGCTCCTCCCATCAAGCATCTTCTGTGTAGGGTTGATTGACATCATGTTAGTAGAAGTAATTTAATTAATAATATGTGTAAGTCTAATCATTGGATTATGCTACTTGACAATATTATTAAAATCTGAAAGTGACCTGATGATAATGCAAATGTCATGAAATAATGATGATGAATTTTACACTGATTAAAAATATTTATAAGGAAAATATGTTTTTTTTATTTTTTGTGCATGCAATAAAATATATTTAGGTTTATGTTTACTTCATCTTAAAGGAGTTCGAGAATGCACACGTTTTGTGATTTTGAGGTTTTTTGTGATTTGGAGGTAACATAATTATTCAATGATTTGGAGTTTTTTTTACATTATTATTTAGTGATTTTGAGATTTTTTGCCATAATTATTCAGTATTTTTGAGTTTTTTTTTTACATAACTATTTATTGATTTTGAGATTTTTTGACATAATTATTTAATGATTTGGAGTTCTTTTTAACATAATTATTTGGTAATTTTGATTATTTTTTTACATAATTATTTAATGTTTTGGAGTTTTTTTAAACACAATTATTAAGTAATATTGAGTTTTTGTAAATAATTATATTGTGATTTGGATTATTTTTACATAATTATTTAATGTTTTGGAGTTTTTTTAACATAAATATTTAGTGATTTGCAGTTTTTTTACATAATTATTTTGTGATTTGGATTAGTTTTTACATAATTATTTAATGTTTTGGATGTTTTTTTAACATAATAATTAAGTAATTGAGTTTTTTTATATAATTATTTAAGGATTTGGAGTTCTTTTTAACACAATTATTTAGTAATTTTGAGTTTTTTATATAATTATTTAATGATTTTGATTATTTTTTACATAATTATTTAATGTTTTTTTTAACATAATTATTTAGTGGTTTGGAGTTTTTTTTACATTATTATTTAGTGATTTTGAGTTTTGATATATTAAGTGATTTGGAGGTTTTTAACATATTATATTTTTAACATACATTATGCAATTATGCTTTATATCTTTACCTCTACACCAAAAAGTTTTATTTTCAATCAGATTTACTGTATTAATACAGTTCAGAAATATTTGACACAAAATCAACATTAACTTTTAAATGATGATTCTGTGTTCACTAAAATTACTAGCATTGATCATGGTCTGTTTAATTGACAGGGAATTCCCCATGATGGGTACCATGTTACCATAATGGGTTAAAAAGCTGGTGATGTAACAATGAGATCACAGAGGATCAACAGAACATTATAGAGCAACACAGACCTCTAGAGGACAATTTTCTATATTGCATCTTAAAAGTGGTTTCCATTTTTAATCCATTTTAACAATATTTGTATTGATTTAAAAATAAGAATTTATACACAATTATTTGAGACCTGTGTACTTTGTAGATATTTAAAAAGTGATGTTTTTGGAATAAACATTTCAAGAGGATTTAACTGAGTTTCACTAGAAAACTTTAAATATGACAAAATTAAATATAATATAAAAAATGTTAACATTTAAAATATTTATATTAAGGAAATTATAATAACGTCCAACACTAGGGGATTCTATTGAGTCAATCCAAATTCTCTGCAGCATTATGCAAACATTCTACAGTCATTGCTTGTATGGTATCTGATAAAGTCTCTAGGGAGAACACACTGTACTTAAGTTAAACCACACATTTTAACAGAATGATATTTGACTCTAAAGTGAAAACTTTACATTTTTACAACACGGATGGCACATGTGATATTCGGTTGTTTCACATAATTGATATTCCTGCTGAGAGACTGTCATGTACTCTAAAGAGAAAAGCTGTCATGTTGGACAGAGACCTTTCTGTGTTGGTTTCATGTTCATGTTAGAATGGATTTCCTCAGGGTTTACAGGTAGAGGTTTGATCCCATAAACACTCAGATGAGAAGATTTGGCCTTGTGATTGAATTAAGTACCGGCCATTATATATACATTACATATATGCATCGGACAAATACTTTTATACAAAGCGCCTTACGTTGCTTTTTTTACATTTACATTTACATTTGTTCATTATTTACTTAGTTATTTGGATATTTTATCCAAAGGGACGAACAGTATTATACCGTTGTCAATCATCACTTCAGAGTAAAGAGGGGTAAGATGTCTTGCTCAAGAACACTTCACAATGTAAACTGATTATTATTATTATTAGTAGTATTTTATTATTATTATTATTATTATTATTATTATTATTATTATTATTATTATTACTGCTATTATTATTATTATTATTTTTCGTTGTTGTTATTGTTGTTATTGTTATTGTTGTTTTTATTATTATTATTATAGCTATAATAATAACTATAATATTTATTGCTATTATTTTCATTTATTAATTTATTCATTTACGACATACATTATTATGTAGTTGTCAATCATCACTCTAGAGTAAACAGGGGTAAGATGTCTTACTCAAGAACACTTCAGTCATTTTCTGCTGACACTGGTTTTTAAAAACCCGCAGCCTTCTGCCTACAAGACCAACTCTCAAACCACAAGACCACAACTGACTCCATTACAATTACTACTATATTTGATTTTTAGTGTCTGCTATTCTCCATCAGAGTAGAGCAATTATTTTTACTATTATTATCATTATTATTATTATTATTATTATTATTATTATTATTATTTTTATCATCATTATTATTGTTATTATTATTATAATTCACATATAGCACCTTATAACTTTTATATTTATAAAACATCTGTACATATTGTATTTCCTCCGTGACTCTTGTGTCACATTGCATCTCCACCACTGTGTGTTTAACACTCATATTTATTTATTTTTTACTTTTTCGTTCCTATGTTACTTGTTACTTGTCTTGTAACTATACATTGTGTAGTGAATGCTTCTGTAACAAAAACAAATTCCTCGTGTGTGCAAGCACAACTGGCAAAAAAGCTCATTCTGATTCTGATTCTTCTTATTCTTATTATTAGTAGAATTTATTATTATTATTATTATTATTATTATTATTATTATTATTATTATTATTATTATTATTATTATTATTATCATTATTACAATTATATTTGTTTTATTATTTTCATTGTTATTGTTGTTCTTATGAACATATTTTTTTTAATAATAATTTTACCTGAACTGCAACAGATGTTTCTAGTGAATGTAATGTAATGAATTAAGTGAAAATTATAATGGTCTCAGTGGCTCTCTCTACTGGTGTTGGGTTAAGTTTATGAATTAGGAGCATTGAGGCAATTCCAAGAACAAGGCCCAAAACACACCACATGTACATTTTATATTGCAATAGAAATATAAATAACACGTTTGTAACTGAACAGCTGTGTATGGCAGTTACCAACATTTCTCAAAATATCTTCTTTTGTTTTCTGCAGAAAAAAGAGAGTGATATAGGTAACTTCATTTTGGGCTCAACTATCCCTTTAAAAAAGCTGGTACCAACTCTCCGAACACAAACAAGAGCTTGATAAGGATTAGTTTTTAACAAAGAAAAAATAGAAAGTGACAGGCAGACAAATGACAGCCACTGTGTAGTATGTGACCAGAAACAATAGGCTAACTGTTCCCTCCCTCCTGTCAACTCCGATTGGAAATGACTCAGGAGGAGTTGTGCCAAATAATAAAAGACAAAATCCACTAGAGGTCAGTCTGGTTATTTCTCACTCCATCTCCTCACCAAACTCTTTCGTAATGCAAAAGTGTGTTTGTCTATTCCACAAGTGCCGCCTCTGGACCAGAACAGAGCCTCTTGTGTCCTCTGCGCGGGAGCGGGCATCATCATTTCTGCCTGAGCATATTACATCATCACGGTTTAACTAGAACATCACAGTCCCATGAAAAAACAGACTAAATCAAACTCTCAGATCAAAGAATGAAAGGCCTTTCCCCTTATTCACTCACAATGATTTGAAATTTGGCCACGGCACCTCTGAGAAGACATCAAAACACATTCTTGAACTTTCCCTCCATCCCTCGTCCTTCAAGGATGCGTTCACGCTGGGTGACCCTGAACATGAAATGGATCTCATAAATCTGATGCTCGTACAAACCTCCTGATGTGTCTGGAACACAGAGAGTACTTTGATGTTTTGTTTAAGCACACACACACGCGCACGCATCACAACCTGTGAGTCTCTTTGTGGAGCAGCATCTCACCGTTAAAACGTCCCACCTTCCATGTGAGCAAGGTGCCAAGGTGTCGGTGAGATGGAGACAGTTATCTTATAATTACCACACACAGCCTCCGGAGACCACGCTTTCATTATTTATTTATGCGACACCAGCAACATAATTACGACCAGTCAAGTCACACTGCGTTTTTTCATCCAGTTAATGGAGATGTTGTATATTTGGAGCACTCTTTATGTGAGGAGACTGTAGATACCAACCCTTTTCATGTTTGCTTTTATCGGCCTTGATACAAGCAGGGCGTAATAGATCAAATGTGTTGGATGTAAGTTTAAGTATGAAAACTGAAAAAAAGGCAGGTTTGTATGATTGTGGTGTAAAACATTAACACTTTTAATGTCTGTTCTTGTTTGTTCTTACAAATGTTAAAAAAAATATTGTATTTATATTAATTTTATACAGCTATTTCACCTGTATTTTACACCTTGTAGTGCATCAGCGGAAACCCAGAGAGGATATATTCTGTTTTTACAATTTATTAATATTATCGAAATAGTTTACTAAAATATTTACATTTTTTCTTTATTTGCTCGCCTGCCAATTGTTACAATCAGTGGACTTTTCTTCAGTTGTGTTAACCACATCAAAAAAACGTATACTGGTTTGTAACTATCAACGGGTAACCAAATTATGATAAAATTTTCATTATTTTCCTTAAAAAGCATAGTTTACTCAAAATCTCCATCATGTCAACAGATTTAAACACCAGTTTTGGACAAACACATACATGTTTGGGACTCTTTCTTCTGACAAACACCACATTTTTGATTTCTTTATCAAAGTTATAAAAAAATCAAACTAGTTTGTGAACATTCTTCAAAATATATTTCTTGTGTTCTGCAGAAGAAAGTTTGGAATTAAACCAGGATGAGTGAATTAAAGATTTGGGTAAACTCTCTCTTTAACTTTTGTGACATCAGGCTGAGAACATTCTTAAAAAAACATGAAAAGACCAAGTAAAAGGCGTATCAACTTTAAGCTCCATACATCGATTTTATTAATTCAGATCACTTATTTCCTTTGATTTTATTAGGGAAGTCAGTTGATGAAATAAGGGTTATGTGGCATCTGGAGGGAACAGCTGGGCCATATCTGAAATCGCAGCATCCTTCTCTTCACACCGACCGTCCATATGTGTCTGCGGAGGACAGCAGCTGCTGACACGGCACTGCTGGAGTTTAGACACTGACCATCATACTGACATGCCATTAATACTGCCCAACATAAATGATGATAATCACAACATATGTATTCACAAAAACTGTACACACACACACACACACACACACACACACACACACACACACACACACACACACACACACACACACACACACACACACACACACACACACACACACACACACACACCTAGATGACTTTCATAGCTTTAAAATTTGATCATTTTTAAAAGTTAAAAAATGTTTCACAAATATTATTCAACAATTCAATTCTAGTTGAAACTTTGTTGAAGAATGTAATGTTTTGAAGAATTTTGGTATTCTAACTGCTAAAAAAATAGTTATAAAATGACAAGAGTGTAATTTCACAATATTGTCTAAAGGCAAAGTAAATCCAAAATTTGACAAACGTCCCATTTTATAAAATGGATGCACAGAATGCACATTGTACAAAAAAAGGACAAAATAAAGTGAAATAAAGTAGTGCAGACACATGCGGGGGTGGTGTGAGTTTAGTTTGTGGAAGATGCTGCAGACCACTGGCATGATGACATATTTACTTTGACTGTACAGCATAACTAAACCGCTGCAGTCCACAACAAGCTCTTTAAAATGCAGAAGGTGTGATCATCTGGATGATATATCACCAGTTATGATGCTGTTTTCCATCCTTTGATGAATTTCTGCCGCAGTAATTAATGGGAAATGTACATTGGACGTGTGCTGACATTCAGTAACACGGTGTATTGTGATAATGAACAATTACAGAAAATGGATGACCTTAAATGAGTTGCTTTAGATAAAAGTGTTTGTGAATGTAAATGTGTATGGTGTGTAAAAAGGCTGGATTTTTGAATAAATTAAACAGACAGAACACAAATGACTAAAGCAAAACAGAAGTCACATGTTACACTTTTTTATAGACTAAAAGATATCAGCTATTATATAAATAATATATATTGTATGAAATATTAAGATATGTTATTTTTGTCCTTTTCCTATTCTGGTGTTTTGCCGATGAATCTGTTGGTCATACTTTTTTACAGCTGCCTTCAAGAGTAGTCGGTAGTATCTATATATAATTTAAAAATGTTTGAATTCCTATTAACCTGTGGAAAACAGGATTACAGATACATCAATACTTCATTTCTACATCAATACTTTTTAAAATTTATTTAGTGTGATGTCTACTGATGCTGATAGTTTTGCAGTTATTTTAAATCGCATTTACTAAATTCTTAAGATTAAAATAATATTTCTTAGCTTTGTGAATGCCATTAATATATGTAATGACTATTAACACTGAATATTGAAAAAAAATATTTACTTTATTTTAAGATTTCTTTTATCCAGATGATACTTTTTTATCGGGCGAGACACATTATTGGCTGGTATATTGGTGCATATATATGACACAAAAGATGGATTTTGTAGTGGTGTGATTTATAAACTGTTATTATAAACAGGAAAGGATTTACTTTGCAGTAATTTTCATTCCAAATGCTGTTTTTTTTTGGAAACACTTATGATAATGACACAATTCCAATGTTCACATAAATAATCAAAGTAAATATGACTAGGACACCATTTTGATTGCCTGTCTATATAGATATAGATATGCCATTGGTGTGCCATATATTATTCATGAAGTTCATGTGAAAACAGTTTTTATGACATTTTCCACATAGTTTTATTTTCAACTTGGACGCTTTGCATGTTCTAATAACGGACGCAACTAAATTCATAAGAACAAGCTCCCAAATAAAGGCAGTTTCACCTGTTTTAATGGCACAAACCCCCATACTTTCACATCAATTTCAAATCTATTTTATCCTGAGGGTAAATCAGAAAAAAATCAATTTAAGGTAATTTAGATTTGACAAAAATGTACAAATTACTTAAATTTACTTAATAGTTCAAATTACTTAATGTCATCATGATCATTGGTTCAACATGATTAAACTAAGTTTGTTACCAAGAGCAATTATGTTAAAAATAATTTAATCACATTGAACCCATGTACCTGATAAAATTAAGTAATTCAACAACCCATTTTAAGTGTATGTGTATTGTGGGCTGCCAGCATGTCTTTATATCTGGCACAGTTTATTCGCTTTTATAGGCCAATGCATGACATATTTGGATAGTGTCTTTAAAATATTAATGCGTTTAGTTCAAATGTATTTCCACGTGCACCCATCCAACAGAAGGAAATGAAGTTCCACTTACCAAAATAAACACGCGCACACATACAGATGCGCGTCCTCTCTCAGCTCAAGCTGAGGGTGAGCGGGCACATCTCTCCCTGCAGGTCCAATTTCATGCTCTCAGCATTAGAATAATTTGTTTGGCAGCGAAAGCGCCCGCACACGGGGGGCAGTGTAGCCATCCCCACAACCTGTTTGATCTTCATTAGTGGCTCTGAGGGTGAGCATAGCTCTTCATTCTCTGAACTAAAGCCTCGGGAAATGGCTGTATATCAACGGACGTGGAACGCTGAAGTCTGCAGATTGGCCGGAATGGATCTTTCTGCCAGCGTGGTAGGGCGGTAGGGGGTCTCACCGGGGGTTCACGAGCTCCAGCCCCCTCATCTAGAACGCCGGACGTGGTCCTTCAACAGGCGCCGCAGACCCCGACTGACGAATGGTTCTGTGGACCCTCCCAGCTGCTTTCATATTGATTATGGACTCAACTGTAGACCATTGTGGCCCATGGGGGACGTTGAGATTCGAATTGACGGACAAGAGGAGACATCACAGCGGGCCATTAATCGGATCCCGGTCTCCTATCTTCATTGAATATTTGATTTACGCCCGCCGTGGTGGTTTTCACATCTGAGATGATGCAGCGTGCGTTGTGGGTCTGCATTTATCAGTAATGTTATTTACAGAAGGCCTATTTAAAGTTATGCAACAGGAGAAAATTTGAGAACCAAAGAATGATGCATTTACATCATTTTTGCGGCATCTAAAACGGGCGAGGGAGATTGAGTTGAAATTAACTTTTTTTGAAACAATTTACACAAAAAATAATTAATTTAAAAAAACTTTTAAATTCTTTGTATGTGTAAATAAAAAGCAAATAATAAGTGGTGTTATTCAAAAATACTAAGTTGATAAATAAACACTTTTTTCATTATGTACTAAATTTTTTGGGGAATTTAGCAGAAAATTAAATGTTGAATTTAAAATCAATTAGTTTAACATTTAACACTGAAAAAATAAAATTTTTATGAAATTAAACGAATATATCAAGTTAGTTAAACTCTCTACTTTTGTGATATTTACTAAGCCATGCGATATATTTTTAACAGTGTGGAGGGGGCTAATTTGCATATGTAATGAATAATGAAAACGAGGAGTGCAGTCACATTCAAGCAACTTTAGGTTAAACATATTCTCATAGGACGAAACTATTCAATAAGTTATTTTTTATGGTCAAAGATTAGTTTTAAATCATAAATTATTAACCACAGGGGGACTTTAACATTCAATGTGTCCATTTGTTCTCTACATTTCTAAACCTTGGAGCACATTTGATTCCGTCCGTTCTCTTTCTCCCTCTTATATCGCATTATATTTTCACTTTTAATATGATGTCGGAAAATGTAAAATCTGCAACTTGGCAATTTAAGCCATTTAGCGTTCAGCATATTCCCCAACATATTGAGTGATTATTTAACACATATGCTTAGTGGTTGGAGACTCTCTCTCATTATCCAGCTTGTCTTAAACAAATGGCTGATAGTGTTGGAAGAACAAGCATCCCAATATTTCATCTGACACCTCCATTTTTGGGGATGTCACAGGTGAGTAATTGTGACAGGTGGAAATAATTGGCTTTTTATTTTCCGTCATTTCGAGTGTGTCTTGAAACATCACCGCATGGAATTCAGGGGGGGGCAGAATATTTTTTGATCACACTTTTTACAAATTTGGCTCATTTATATTTCTAGGTAATAGTTAGAAATTGAATAGCTTTAAACCTAGTATGTAGTTCTTTAAGGTTGTGTCCTTAAACATAAAAACTCTCCAATCATTTTTATCCCTAAATTCATTCCAAATCATTAAATAACACTTCATTTAAAAAAAAATTCTTTGAGAAAATGTTCTATGGTTTTGTTCAAAGTCAATGTTGTTTGGTTTTCAACGTTCTTCAAAATATCTTTGTTTATGTTCTGCAGCAGATAGAAAGCAATACAGGTCTGAAATGACATAATAATGAGTAAATAATTACATAATTTGTATTTCTTTGTTAACTGACACTTATATATGCTTTATTTACTAAATTTTAACATTTATTGCAAACACATGTTGAAGACAAACCCCAGGCGCGATAGGTGAGGAGGCGACATATTCAAGCCCAAAAAAAACATCCAAACAGACTTTGACCCACAAGCTGCAATGCCTCAATCCTCACTTTAGTTTCCGCTCTTAATGTTTTCTTAGCTTTATTTTCTACAATTCCCAAAACATCTGAATCGTCTGGCCTTGGGTTAACAAAGAAAGAAGAACAGGGCAAACATGTCAATCAGCCCTGACCTATTGAAAAGATGGGTGCAACCTACCCTCTTACTGACATCCTGGCCAATCAGACGAGCCATCAGTCATGTCTGGGCTCACAGGGGCACGCTCATTAGTTAATTATACGGCCTGTGAATATTCACCCCCGCCTACCCGCTCCGTGGTCTCTTGGCCTGCCCACTCCAGTTAAATCATAGCCAGAGGACGCCTGCCTCCTTCTTTGCACATATCTGATATGAATGTTAAATATGTGCAAATGTTCATTTATTTTAAATGATGGTGAAGTTGATTTATATGGAGTTTGTGACCTGTTGTTTGGGTGGAGAGGACGTGGAATGAATAAGTTACAATAGTACGATTGTAGAGGTGTTAACGGTGTACATCTTATTTTATTTATGTGATGAATGAAGGATGTCTTAAAAGTAGGTAATGTTAGAACCAGTTCAACCATAAATGAACCAGTTCAAAAAATATTAATATATTAAATTAAAACAATATTTTTTTATTTTTCAATACGGAAATGAGAACCTAAATAACAAATTAAAAAAATACAGTTCTTGCTGAATTCTACGAGAATTATTCGAGTTGCTCTGATTTTCTTTTTTCAACTACATTAACTCAATTTAAATAGTAAATTTAATTGACTTTACAGCATTAAAATGTAACTTTTGGTTTGTTCAAACTGTTTGTCTGAGTTAGGGCGGGCCTACATGTTTGTTTGACCAATAGCAGATGGATTCATCTCTAATATGACCATTATGACAGCTATTTGTATCACTATTGTATTCCCAAGAAGATGATCGCTGACAGCTGGTGTGATGACCAACAAGGGTCAGGCGAGGAAACATGGAGAATCAGGGGAATTGGAGTCCAGGGGGGAAGAACAGGTACATAGGGAAACTCAGTATTTTAATGACAATATTTACACACAAGGAGCGTCACAATATAATGGACAGTGACTGTGATATATTCATGTTGTCCGTTATTGCATACATTATTTTGTATTGTGTACGTGCCATTGCTTTTCACATTCCCTCAATGTCACTTACTCGTGTTCATTATAAAATTTCTTATTTTTGTTGAAATACTATTCCTTGATTGTAGCTCGTGTGGGACTCGTGACACATATACTGTTTTTATATTTATTCACGATAAATATCTATTTTGTGTTCATTCTAAACATATGGTTGTATCGTAAGTCTGGGGGTTTGAAAGTTTTGTCATCTGATCCCCTCGACTAAAAGTATTGACTTAAATTATGTACCTGAAATTTGATGGCAATATTACAATAATCAAATTGCATATTTAACTTCCAACCCGTTTTAATCTGATTTGGAGTATTTATAATTAATTTACTTAAGTATTACTTAAGTACATTGCTTTAGGACTATTGATATAATTAAAAAAAATTGTAACTTCACTGTTGGACAACCAAGGGACCCACACCCTGAGATGAAAATAATTTAAAACCTGTTTAAAGTTTTGCCCTAAGGGCCATGATATAACATCTCTGACTCCCTTATATTTAACATTAAGTGATTCATTTGCCAAAAAGTTGGAGATTATAGAGATATATTAAGCATATACAGTATATGGCAATAATATAATTATGGGTCATTCTTTTGGCCATGATAATCCTGCAGTTACAATCGAATATTGTGAGACGACTATACCACACACATCTCTATTATAAAGAATCTGTACATATGTGCATCCAATTTGCTAAAACCTGTGCCAATAGTCTATCTGTTGGCAAATTAACTATCAAGTGCATAATTTATCATGTCGGGACAGTACATTGCTTTAGGACTATTGATTTCTAAGGAGAGAGCTGGTTTAATTCTTAGCTTTGGACATGTAGAAGCATTATGAGTAATTGGAGTTCAGCCCCAGCCGGACGGAAGGGCGCAAAGGACTCGCAGCAGAATTTAAGATGAATTATTGCTGTAAGGAGAATCAAACACACCGGGGGAAATCTGCCCTGACAACACAGCAGGGAGATACCACGGTTTCTGAGTTTTACACCTCACGCTTAGAACTAGAATGATAATGTGCTTGTTCCAGTAACGTGAAAAAAAAACGACGTCATATCAGTTTCCTTTTAAATATATGCATATCGTACCAGTATGATTTTGTACAGATTTTATTATATAAAATCATAAAGGGAACGTTAGATTATACAGATTTCAATTTGCCACTCAAAGAAATGCAAGGCATATAGCAACAATAGAATGATGTTAATATTTATTTTAATGTAAAATGACTTCCGTCAAACAACATTAAAGTTGATCTCTAAAAATGTCACAATTAATGATGTTTAGAACCCCATCAAAAGATACACAAAATGATGTCTGGTCCGTCACACTTTGATTGATGTAATGTACCGTTTGAAAAGAATATGATAATTTTTAAGAAAACCAGTTTTTCAATTAAAGATATTTGAAGTGCACCAGAATTATCAAGAAATATTTCCCCTTTAGCACATCAAATAAACAACTGAATTTTTTAAGTTAGATGTCAGCACTGTATCTATACAGTTAAAGAAAATGAATGTCACATTTACATGTTCCTGTTTAACTGACTTTAATGAAGCAATTTAGTGTACAACAAACACAATGAAACTGTATTTACATAAGTACATAAGGTTTGCAGCACTTAGCATGAAATAAATGTATTTCAATATATTTTATCCATATAATTATTCTTCACTACACTCAAACAATTTGACAATTTGAAAGAAAAAATCTACACACAAAGAAGAGTAAAATTTAATGCTTTGAATTAACGTAAATATACTGTTTATTTTTAGAAATAAGTAAAAAATTAATTACATTTTATATATCAAATACTTTTATTAGAATTCACAAATAAAATCTTTATTAAATAATTTTAGTACATATACTTAAAAAATTTAAAATTTTAGATAAATAATCCGTCAGACTTCAATTCTTAATGAGGAGAAATTCTCTTTTTTTTTTTTTTAAATATGTTTTTTAAGTTAATGTAATGCTTATTTTTGAAACCCATTTTTAAAGTGTAGTGGTGTTAAAGAACAAATGCAGCTTATCTCCTCTTTGAATAGTTCAGATGAAACACTTCCCTTGAAAGTGAAAGAAGGGTTGAGTGGAAGCATTTGAATCAATTCAATCAGTGCAAAGTGGAATGTAATTATTCTAATTGCTCAGAATCAAGTTATTTACAACAATATCACCTAATTCTGAGCACATTTCCGAGGAGGCTTAGTCTGACCTGACGGGACTCACTAAACATTTAAAGACATTATTTAATTTGTCTTGCAGTTTTCTTTCATGCTCTTTGTCATCTTTAGCACACTTGGTGCACTTTAAGTTGTCAGCAGAGTTTTAAGCTAATTAGATTGCATGTTGATATAGGAACTTGTGTAAGCTCTGCCATCTGTCCATACTTTGCCACTGAATGTCTATAAGCTCATAAAGCTGTGTAAGATTACATTACTTCTGAATAAATGGAGAATGAAACTTCTGGTCGGAAAACAAATCTTGACCAATCTTAATTGGAATCCTTTAATAAGCCATTATAGGCACTGCTCATATGGAATAGCTTAATGATGTTTTAGTAGCAATGATTACATTACAGTGATATATTTCTTACTTATAGTTCAGGTAGTATGGAAGGTCATGGCATCCAGGTATAGGTTTAGGATTGCTATGGATTTTATTTTTGCTTTTTATATCATATTTAAGCCTCTTCGAACTAATTGTTTGCTAATAATTTCTATTTGAATAATTTATCAACTTAAGATCTTCTAAACGGATAAAGAGGAACTTTTCATAAAATATACTAAGAAAGTATTCCAAATTATATACATCGTCACTTTTATACTTTCATTATCCTAAATGTTTCCAACAATGTTTTAATGCAGATTAATACAATTTTGATTGTCCCTCCTTATAGCACCAATGCACATAAATAGCACTGTGTCCACAATATCTAACATGTTTCTGCTTTCTTTAGATTAAATATTTACATGTTTTTAATTCCACACATTGTTCCTCGGGAAGAGTAATTGATTTGAAACAGTCCTGATTCATTCTTGCAATAATTGGTCATGTTGCGGTTGATCTTCACAGTATCGGATATCTGTATCTTTATGGTACATTTAAAGCAGTTAGTATTCAGTTAGTATTTTTTATTTAATTTAAAGTAGCTCAGGCTTGTTATATTCACAGCATATATGCCAGAACAGAGGAGGCGTTATATCTAATTAACTGAATCACAATGGTTATTTAAAGGACACAACCTCATTTGCTTCAGTCTAAAAAGGGTCTAAAAAGATGAAAAAAGCTTAGTTAATTATTATAAAGAATAATTGTAAGAAGTGACCTTTTAAGTCAATTAGTTTTATTACATTGATTTGCCATCGAGCTTGTTGTAAATTTAACCGACACAAGACTTTGTAATTCAGAAAGAAACACATAATTATGTCAAAGTAAATTTATATGGAAATTTATTACAAAAATTGGTAGAATCAAATATAGATGTAATAAATCCATCACATTAGCTTTACTTTTATACCCCATCATTCGCTCAATGATGTATTACAGGGTCATATTGCTGCCAAATAATTTGGAGGTTTCATAAATTGTCAATTGTGCCGACAATCTTTGAACAATTTTTTGTGATACTGACAAAACTCTAACCAAGTCAACTGAAAAAAATAGATGCAACAAGTCAATAGAAATTGAAGAGAGTGAAATAATATCTAGTGGATCATTGTGTATTATGTAAACTAGTAACAAGAATAAGACTATATTAAGAATTCTTTTTTTTATTTTAGAACCCAATTCTCCTGTGTGGAAAGAAAAGTGATTCAGATTCAAAATGATTTAAAGTTAAAAATATATTACCAGCAGAACTCCAGTTTTGCATTCCTTTCTTTAAAATCCACATCTCACATTTATCCCCAACACATAAAAAAATCTGTATCATTCAGTCAAAACTGAATAGAATAATTACAATTCAACAGCAAGTGAACAACTCACCCACTTGAACTTCACTTACACCCGAATTAAAAGTGAACATCCAATAACATCATACACTTACAGATAAGAGCACACACGCACACGCACACGCACACGCACACGCACACGCACACGCACACGCACACGCACACGCACACGCACACACACACACACACACACACACACACACACACACACACACACACACACCCACCCACCCACCCACACACATACACACACACGCACACGCACACGCACACGCACACGCACACGCACACGCACACGCACACGCACACACACACACGCACACACACACACACACACACACACACACACACACACACACACACACACACCCACCCACCCACCCACACACATACACACACACGCACACGCACACACACAAACTCATACACACAGATGCACACAGATATGTGGAAGGGCTGGTATTGATGAGCCCTCAGTTATTGCTGTCATTACACAAACACACATGCAGACACACAAACACACACACACACACACACACACACACACACACACACACACACACACACACACACACACACACACACACACACACACACACACACACACGCAAATGATCTTAATCATGATAAAAGTTTACAAATAAACAGATTTACAACACTAAACACAAAAAACATAACTTGTTGAAGACAAAAATCTAAAAAATACTATCCCATGATTTTGTGTTTCCTATGCATTTTATTTTCAAAACATAATTAAAAAATAGTTTTTGAAATATCATGCAATCCTGAATCTTAAATGGTGAAGTGGAATATTGTTTAATATCAAGATTGACATGTAACAAATTCTTTGTCACTGAGTGGAAAGAAAGGCCTGATTTGGCTTATTTTAGGACCTGTATCTTGTACATTTTGCGTATGAAAAATACATCTAGATGCTAGGTAAATACAGCAGAATGTGGGAACTTTCTTAAAGGGATGACATTACAAATGTTATACATTTACACAATGCATTCCCGCTTTATTATTGGTTTAGTGTGCAGCAGCATGTATTGTGAAGTCACAGTTGTGTTTGAATAAACAAGTCCTGTGAAAGATAAAGGACTCTGTATTACTCACATTTGCATTTACAGTGGCTGATATTCTTTCAATGACTGTTTGCATTGGCCTTTGTTGTTCCAACTTTGCGTTGTTCCAACTAGTTCCAACTTTGTGCAAAAGTAAAGATATACCCACATGGACTTTAAAGCGATGGTTTACCCGAAAATGAACATTGTGCCATCATTTGCTCATCTTGTTACCAAGTCAAATCTGTATTACCTTCTTGCAACTGCAGACAAACAAGAAGATATTTTGAAGAATACATTCACTTCTATAGTGTCGACACAGCCAATACATTTTACTGTGTGCCAGTTACCAGCATTCTTCAAACTATCTTATTTTGTGATTTAGAGAAGAAAGAATGTCGTACAGGTTTGAAAAGACGATGAGATGAGTAAATGAAATGTATTCCTTTTCAGTTTTTGAAAAGCATAGTCCCAGCCTCAGAAGTCAAGCCCATTGACTGTTGGCTGAAGGTCTGAGGCATTAGGCACACTCTTCTGGAAACACTTCGGGGAGGTCGAAGTCGTCTTCTGATTGGTTGAATTTACCACCTAGAAGTTAAAATGATCAGGATACCTTTTTTTCAAAGTCGAAGTCAGGTTTTTAATCCCTTCAGCTCACAGTTTACATCATTTGATGGAGACGTGGCTAATGAGCATTTATCCTGATCAGCTAAGCATTGGATTCTTAAAAGTAAGTGCAGTTCACAGCATAGACACTTTAAGAGATGTCTAGGAGTTTTGTTTGAGGACCTTATTTGGGACAAAACGAGATATTTCCGCCTGTTTGCCAATGGGATCTGGAAAGAGTATTATTTTGCAAGCTTGGCCGACTCTTTGTCAGCATTTATAAGGATTTCCTGCACATCCAATTTTTCTTGTTACGTACACTCTCCTATCTATTATGGAAGATCAAGTGAAGTACCCAACTGAGAAGGAGATATCAGCCACGTTTGTGGGCAAACATGAAAGAGCCAGATGCTGACATTGCAGCTGGCCTGTTCAGTCTTGCGTCGGTTCTCCAGAATTGCTTGGATGGTAAAAAGTGAAGAGATGTTACAAACAGATGTTACGTCTCGTCCCAATTATACGGCTATTGACGAACGCCATTGTTCTTTGGAAAGTACGTCAATCATAAGTCCTTAATCAGAAATATCACTTCCTATTTGAAATTGTGTGTGCACACTTTATCAAAACCTTTTCCGCGTATTTTGTTTTCACAGACACATACGCAAAGTTGGCGAACAAATTGCTGGCTTGTTGCATCCTTCTTCTTTGACTTTCAGTGCCAGGTATTTCAATGACTGACTGGTTGCACTCCGCTCTTTTGTCGTGGGAACATTTCCACAGCTGAAACGTGAAGCTGAACGAAACAAACTGTGATTGGTTGTTGGCCAATGGAATCTGCCATGTATTCAAGACCTTCAGCCATCAGTCTGAAGGTCTAGCAATGCGGGACCGGTAATCCATCACTTTGAAGCGAAATATTCATGATTGGTGACACTGGAATGAAAAAGACAGAATCAAGCAAATGAAACAAAAAATAAATCCGAGGCTCTGAATGTTTTTACATGAGTGTAAAACGAAGAACAAAATAGCCATCCACTTAAGTGTTAAACACACAAAATGATACGAAATTAAAACCAGTGGGTGCGACGAATCCCACTTGGTTGGTTAATAAAAATCCTGGTCCACGTTGAGCTCAAGCACACAGAATTCTCAGAACTTAAGTGAACGTCGTGCAGTGAGTATTTTACATTCATCATTGTCTCCTCGGGGGATATAATATAAATACAGGACCATTGATTTTGATCATTACCAAGAGAAATTCCATCGCAGGTCCATCAGCGGCTTCCAGTCTATTTTAAAAAAACATTATCACTAAAGCAGGGTACGCTTGATCCCGCGGTGGGGCGTCTCTAGAGACAGCGGAATCTCCAACGGGAGGTTGCGTTATATCTTACGTCCTGATATTTAGATGGCAGCCCTGCTTCTGCGGATCTCCCAAACAACCATTGGGACGTGATCATTGTAATAGCAGTATTCATTTAAGTCCATCCATCATTGTAATTATGCATCAATCTAGCTAATTTTTAAGTATCATTAACCTTGGCAATCTCCTTCTCGGTGCAACGCCATCTGTTAATTCCTTCCAAGTTGCAGTGGCGCTCGACGCGCGATCGGTCTCTTCTCTAGTGCTTTGGGAGAAATGATGCTGCTCCCAGAGAGGCTTTTGGAGGGGATAAAAGCACCGAGCATCCACACATCCTTGGACCGCTTAATGAACTATCACAACCAAGAACGTGGAAATGGATTAGCTGTTTACGCTTGCCCCCGTACGCGCACCCCTCGATAGGACTGAGCATCACTCAGTCACCGATGCATTAGGAATGCGTCGGTACCCTAACATCATCTGAGGAGTAAGCCGTCAAAAGGTAACACTTCACACGTCCCCTCGAGTTAAATCGAAATCTCAAGACAACTTGTTCGATTCCGTAGAGCTTGAATGACTTTGGATAACACACTCTTGTTAAGTGGGTTTTCCTTGAGGTTTGCTGTTAGTTCGGCATTAATTATAATTACTGGAGGTATTTAATAGAGGTAATTCTCAAGTGAGGTTACAGCGCCTTGACACTTGCATTTACATTTTGTGAAAAGTAACATTATAAATAGATGTTTGCATGAACAATCCACCAGGACATGCCACACATTTGTAATGTTAGGATAGGGTTGGATATACTTTCTGAATTGTGGTGGTGTAATATCTACCCTCGCGGAGCAGTGCACTGCCAGCAGAACATGTTAAGACTTCACAATTTCCAGATTCTGTACAACTGATAAGGATTCAAAAGATAACATTTTTCATATGCTGCAGACGTGGCCTGCAAATATAACTTAGGGGGCTGTTCACTTGATACATTTTCATCACAACAAGAAACACAAATGGTTCCCCAACCCGTTGGTAATGAATATAGCTGGTAGGCCTCACATGTTTATCTGTATAAAGGCAATCAAAGAAATTCTCTGTCTTCAACGATTATGCAAGTACTTGAAGGCTTGACAAAAAATTGAGGATTAAAACCTTTAATCGTGAGTGCTGAGATGGGGCAATGGTTTAAAAATGCTTGATATTGATAGCGCAGAATAGATCTTGGTTTTTTTAAATGGTCAGTGGACATTCCGGAGATATTGATCGTCAACTTAAGGAAGTCAAAGTAAATCTGTATGTTGAGTTTTTTATTTTCTCTTGGTTTGAATGAGGTTGGTCATTAAAGGAACTCATTTTGTGAACATTCGAAATTAATAAACACAGAATTGTGTAATATGATTGTGTTTAAGGAGACTGCACATACAATATATAACATTTTAGTGGTTAACACTTTGCAACAAGTTTCTTTTTGTTGACATTGGTTATGTTGACTCCAACATAATCATAATAGTTGCAGTTTTTAACATAATTGAAGGAATGTTTCATCATTTGCTCCCTCTTGACATTTACAGCCTGTATGACTTACTTTCTTATTCAGAACACAAAACATGGAATGATGGAATGATGATGATAACCTAACCACATTGATTCCCATTCACTTTCATTGTGTAGACACAAAATGCAAGTGGAAAGGTACCAGATACAGACATCTTTTTGTGTTAAATGGAATGAATATTCATGTATATGTCTTGAAACGACACGTGGAAATCATTAGAATAAGAAAATGTATAATATTTTTTATATAAAAGTATTTTAATATTGAATTCTCCTTTATTTAGAATTAGAATGAACCAAACTGAACAACTATATTAGTCTTAAAATGACAGTTCACCCAAAGATAAAATTGTTTCATCATTTAAAGAATGGGTGCAAGTTCCCAACATTCTTGGAAATATATTATATTGTTTTTGTATTGTTGTGTTGTGGTTTGAAAGGATAAGACTGGGAACAACTGATAACAATTTTTATGTTTCGGTAAATAATTCCTTTAACAATAACTCAAATGTTCACAAAAACAGTCTTATGAGTGTAATCATACATTTTTAAAAATCATATAGTTCAAGACACATGTGACACAGGTAGAATGTGAATTTTCCATGGTGACACCATTGTCTACCACATTAATATGAGATGTCCACCCTTAGGGATATTTTTAACCACCGTACCTATTCAGGGAACAGGAAGAAGCATTTTTTGCATATTCTTATTACATCAAGAAAGCAAGATAAATAGCATTGCTCCGTTTCATTATTTCTCTCCCTGCATTTAGAACCGGACAGGTGAACTGTATTTATGCAAAGCACTGTATTGTTTACTCGAACATTTACATGCGTTTCGCCATGGGAGCTGCTCTCCTCTCAGTCCTGCGCGTCGGGACTAGTGGATCTGATAAATGAACGAAAAACCTCACCATTACTCACCTGATTCTGTCTCACCGCTCTGGTTCCATTAATCCAGGGTCTACCATCACGGTAAGTCTCAGCCTCATGTGTGCTTATGCAAAACAACACGGCCTACAGCACCCAAGCCGAGGATTTTTTTAGCATTTTAATATTTCCATTACAGTCTGAATGCAATGTAGCGAAGAAAACAGGGACGGCGGCGTCTGCTCACGAATGTTTAAACTCGTTAATTCCTATTATTGCGAGTGATAGGTGTAAAAAGAAGGAGCTTTTTGAAGCATAAAGAAGAGAGTTGTTTCGCGCTTTGACGCTCGAACGGACTGAAGACTTGATGACACGAATGTTCAATTGAAGTAATAAAGGTCTCCATTCAGTGCCATTGCATTATTTCATTGTAATCACACAATGATAGCAAGGTTCAATAACTGTTTTTTAGCAGACAGTTCCCCTGAATAATACATTACGGTTAATGGGCACCAGCGGAAAACCTTTCAGATTGTATGAACGGCTCAGGTCAGGGAATCCAATCAGAACAATCAATGGTCTTATCTGAAAAAAAATTATGGATTATGATTCACGAATAACGTGCAATGATATTCGAAGAAGAAAGGCAGACAACAAGTGTGTATTCACGTTCCAACACAGAAAGTTAGAATTTCTTTTAAAATTCAAGATTCTAATGTTATGTAGTGTGCCTTCATTCGCTGAAACAGAAGTACGTGCCTGCCAGATCCCTGGGCTCAGCTAATGATCCACTTCTGGTGGTGCCGACCCAAAAAGGAAAGAAATCACTCACACGCACCTTCTCTGGATCCGTGCCACGGTGGTTGAAAGATCAGACCGGTACAAGGCGTCGCTCCGCCACCGTCTTTAAAAACCACCTTTACACCCATCTTTTCCACTTGTACCCAACCCAATGATAAACCTCCCGTGACAACTTTACTCTTTCTATCAATCAATCGATCAATCAATAAGTAAAATAAATGAATAAATAAATACTTGGCAGTTGGTTTGTATATTGTGTTTTTCAACCTAGGACTGGCATCATATCATTTACGATTGCTTCGTTACCTCCTGTTCTAAACACTTCTTTTGTAAACCTCACTTGCAAGTCGCTTTGAATTAAAGTGTCAATGACTAAACGTAAATGTAAATGTGTTTTGACATGCTTTTAAAAACCGTGTTCAAATTGATCCTTTTAAACCAATGCTTAGTATTTTCCATCGCTAAGACAATGACATCATTATTGACATCCTAAACCTGTAACCAATCACATCGACTTGATCACGTGGATCATCAGTTTGGGTCAGAGGTTCTCTGCGCTGCTGTGTCAGCCCTTGGTTTTACTCTCAGTTTGGGAGAGTATGGAACTGCTGGGTTTAATTGAGGAGAGGCGGGGCGAATGTGCATATTCATGTATCCTTGCGCACATAATAAAGTTGAGGTGCAGAGACACATTCAAGCTAATTTAAATTATTTATGCTGGACACAAACATTTAAATATGTAATTTAATAGAGGACTTTACAACTGCACAAAATATGCACCCACTCAGAATAACACCTCAGTGCCATACTTTTCTGTTCTTTTAAAACCGAGAAAGTTCTTCGAATTCCCCACTAAGATACTGTAAGGTTTCTAACCCAAGCTGTGCATCAATGACTGGGCGACGAGTGCAGAATAAATCATTTAAGGCCCTTATTATGAATCCACCATGCATAACGTTTGGAGATCAATGCTACAGACGGTCGACAGAAGCACAAAAGTGGGAGTAGCTGAATCAATAGAGTCTAGTGTTTGATGTTAACGGCTGTTTGACGCCTTACAAGCAATACTGGACACTGGCTTTGTCTTTTTAAACTCAGCTTTGTGACAGAATGGCTGACTCAGGAAACGGATCGTAAAAGGAATCCGATGGCACATACTGAAACGTCTCCTGCGACTGTCCGTCCATCGGGTTTAATCCATTTCACCTCTGGAAAAACAATGAGCGGAGGCACATTTGAATGGAGTGTTTGTGAAAGGATGTGTGTAGGGTTTGATTAAAGGTGGTGTTTTTATAAAAGTAATTTGTACATGGATGTTTAAGATTGTATAGAACAGGGGTAATCTCATTTCAATATGTGGATGGACACCCCTCTCATGTGATCTAACACAATGCAGTGAAATTGCCCTTTTTGGTAAATGTGCCCAAAAGGACTGAAGTTCAAATCATTTACAGATGCAATGTGAACTAAAAGACATAAAGCATGTTAAAAACGATGTATAATATATGTATTGGTATCACGTTTTTGTGATATCAGAGTATGAGAACCACTTTCTTTAGAGAGTTGTCACAAAAATGACAATTCTTTCGTCATTTTCATTTTAAACCTGCACATCTTTCTTTCCTTTGAAAATTTTTTTTGAAGAATGAACAACATCAGTACCCATTGCCTTCTATTGTATGGACACAAAACTAGTGCGAGTTTGGTTACCACCATTCTTCAAAGTATCTTCGGTTCTGGTTTACAAAGGAAAGATTCTTCACAACATGGCCCAGAAGAACCATTTTTAGCTGAAAATGAAGAATCTTTAAAATAAAAAATTTTTCTGTTCACAAAAGGTTGTTTGCAATGTAATAAATATATTTCAGAATAAAAATAGAAAGAAATGGTTCTTGTAAGAAAATGTAAGTATCCTAAGAAAGTTATCCTCATTGGTTGCACGGTTAATTAACGTGTGCAAATCACATTTTTATGGCTTTTCTATTTGTTTTATTATTTCTTAATTTTATTTATAGATTTTAGATCATTTGATATAAATAAAAAAAAATGATGATTTATTTGTAATCTCAATGATACAATCATCTGGTAGTATTTTTTCTGTGCTGACTACATAATTTTCTATGTTATATATTTTCATACCAAGTACGTACAATATAAAAGCATTACAGTTTTTCAACACGTAACCCTAAACAGAAAATGATCAGCCATATGTCTGAAAGTCCACCTGAAATAAATATTTTCAATGTATTGCCAGTGTTTAAAATGTAAAGAAATCCTTTATAGACAGGTAAGAGATATTGCCTGAACATCCACGGGAGATGCACCACCGGTGACCGAGTTCAAGCTCACAGCAGGACTCTCATTTATCAGGTAATGATGGAGAAACTTTATCAGAGGGTAACAGAAACTTCTAATGGCAACATTTCTAAAAGTTTGCAGGTCTTTTATTTATTCTATCGAGCAGAACATACCGAAAGCATTAGAATGTCAAATTAGTTCACGTCAAGTATGACATTAATTTAATTGAATATCACTTACTGTAATTTCAATAAAAACACAAATCCAATATTATGATATGAACATACTGAACATGTAATGCTTTCAAATGTAATTTTGTAACACACACATCTTCGTCGGTTAAAGTATACAGAGATTTTTGCTACTTAGATGCCACGTTACCGAAACAAGAACTTAAACCTCTTTTAATTTGCTCCAACAACACATTTTTGCTTTTACCATAAAGTTATGAAAATTCGGCACTTCAGGGCTTAAAAAAGGCATAAATGACTCACTGTACAGTCATGTAATGACTTTTAACTGCAGTGGTAATACCGCATTGCAGAGAGGAATGGACACGGAGAAAGAGAGAAAGCGAGCCAGCCAGATCTGCAGGGAACTCAAGCTGGAGTAATGTGGACATAATTATATTTGGCATGGCCTATGGTTCGTGCTATTAATGTTCTTTGCATATGCGTGTGTGCGCGTGGTTCTGTATGTTCTTCTATGTGTGCGCTGGTGAGGTCTGATTGCTCATTACGATCGCAGCACTCCTGACAGTTTCATTAAAGGTGTAGATTTCTCCTGTCAAGTGGAATAAAGTATTTATAAACAAACCTCTAAAGCTTTCCTCTTGTTGTCCGTGCGCACACAGAGTCTTCCATTAGTCGTCTCAAATCAATGGGCCCTAAGAGAACCTCCGTCCCGCTTTATCTGATCCGCTGATTGGGGGGTGCGCGTAGGGGGGGGGGCACCCGCCTTTTAATTTCAGGAACATATCTTTCTTTGTAATAGTTAAGCGTAATATCGATCTGCCTTCGCACATTGTCCCTGTCACCTGGGATGGAATAAATGAGCTCGGTGAGGGGCTGTCTCGGGAATTTCGGGGACTGGATTTTTGGTTTTACGGTAAACTCAGACCCGTTTTTAAGAGCTGCCTTTCACTCATTCCGACAACCCATTTCAAGCCAATTCGAGCCTTTTCTAAGTGGATATCTTTATGCAAAAAGGCACAAATCGTCGTGAAAGGTTTCTGACAGGTTTCAGGAAGCCACTTTTTTCTTGTCGAAAAAAAAGCCAGGAAAAAATGTTAAAGGGAGTTCTTTTACGGATCATCATGCCGTTACTGAGAAGAAAGAACACAAAAGGTACTCGTGGCTTATCCGTATTTAAGACGAGCAAATTGTTAAATCTAATTAAGATTTGTGTTAGGGTGAAAAATTCGACTCTTTCAAGAAGCAAAAGTACTTTTTAAAAGATTGTTTATTTATTTATTTATAAAAGTAAATCTCATTTACTCAAATATTTCTAGTAGAATTAATAAAAATGATTGGTTTATATTACACATGTTAATTAAATACGCTTTTTAAAGGTTTGATATTTGAGATATTTACCAAACCGCACAAAATATTCACAGTCTGTAGGAAGGTTTTTGTCTGGTGATGAATCTTGAGCTCACAGAATTTTGTTACTTTTTCACGAGGTGACAAATACAAACGCATAAGCATTTGCACAGTGTGAATTATAGAAGAATGTAAAATGATAGATTTACTCAGGAATGACATATTGTATGCAAACCCCGGAAGGAAGTTAGGATTTTAGATTTCAGTTCCATTGACCTAAAGTCAAATTTTTGGATTTTTGGATTAATACTTTACAAAGACTTGTCAATAAGAAACCAAAGGACATGAAATTTTTTCACACATAAAAATCATAGTAACATGGACACAAATTATAAAAAATATTGATTCATTTCAATCAATTACAAAGTATGTACTTACAAGGGAATAAATAAATATAAAAGGTAAATAAATCCTGATGTATAGTTTACAACTTGTTAGCGTTTTAGTTCTACCGATTGTATTTAGGCATCAAAAATTGTAAAATCTTATGCGAAGAATAAAAACGTAAGCGTCATAAACCTTTGTAAACCATAAAACCCATTGCCTTTTGTTGAGGGCAAACATATGGCCCTCCCCTAACCCCGCCTTTAAACTTTACTTTACTGGAATAAAAGCTAATCTTATTTAAACTGCACATAATACTGGTTATAAGATTGTCCAAATTCATATAAATTAGCACTCTTTTAAAAAGTTTAGAATTACCATTCAATATCTGTTGGCTCTCTCTCTTTTCAGTTTCTGACAGATATTAATATTGATAATCCAAGTACTTGTAGACCACTTTTCAAAGTCACAGTCCATCCACCCATAGTTTGCTATGTTCATATAAGGCATTATGAGACGATAAATCTCTAAAAAAACATTGAGACTACGATCAGTTGACCTGTATGTTCTGTGGATGTTTGAGAATAGTCATACATATGAACTTTCCGCCAGCACGCTTCGGTTGAGGGGAGAAATTTGACATATCAATAGTCCTCCTAAATCAATGTAATAAAGGTGGCAAGGGCTTTTTTATGACACACAAGGGCTGAGCAATAATAGTTTATTGACCACACATTCACTCATCCTTTACTGAGTTCATTCATCTTGTTTATTGGCTTGATTTAAAAGCAAACACACCGACTGCAGTACATCATTGTCTGAAAATGACATCCCTACATATAAATGTAATCAATACAATTGAGTTTAGAGTCCTTCAGCTTTAATTAATATTTGTGTTGTTATTATAATCATTATTTTGAATATTATAGCCATGGAGAACTCAATAAGGCTCTGGGGAATATGGTACTGGAGAAAATAAAGGGATGCTATAGGGATTGGAAAGAATCCGGAAGATAAAGCAATTTTATTATATTTAATATAGCTCCTTAGAGTAATATTGGGCTGCAAATACAGAAAAACAGAGGCATTCTGGAGCCACTGCACATGAATTATGAACCAAGTTATGGGGTTTTCTTCTTAACATGGAAATATGGCATGTTTGCCTTTGGGTATTTAAGAAATGACAGAAATTATTTTATAAAATGATTTGTTGTAGGCCTTGATTCTGAGATCAAGGAGAGATATCCTTTATTTACAATACAGCACAGTTATGACCGCTTGAATAAAACTAAACATTCAATAGCTGTTTACAGTTGAAGGACTACCTTTTCCAGCAAAAAAGAAATTTGGGTAAATTTTTTCAGCATTAATATTTGTATTGTGCTGTAAAAGTTTTTTTGAAAGCAAGGAACTCAAGGCTTGTGTTTTATCGGCTTTGCATTACAGTTAATGCACATTACACTTAATCGCCACAATCGCCTTCAGCCATGAATTATCCTCTACCCTCTTGAATCTCCACATAAATAATCACAATATTTGGATAATAGTAATATTTGTTAAAACTATCCATCTTTGTTGATATTTTACTGTGTATATATAGTACAGACAAGTCGTCACTACAAAATGATGTAATTGTTACCATATGATCTATATGGTCTAGCAAATGTGTTCTATAGTGTGACTGTCAAAATTTGGAAAATATGAAAAATGCTAAACATTAATCAAATAAAATGATGTAACGTTAACAATTACGTTTTCAAAATGTTGCAGTTTCACACAATAGGACTCAATTTCCCATACAAGAACCAACATATACCTGTTGAATGCCGTTGCCATTAAAGTAGGGATATCACGTTGTTTCATACATTTATAAGTGAGTTGTTTTGTTCAACATGGTCCATTTGTTAAAAACAGTTGCTGCATGGCATTGTGTTTCTGTGCTTCATAAACCCATACAGACAACGGCTTCGGAAAGGTTCTTTCAAAAATTCAATTGTATAATAATAATCACTGTAATAAGGTTATGAGTTATTTATTGGCCATTTATCTATAAAATGCAAACCAGAAACCATTCAGATTTTTTTTCTCTACATTTTTTCACATCAATTTTCCAGAAGAAACCCACATGAGGAGATCGGACACAAGCGCTGATCACAATCCATCCTCGGGAGCTCTGCTTTTTTCACATACAATCGTAAAGCTGTCAATATCTATATAGAGTCAACCAAATACTTTTCAGAGATGTGCACAACTTGATTCTAAACTACAGGCTATCGAGATTACCATCATGTTGAAGGAAACTATCTGTGAAACCCCTTCTTTAAATGTAATTTTACAATTATGCTACAATTCCACATTAGTATGAGTTATTACCCTTGCAAGATTTTGGGGCTGTATAAATCTTACGCCCGCCAAACAGTCCAACCTGATCAAGTGTGCAATGGACATCTCGTTCGCAGCGGGCTCTGGCAAATGATTCATACCGTTATTTCACCAGTACCTGTGAAGCCACCCTGGTTCTTATCCACCTTTATGTCTCTCTGCAATCGGCGGACTGTCTAATGTATCAAAGCGTAGCGTGGATTGATTCTATTCCGGGGTAATCGGTGGCCCCTGGTCTGGACCCTGGCTTCTAATCTCCATCCTCAAGATGAGTACAGGTATCACAAAGATCCCTATCTGTGAGCCACCTTGATGTTGAGAAATGAGATGCACTGGCACTGGTTTTATTAACGCCAGGATGTGTGCCGTCGAAAAAAAATGTGGGTGGGGGCTGTCAACAGCACGACGGTAAATATATATTACAATCAACTGCATATTTTCTGGAGTCCCACCGTGTCTTTTCCACCTTTTTATCATTTAAAGGTAAACGTATCAGTATGTCTCCGCTGCCCATAGTGCCAGTGATAGAATCCATGTAGCCACAAACTAAAAGAATTGCCTGCTGAGGCCGTTGACAGAGAGAGCGGCACCAAAAGGCTCCACGGAATCCAGAGTAAAAGTTGCTCCTAACTTCTTCTAGTGCTGGAAAACAGCGTCCAGGACTGCCCTGAATAATCTCGCCTCGCAGGGGAAAATTCCTGCCTTTTTATATTCAGCCAACCGTCTGCACCATATGTTGATCTCCAGGAAGGATGAGGTTGTGTTTTTGCAGCATCCTAGAGGGAATGAGGAAGAAAAATGGAAAGAAACCAGCAGACACAAAGAACTTGACTCAGGGAACAAACAAGGAGGCAGATCAACAGAAGAAGGAACACCAGACAAACAAACTATAGGGTGATTACAACTATAGTACTCACAGATTATGTACGTGACCCATCTTATGGAGTAAGTTAAAGTAACATTATTTCAAAATAAAATAACCAAGTTTTACTTTATGCTGCAGTGCTGTAGCCCTGTGTTAAAAACGACCTTTGAGGTCACGTGGGCTGAGAAAATTTGTTTCGGAAATTGGTTCATTTCAAATGTATGTAAATTAGTTTTATAATAAACTCACAGATTTATTAAAAGTCCCTCGTGTTATTTGTTGTATTACACAAAGCATTCAACGTGTTTTCAATATACAATGGCATATAAAATACTTTAGGGACAAGTGCATAATATTACTCAGTACTCATTTAAATCGCCCAGTGTGCATGGGGATGTGGATGCATTGGTAGATTTTGTAACACTCAGGGTTTGTTTCTCACGTAATGTAAATTATGTTTTTGAATGCCAGCAATGCTATGTTTTTATGCATGGTTGACAACACTGCATAACTATATGTACCCTTAACTGTTTATGAAAGATTACTTCAGTAACAAACAAAAGCTTTAGAGTATTGCAATTTGTGCCCAGACTTTACAGTCAATCATCAATCTTGGCTTATTTTCTCCATGGGAGTAAGTTTTTGTTAAAGGACTCAGATAAAGCCCTAAAATGTACTTAAAACCGAACTACAGGACACTTCCCACAATGCACAGCAATGCATTCTTTTGCAGAAATTTGTTGACATTAAAGCAAAAGTCAGCGTGGAAGACAATTGCTTAATGTGTTAATGAGTTTAACATACGTGACGTCATCAACTATGTTGTTAAACCACTGTGGTTCAAACTCACTATGGTTTCGGGAAACGATGGTGAGGAGTGAGTACAGTGTACAATGCTGGTTTGCAATCAAGTTATGACGTTGTTTGGGAAACGGACTCATGGTTGGGTTCACAGAGTAGGTTACTATAGTTACTCTGAGCTTAGTATACATTGATTTCTGAGATGCTATTGACTCACCCAACAATCACTGGTTTGAGATGCCTTGCGCCCTGAGATGAAGATCCCTGAGTTTCCCATTTTCTGATGTTTGCACTTACCCTGCTTCCTGAAACTAAATGAAATATACAAGTTTGTCTGACATTTAAAACCGATTGGTTGCAAGCTTTAGGTAAACTGGAGAGAGAGAGAGAGAGAGAGAGAGAGAGAGAGAGAGAGAGAGAGAGAGAGAGAGAGAGAGAGAGAGAGAGAGAGAGAGAGAGAGAGAGAGAGAGAGAGAGAGAGAGAGAGAGAGAGAGAGAGAGAGAGAGAGAGAGAGAGAGAGAGCAAGAGAGAGAGAGAGAGAGAGAGAGAGAGAGAGAGAGAGAGAGAGAGAGAGCAAGAGAGAGAGAGAGAGAGAGAGAGAGAGAGAGAGAGAGAGAGAGACCAGAGAGAGAGAGAGAGAGAGAGAGAGAGAGTGATGCTGTGCAAAGATTTCTGTTCTTTTTACGTTGTTTTTATTAGTGGTATTGCAAATTAGCGTTGCCGGTTTGATGGTTTCCCCTGGAATTGGATCAGTTTGACTGCCATTAGGTGGGTTTTGTTACAAATACCTGGCAACCCTATTGCCCTTCCATTCTGGTTGTCAAGATTTTTGGTCTATAAGGATGACTTTAAGTAACCTTTTATTTAAATTGACAGTTTTGACTGTTGCTGATAAATTCTTTTTTTATACCGTTATTTCTCGGGCTAATTAAATTTAAATAATCAGATGTACATTTCCATTGTAATGTAATTATAACGTGTGGAATTAAAAAATGAAGAGAACATCCAAATACAGCAATGGGGTGTTTAGTTAAATAAATTTAGCAGTATAAATGTAAAGACAAGAGGGTGAAACAATTACAATTGCAATTACAAGTACAAGCACAAGTACAAGTACAAGTACAAGTACAAGTACAAGTACAAGTACAATTACAATTACAAGTACAAGTACAATTACAAGTAAAATTACAATCATTCATTTGGCTGACGCTTTTGAACAATGGGAAAATTAAGGCACAACACTCAGGGATCGATCAACCCAAGGACCAGTGAGCAAAAGAACTACAAATGACTACAAAACACATGACAAGAATGGGAACCAAACCAAATAACAAGCCAAACAGGAGATCAGAAGATGCACATCATGACAGTTATGTATTAGGTATTTTATTTTGGCATTTTGGTTTGGAGGCAATATTTTCACAATTATTTGCCCAACTTATTTCTACCCAGTGTATTTTACAGGGTACAGGAATAAGGTATTAAAGCGTCTCCCTCTGCACTGTCAACGAAAAACCCAGAGAGCTCTTATCTGCAACCGGCCTCTTGTTCTTTACACATTTTTTTGTTTTAACAGCCAACCTATTAGCAGCAAACACCAGACCTCGTTGCTCCCTGTGTTTGTGCAGTTCAGTGAGTTTACACAGCAAATGCTTGTCTCCCTGGCCTCTGCTCCCTATGATGGGTAGAGGATTTGGTTTACTGTGCAACGGACCGAGCCAACAGGAATTTACGAGTGCTGGAGCATACCGTCGCTGACCTTCATGTACCAATAATGAGACCGTTTAACACGATGCCACCGTTTTTCTCGCTACATGAAAAATAACCACACCGTATTTTTGCTGTTGCTGTAGCAGGTGACCCCGGTACATTTATGACATCATGCAAAGCTCTGTTTAGTCCAAGTTGGAGGTCTTTTCCATTTAAAAAGAAGAAAACAATCTGTTTATTATCTGAAAATGAATTTAAGTCATTTGAGTGCCCCAAAAGTTTATATTCTTGCTAAATCCGACTGGCTCCGGGGTCTCCTCTTCTCTTTTGCCCGGGAAAACCATTCTTATCTCAATTGCAGCGGCAGGCGATGTCATATCCAGAGGGGCTGAGAGTTTTCGTGCACATCAATAGATATTCATTTATGTTTGGAAAGTTACTTTCTTGCCCATCCTTAGGAACCTGTCCTTTACGCAGACATTCGTACCCCCCAGAAATACCTGGGCAGTACCATCTGTCTTGTTTACTTCTAATGTGACAGTGACTGAATACAACAGCAGGCGGATCTGTGCCGAAGCCCCCTGGCCAGTGAGAATGGGTAATAAGGGACTGCATTTAACTCCCACTGTGTTGATACACTGGGGTATACTTCATAGTCAACAACTGGTAAATAAACAGGTAAATACTGTTGCATTATAGTGTCTACTACAATAAAAGCTGGAACAAATACAGAACAGTTCAAACGAGTGTGCCACTTTGCACTTTTGTACTTTTCTCAAAGGCACCGATGATGGTTCAGGATCATTTAGTTGTGGCAAGATTGTGCTGTTCATTTATAACACTTTGCAATATATATCCGTTCATTAACATAGTTAACTTAAATAGATTTTTTAGTGGAAAATATTAAATAAATCTAACTGTTAATTTCTGTAAAATTTTTAAATATTTTCTACGGTTATGTTATTAAAACAAATTTATTTAACATATATATTTTTGTATAATACACCGATGTTGTTGTGAATTGAAATAGAATCTTTGAGTTAATTAACTTAATTTTTTACTTACTCATTATTTGTTACTTAGGATACACAACTTTAAACAGTATAGCTACTTCATGTCAAAACTTTAACATTTTTCTTTTTATTGTGAATTGTTGATGAACCACAGTTAAAAAAAATTGAGTATACCAATTAAGTAGCATAAAGTTGGAACAAATGCTAAAAAAATCACAAACATTGATTTGAATGTATTATAATACAAAAGTTTATAGAACTGTTGACTAGTGTTTCATTACTTCTTATTTTACAATATTTAACTATTGTAAAGGTATTGCACACCAAAGAATGAAAATTCTGTTATAACTTATTCACACTGAGGTTGTTCCAAACATGTATACATGTCTATGCTTGGATGAACATGAAAAGAGATATTTGAAAGAATGTCAGAAACATCTGTTCTGTGATATTTTAATGAATATCTTCCTTTTGTATTCAACAGAGCAAAGACATGTATACAGGTTTGGAACAACTTGAGAGTGAGTTTCTCTTGAATGAAACATTGAAATAAAATAAATCAAAAGCTAGCTGATGACAAACGATTTAAACGTGATGTTAACGACATATGCAAACAAATTATGGCTTATACAGGTTATAAGAGGATGAGAAGTGAGCCAGCAATTCTAAGAGCCAGGTGTTTTTGCACTCATCTCAAGAATGACTTGAATTAAAGTGTTTGAGTTTCACAGAATGACTTTGCACTTCATTGGACTACTAACTGACAAAATCGAGGAGAGTCCTCAGAAAAGAGCACTTGGCCTGGTCCTCAAACCAAGAGTAAACTTTGAGAAAAACACCTGCTTTCTTCTCCATGAGGTCCTGCCACAGAGTTTTGCTACCGACACTGAATTACGCTCCATGTGCTCTTTAATCCTTATGCAATTCCCTTGTCGTATAGACTTATGTGCTCGTTCTTCATGAGGTGTGCTAAGAGCCTAGTGCTTCTTAAAACCTGAATATTCTTACTTCACAAAACTAAAAAAAACTGAGTGTGTTATGATGCCACAAGGTACCATTTCCACTCCAGCTGTGGGCAATGAGGTTGAGCTCTTAAGACCCAACTAAGGATCCAATTGCTTTCACCACACGGCGTTCTGAATGATTTAACTTTTAGAGTTTTACATATTCTGAAGCTTTAGTGTGTTGCTTGCTATGGTAAAATTGATATACACAAAGCACACGATGCGTTTCTTAATCGTATATCTGAATAAAGAGTAAAGGACATTACCATTGATAAAACTGTGTTCAAAATGAATATTATTCCTAACCTAAGATAGAACAAACGGATCCTAAATATGTCAGTGCCATTGTTGTGTCTCTGGATGCCACCAGCATAAGAAATATTTGATGTGATTTAGTAAATATCACAAAAATAAACAGTATATTAATGTCATTAAATCTTTTAAAAACTATAATATAATTTTAATATTAATATATTTAATATAAATATTAAAATTATTGAGTAAAAATCCAAAAGTTAATTTTTCGAAAATCTACAAATATTTTTTATATTTGATGTAATGAAAAAAAGGATTTAACATATTCTAATAGAATTCTAATAGAAACAGTTCGCTTAATCAGATTAACTTAATTTTTTACCTTTTTCTTACTTTATTTTTTATACACACAAAATTTAAACAGTATATTTACCACATTTAAAGCATTAAAATATTCACCTCTTGTGTAAATTGTTTCATGTAAAACTTAAAAACTCAAACGTTTTTGAGTGTAACCATTCACATTAACATTTTTTAACTTGATCGGATTGAAAATATCTATATTTTACAGTCTTTAAACTAAATATATGAGTTGAAACAAACAAATGAAAAATGTAAATTGATGACCAATATGTAATTGATGAAGCAATCTATTAAAATCTTTTTTCAACATTTTCTGTATACAGCATTAAATAAAAGGGACTTAAATATACTATTATAACCGAAACACAGTCCTGGCTTATGCTAAGATTTGGCATTAATGTATTAAATATTGTTAAAATAAAGGTTTACTGACAACTGGATATTTAGATCACAAAAGTCTTGACTATTTTTCTCCAGTCTTTAGTGTTTCCCTCAAGAGTCTTTAAGAGTCTCTTCTGAAGATGTTTGTTTTGCTTCTTTTCAGAATGACCCTGGAAACTATCATTCAAAAGCACTTAAACATGTTATCATCCAACCACACAAGTTGAAGATATGAGTCTTTCATATACAGAAAACAAAAACAAGACTTCCCTAAGTCGACCCTTGTAGTAAGTTCTGCAAGAATCGTGATAGAAGTGCCCATACAGAGGTCAGATAACAAAAGACCAGAATGCTTTGAGAAGTTGAAGTGTTCTAAGGTATCCAAGAATTAAATCAGATGTAACTATTACCTCTGATCTCCTTGAGGATCAATGAATGATCATATTGGCCTTCTTCAAAATGTCTGTGAGCCATAGAAAAGCCTTTATACCTCAAGGTCTGTTAAGGACGTTTAGCAGAGAAAATCAATGAAGCAAAACAATCATATTTGAATTATTGGTAAAGAAAGACTCAAAAAGGGCTCCAAATCAAAACTATTTATACAGAAAGCCATATTTCAATCACATTTAAAAGAAGTTTAAATAGAGTCGCATTGTTATTTTAAGCCACGTAGCTAAAATTACAATAAACACAACTGATATGTATTATGACATCATTTTTGGTAGCATCTAAAATGATTTTATACATTTATTTTGTTCTGTTGAACACAAATTATAATATTTTAGAATAATCTAGGAAAGAAAACTGTTCAGGGGAAACCTTTGACCACAACTTTTTTGTCTCCAATTGTAGTCAATGGGAAATCTCAGTCGCTAACATTCTTCAATTATTTTTGTGTCAAACAGAGCAACAACATTTTGGAACAACTTAAGGGTCAGTACTTGAACCAAAATTAAAATTCTGTAACAGAGTATGCCGTTAAATCATGTTTGGTAATGCATTTGAAACACCTTAATAAAAACTTATGATAAAGTGTTACCAACTGTTTCAAATTGAACATGTCTGTATAACTTTAGTTAGCAGTAACTTAAAGGGTTACCTAAAACATTGAACAATAAAAATTTAGCATTTATTAAAGTCAGCATTTTTTTATTAAAATAATCCATAGTGTCCTCTGTTAACATTATAACTTACATAAAACTAAATTGTTTATTGTTAACTAATATGAATTAAAATTCCATCTTATTGTACAATGGTGTACAATAAGCAATAGTCTGTATGTAAGTAACCTTTGAGCCAAATTGAGAAATTATTCTTTTAAAATCTAAATCATTGAAGCATTTTGCTGTTCATTTTACGTCATATTATAAAAAATTGAATTACTGCTATAAGCAACAAATTCAGAAATACCAAATACACGAAGAAAGACATTTTCATTAGAAATTACAGGACGTGCCCTACAGTCAATTTTGCACATAATAGCTCTTTCAAAATGTAACTCTGAGCTGTCATTTTGTTCCACAAGTGAACCGTATTACTCCAATTACTTAGCAAGGCATAGCCGTTTAAATGCAGAATGTGCTACCACTAAAGAGGTAGACTACTGTTAGACTGACACTTCTTTAATTGTCACACTGGATTTCTTAACAAAAGAAGTTAAAAACAAAATTATAATGTTCACTTCCTCAACAACAGCTTGTACACACGGTACCATCTGAGAGGGTATTTCTAAGGGCCAATACGGTATCGGCTTAGAAAGGACTTCGAAAAAACATCATTTGGACAGTAACTGTATTAGCAACTTATCAAATTACTCTTTCAGGCAATTGATATTCTGCCCTCCAGCTAATGCAATTATGGCTTTCCATTCAGTTATTATTTCCTCTCTTTATGAATTTCCTTTTATCAGAGTGTCATTTATTTTCACATTTTGTCCATCTCTCCAGTCCCTGATCTCCACTCTTTCCTATAGATTTTTATAAAGCGCTTTTCCTTCTCCTTCTTTCTCTTCAGAACCATCTCGTGGTCCCAGACCAATTATTTGCTATCGTTCGATAGCGAGTCACTCTCACCGAGACAAACTCATTGGAGCCAACATGATTTCATTACTGTTTATTTGCCCGCCCGGGAATTCTTCATATATATTTATATATTTATGTGGCGTCAAAATGGCACGAAATGTTGAGAACTTGTCAGCTTGTATTGATCATGTCGCACCCGTATCCGAACGTGATTTTTTAATGCGGCAAGTTATTACGTTTGGCTGCGCTTTAAGCGGGGTGAACCCCGGGCCAGCCTACTCCGCGGAGGGCTGGAAAGTGCTGTTATTCCCGACATTAACATTATGATAAAAGACATTTCCATAATTACAGACAGCAAGCAGAGCTTTGGACCGGAAAACGAGGCATTACTATCATCTTGAGTCCTCAGACGTCACTTAATGCTCCTAATCTAAAATTCTAATCTCAAGTAATGCAAATTGAAAGTTCATGAAGATTACTTTAGGTGCAAGATCAGTGAAGAGCAGTTAGCTGAAGGCTTTGAAGAGAACGTCTACGCTTTTCTTTTCCCTCCACTGAACTCCAAAGCTAAATTTAATGAAAACTTTATTAAACTCTCTAAAAAATACAGAAATCATGTCAGATTTTATACTCTAACATGTGTAGCTGCTGATCAGATTACTAAATACAGGTGTAACAGTGACCCGGTGTTTAGGAACAGGCCGCCTACTCCTACACCTACCTGTCAGTCAACCATTGAGCTAAAACAATGCTGCTTTCAAAGATAGATTGACACTAAAATGAGCATTGATGACTAACATCCTGGAGGAATTGTCCTCCATATAGCTGTAAAAAAAATTTTTTTTTAAATGCAATCACAATATTTCTCTCTCTGCCATATTGTATTGACAGACATTCCATCCTTGCATGACTTTTCATTGCTTTACTTTGTCATAGCTTGGGTAAATTAAATGTCACTCCAGACTTCTTGTCCCAACTTTAATTGGCATTTGATATTCTGCACTCGTCACGTCTTGGAAAGAAGCGGCATGTCATGCGTAAGGGGGGTTGTCAGGTATAGGGGTGGTCTACGTCATTCATCTTGATGACTTCTTGATAGGTCTTTGAGACTTGCTGATAACTTTAATGCTCGGTGTGACACTTCCCCAATCTCCTTTCTTTATCATTTTCTTTCCAGGATCGCATTTGGTCGTGTTATCTATTTTAAAGACAGTTTCATTAGGTTCCTGCATGATTCCTTCTGATGGCACGTGGGATTCCATCATGTTGTCCGGTGTGTCATATTGGACAGCAGGCTGAAAATGAAGATGAATCTTTGTAAGACGCTTGTATGTTTGACATCGGTACTCTCTAAGTATCGTGAGGTGGGTGTCCAATCCAATTGGAGGTAAGAACATTGGCCAAAAATATGTGGATGGCTGAATCCCACATATACTACAGTATGTGCTTGTGCGAGCATTTCAAGTCACTTAAACCAGTGCGGCACTTTCAAGACACAAAAATGAAACTTACAAGAAACCTCATTTCTATGTAAATGAAGCTCATTAAAAAGCCATAGGATGAACAAGAAAAGAATCACATGAGCTTCTTAAAAATCTATTTTTTGCCCCTACATTTAAAAAATATGGGTTATTTTCTACCCCGCATTTGGTCAAAATGGACAAACTCACTATAATGTTATAAAACATTTTCTATTTGATCCAAATATATCAGTAAAACAACACAGCCTTTTGGGATGAACCCATCATATTGAAAGAAAGAAAGAAAGAAAGAAAGAGAGCGAGAGAGAGAGAGAGAGAGAGAGAGATAAAAATAGAAAGAAAAAACTAAGAAAGAAAGAAAGGAAGAAAGAAAGCAAGAAAGGAAGCCGGAAAGAATATAAGATAAAAAAGAACATAAAAATTAAAAGAACAAAAAAATAAAGAAATGTAAGAAAGAGAGAGAGAAAAGAAAGAAAGAAAAAACAGGAAGAACACAGAGAGGAAGGGGAATAAAATACAGAAGGAAGAAAAAATTACTACACTGTCTACTACAAAAAGAAAGAAAGAAAGAAAGAAAGAAAAAAGAAAGAGAGAAAAAAAGAAAGAAAGAAAGAGATAAAAAAGAAAGAACGAAAGAAAGAGAGAAAAAAAGAAAAAAGAAAAAGAACGAAAGAAAGAAAGAGAGAAAGAAGAAAGAAAGAAAGAAAGAAAGAAAGAAAAAAAGAAAAAAATGAAATAAATAACAAAAGAAAGAAAGAGAGAGAGAGAGAAAAAAAGTAAAAAGAAAGAAAAAAAGAAAGAGAGAGAGAAAAAAGAAAGAAAGAAAAAAGAAAGAAAGAAAAAAGAAAGAAGAAAGAAAGAAAGAAAGAAAGAAGAAAGAAAGAAAAGAAAGAAAGAAAGAAAGAAAGAAAGAAAGAAAGAGAGAGAGAGAGAGAGAGAGAGAAAATAGAACGAAAGATAGAAAGAGAGAAAAAAGAAAAAAAAGAAAAAAGAAAAAAAGAAAGAAATAAAGAAATAAATAAATATACAGGGAAGGCTGGGGAAAGGAGGAAAGGAGGAAAGGAGGAATGAAGGGAGCTTGTCTTGTGGTTTTGGTCTTCAATGTTTCCCAATTCCTTTTGAATTGAAAATATAAAATATCTATCAATGACAGAAATCATTACATTTGTAAAATATTTTAAAGATAAAATGAAGCAAACCATTATAATCTCTACCGTGCTTCTGATCAGTTTGTTGAAAGGAAATGGAAATGTGATGCGTACACATTGCTGATAGACAGTGTTATATACACATAAGGAACCAATGAGCATTTGAACGTCTGTTTTAGAAACTGAATCTTCTAAAAGTCCACACTGGCCAATATGATTAAAAAAAGATTATTTGGCGTTTGCTGTAATACGCTTGTTCTTTCATTTGAAAAGAGGGGTCGCATACGAACCTGAAGTCGAGGAAATACCTGTGGGCCATGGGAAATTTGATTGTCAAAACAGATCAATGATAAGGGAAGCAGGGATGTTGAAATGTCACGGTAAAACAATCAGGCTTGACAAAAACAGTTGCTTCTTAAAAAAACTCAATTATCCGGGTCTCTTTCAGAATGCCTGTATCAGATCTCGCGGCTGTGACGAAGCACTTCACTTCTCATCGAGCGCCATTGCCATGGCAACTCAGGTGCAGGATTGTAAAAAGGAAGTAGAATATCAATAGACTCAACAGCCCTCATTTATCACCTAATTATTAGGAGAGTTATTTGAATGAGAGCGTGAATACCGATTTCCTGATACGCTCGATCCATCAGCCGCGCTTGCCGCTTTTTGAGGTCACCTGACTGCGTATTGTGGTAGGCCTATATCAGAGGCGCGTGTGAGGTCTTTCTGGCTTATGTATTAATTCATAGCTTGACTATTTTTGTAGTGAATGCTGAAAGTGTATGAGGGAAATTAGACTAGCTTTCAAGCAGAAAGGCATTTCAGAGACAGTCGACTATGACTGGATCCGTTCTATCTGGGTGCCTTTATCTTCGCATGAAAGCACATGATATAACAGGAGCGAGGCGTGATTAAAGCATAAATCAGCAATTACGTGCCGAAGAGACATCATTGACATTTGCATTATCCGTCACAGCACATTAAACCCGTGATAAGAAACATGCACAAAATCAAACAGCTGTTGCAGCGCTTCCGACAAATTTAAATGCAGGAATGCTAAAGACCGTGAAGCTCTATACATCAGTGCGATGCCTGAGATAATGATGGAGTAAACCTACATCCCGATCACTTTGCTCTTAATGGGAATGAGATTTGGGTCTAAAAGTGTACAGCGTGTGCACTTCCATTGAAGCCGGTCATAAATGGCTTTAAGATCTCGACAGAAGAATAAGGGAAAATAATGAATGCTTCGGGATCAAACGTAATCCCTTTGGGTTTTAATTACAGTGAAACCCTGTGGATAAAAGACAGAGCCTGGCGAGCAGTTCTTTCGTCTGATTACCTGGATGGACGCCTTTTATTATGGTTTGTATCTCTTGAACATATAGGAAGAGAGTTATTTGCATTAAAAACGTTGGTTTATCTGGGTGCTTTTACGATTACTCTGATGGTCTTCACAATTCTGATTCATCTTTTTTGACCATATAAGAGGGCAGGAAGGCGGCAAGAAAGAAAGAAAGAAAGAAAGAAAGAAAGAAAGAAAGAAAGAAAGAAGGTATGGTTGCAGAGAAAGAAAGAAAGAAAGAATAATGATAGAAATAAAGAAAGAAAGAAAGAAAGAAAGAAGGTATTGTCGCAGAGAAAGAAAGAAAGATAGAAAAAAAAGAAAGAAAGAAAGAAAGAAAGAAAGAAGGTGTGGTCGCAGGGAAAGAAAGAAAGAAAAAGATAGATAGAAAGAAAGAAAGTATGGTCGCAGAGAAAGAAAGAAAGATAGATAGATAGATAGATAGATAGATAGATATAAAGAAAGAAAGAAAGAAAGAAAGAAAGAAAGAAAGAAAGAAAGAAAGAAAGAAGGTATGGTCGCAGAGATAGAAAGAAAGAAAGAAAGAAAGAAAGAAAAAGATAGATAGAAAGAAAGAAAGAAAGTATGGTCGCAGAGAAAGAAAGAAAGATAGGTAGAAAGAAAGAAAGAAAGAAAGAAAGAAAGAATGGTCGGAGAGTAAGAACAAATATTCCATGAGCCTCTTCTTTATTATTGGGGTGTTTTAGGCAGTGTACACTTTCTGCCTTTTAAATATGTTATCTGTTCTTTATCTCTGAGGATTTAAAGAGGCACGGTGCCAACTTGTTACAACCCTTCCAAATCGTTTAAACAGATTAAACCCATAGAGCAAACAGTGAGAATGGAAAGTGTGATGATAAGCACCTGATATAACACATAAGGACTCGCTAACTGCTAAAAAGTGTTTCTGCTTGAAGTCAGTGTTTCATTGACCCTTCGGTTAATGTAAGGAACCAACCCTCCATTAATCATCTTAAGGCATCAAATTTCATTAGAAAACATTCAACTCATGCCCTCCAGCAAGAAACACAAAAACAATGGTGGATACTTCATCATTTGGTTTGCTTTAAGGGGGATAGGGTCTTATCTTCGTAAGCTGGAAATATACGTTGTATGATCACTGTGAAATGTTTAGTAAGATGTATGTTTTATTATACACGGCAGGTTGTAGTGATTATATATTGTGTTAGTGATTGGGTTGATTGATTGATTCATTAAGTCAATAATTCTATGAAATAATAAAGAAAGAAAGAATGATTGGATGGATGGATGGATGGATGGATGGATGCATAGATAGATACATGTATGGAAGAAAGGAAAAAAGAAATGGTTGGGTAAATGGAAAAAATTATTCAGAAAGAAAGAATGAAAGAAAGAAAGGATAGTTGTATAAATGTAGGGAAGAAAAACCGTAAAGGATGGTTTGATGAGAAGAAAGAATCTCATGAATTTATTTATCAACTGATTTGAAAAGAAAGAGAAAATTGGTTCCTTCCTTCCTTCATTCATTCATTCATTCATTCATTCATTCATTCATTCATTCATTCATTCATTCATTCATTTATTCATTAATTCATTAATTAATTCATTCATTCATTCCAACCTTACCATGAAAATTATGTAAAAATGTAATGTGTTGATGATTTCTATAAAAGGCTTTCAACTAATATGTAATGACTTTTCAACAGGTCATCCACATGATGCGTTTACATATACTGAGTGTCCATTAAGTACATTAAACCCATGTTGTTGCATGCTTTAACTGTTATCCAGAATGTCAGGGAAAAGATGCTTTTACTGTTTCTCAGAATTACACAGAAGTCCTATATATACCATAAGTGCACTCATGCACGTTGACATCATTCATTCTTTCATGCTTCTAAAACATGTATGCGCACATACATTCTTGTACACATATATGCATTTATCTTCTCGTGCACGTCACTGCCTCAGAACAATTGAAGTGCTGTATTCTACTGAACCCTTTTATGAAATAAGCGTAAGTACCGCAGGCTGATTCAGTTTGTTCAGTATTTAAGAGCTGGCTCCGTCTTTAACAATAGATACGTTAAGACAAATTTTGCTAAGCAACAAAGTCCTTCATATTGTTGGATTTAAGTCAATCTACTAGAGAGAATATGTCCTTCCCATCAGTGACTGACTAATGCATCAGGTTGTGGAAAGACTTTACACTTACCAACTTATAGAAGTGAATTTAATCATAATGCACTATTCCTCTATTGTTCAGACAAAAGAGTGTGACTTATTTTATATCAGAAATAGAAAAGTGCTGTGCTTTGGCAACTTCACTTTTGTTAACTAATGGCTAATTACCTCTAAGACATATGGACATTTGTTAAGCTATAACTTTCACACAATTTGTCAAAAAACTGTTGTATAAAGGCAATATGGCACTCATAGTCGTGTGATGGCGCTCTATATCAGTGGCTGTGATTGTCCTCCCCAATCGGCCTGTAGCCTTGTGCCTGTAACCATATCACAGCCATACTGGTATAGAGCACAATCACACTCCTATTTGCGCTGTATTGTATTAATACAATTTAAGCTAAGACTTTAGAGGTACACAATAATAATTCAACAGGACACTATAAATGCATCTGTTATCTTATATTGTGTTAAAATAAGATAACACAAACCTAGTTATAAAATCATCTGACACATTTATTGCCAGTTCACCTACTTGTACTGTACATTTTAGCAATATGCTTTATATAAACTAAACTGAATACTAGTTTTGTAGAGTTTGAGACTGGTCTCAAGACCCTTTTTCACCAAGTGGTTTTGTCTCGGTCTCAGCGGTCCCTGCCTTATGCAATTCTCACACTTAGTTGTGTAGTTTTTGTTCGAAACACAACTTTGCTGGTGTATGGTGTGACATGTGTTAACATCATTCATGTAATTGGATGCAAAATTTATATTTAAATACTTTTTTTTAATATTACGATTTCATACACATACATTTCTTCACAATACATTTAAAAACGTTATCATTATAAGTTATTATATTATTATTATTTATAAATTTTTAGTGTTTTGTCTTGACTTGGTCTCGGCATGCTTTGGTCTTGGTCTCAGGCCCTCAAACTCTTGGTTTTATCATGATCTCGACACCCTCTGGCCTCAGTCTTGTCTTGGTCTCGACACCCTCTGGCCTCAGTCTTGTCTTGGTCTTGTCACCCTCTGTTCTCAGTCTTGTCTTGTCACCCTCTGTTCTCAGTCTTGTCTTGATCTTGTCACCATCTGTTCTCAGTCTTGTCTTGGTCTTGTCCCCCCTCCGGTCTCAGTCTTGTCTTGGTCTCGACACCCTCTGGTCTCAGTCTTGTCTTGGTCTTGTCCCCCCTCCGGTCTCAGTCTTGTTTTGGTCTCGACACCCTCTGGTCTCAGTCTTGTCTTGGTCTTGTCACCCTCTATTCTCAGTCTTGTCTTGGTCTCGACACCCTCTGGTCTCAGTCTTGTCTTGTTCTCTACACCCTCTGCCCTCAGTCTTGTCTTGGTCTTGTCCCCCTCTGGTCTCGGTCTTGTCTTGGTCTCGACACCCTCTGGTCTCAGTCTTGTCTTGGTCTTGTCACCCTGTGTTCTCAGTCTTGGTCTTGATCTTGTCACCCTCTGTTCTCAGTCTTGTCTTGGTCTTGTCCCCTCTGGTCTTGGTCTTGTCTTGGTCTCGACACCCTCTGGCCTCAGTCTTGTCTTGGTCTTGTCCCCCTCTGGCCTCAGTCTTGTCTTGGTCTCGACACCCTCTGGCCTCAGTCTTGTCTTGGTCTTGTCCCTCTCTGGTCTCAGTCTTGTCTTGGTCTCGACACCCTCAGGCCTCAGTCTTGTCTTAGTCTCGACACCCTCAGGCCTCAGTCTTGTCTTGGTCTCGACACCCTCTGGCCTCAGTCTTGTCTTGGTCTTGTCCCTCTCTGGTCTCAGTCTTGTCTTGGTCTCGACACCCTCAGGCCTCAGTCTTGTCTTAGTCTCGACACCCTCAGGCCTCAGTCTTGTCTTGGTCTCGACACCCTCAGGCCTCAGTCTTGTCTTGGTCTCGACACCCTCTGGCCTCAGTCTTGTCTTGGTCTCGACACCCTCTGGCCTCAGTCTTGTCTTGCTCTCGGTTTGGGTGGTCTATACAACAACACTATTAAATACTAAACATATTGACACGTGAAATCGTTTATTAACAGTAGCAAACACTAAAATAAAGTTTTTTGCTTTAAAGTATTTATAAATACATTATTCTATTTTACGAATGCACTGAGTGTCACTAAACTCTATCCTCTCGCTGTGTATTGTGGGTAATATTAGCCAATGGGTATCCATCGTTCCACAGATCCGTTTCTATAGGAAGTATTTCAATGTCAATGTCACCTTTATTTATATAGCGCTTTAGACAAAATACATTGCATCAAAGCAGCTTAACAACAATAATTAGTAAAACCGTGTGTCATAATACTTAGGAAGTAGTACAGGTTGGTCGCCTGGGAATCTTTGGCATACCCTTTCAACATTCTACCATACCAACTCTATTTCCAAATGTTATTTAGCACGGATAGTAAGTGAATTTGGCCGCAGCAACAGCTTATTTTAAAGGACATTTACAGAGCAAGACGCTTCGTGTGAGCAGATGTAGTCCCAGCAACTACTAGCGGGGGTCTTTTGTAGTATCATGTATCTAGACCTTTGCCTGGGGCTAATTCTGTAGCTCAATAGGAAGCAAAACCTGTCGGCTGTTCAGAGGTCGTGGGTTCAACACCCAGAAAGCACTGCTGAAACTGATCAAATGTTAGTCTTTCTGATGTACAATAAATCAATTCTCTCTTGGCTTGATTTTGTTGAATTTATTTTTATGTTGTGTTTTTTTGAAAAATCAGTCACATATCTATGGATGGACCTGTCAGTCAGGACCACCCATCATCTTCCTCACATGGTATCACAACATTGATCAATTGAAAAAACAGCTGGCGGTGAACATGCATTGAATTTATATAATGTTCACTTCTGTAACTGTACTATTTACTACAGTCCTGCTGATATTATGATGGTGTCGTGATGCGTACAGTATGGCCAATGCACTTGCTTGACTTTAGTCATCATTATGCTTATGCTGTTTGTATTGTTTTGTACTTATAATAACATACAGTCTTATGCTCTGGTCAAACGGTTGTGTTTTTAAACAGGTGTAGTTGTGTTGTCCTATTTTGGTATGATATGCGTTTTAGGCCAATTTATTGTAATTTGGGTCACCTAAGTTTTTTATTCTATTTTTATTTTTCCAATCGTAACAAATTTAACTTAAAATATGAATAACAAAACGAAAAAATTATTGAAAAATAATAAAAAATAATAATAATAAAATAATAATAATAAAACTATTTTATTGTTTGTATTATTTTAAGTAATTATAATAATACTAAACTAATGCGAATATTAGGATGAAAAATAATGTAAAAAAAGAAACAAACAAATACCTCAAATAATTAAAAGGTTTTAACAGTTTTTTAGTTTTATACATAATAGATTGCATATAGTTTATAACATCCTTGAAAACAGTTGTTTTCCAATGAATATGGATTTAACCGGTATGATTGTAGGATTATTTATTTATGATTTATTCTCCACATTTTTTACATAATTAAATACACCAAATATCACAAATTCATATACTAAAACAAAATCACATAAAGATTGTCTTTGGCTCACCTACAGTACATTGTGTTTTCGGGCTACATTATTGCCCAACATCATATCTTGTTTGCCTCATTAACTGTCTATTTGCGATGCCTACAGGCTGTGGATGTCTGAGTTTAAGGTCTTTGCTGACCAGAGAAATCCTAAACTATTAAGTCAATACATATGGTTCTAAGACTTTGCAAGAGGAATTTTTACCAGGTCAGCGGCCTTGGGACGGAGTTAAAGGCACAGCTAACAAGACACATTCCCATCCTCTAAATATTTCGACAACAAATGTAATTGAAGATTAAGGGATAGAAATGAAAAGCATTTGGTAATTTATTCACCTTATTTTCATATTAAACCTGTATGACATCTGCAAAACCGAAAGAAGATATTTTGAAAAAACTAAATAAGTTCCCACTGTAGGGATTCAAAACTCTTTGTTATGTGACAAATCATTTTAATTACAAATAAGCCAACAGTATTCATTTTTAATATTATAATTCTTTTTTGTACATGTGGCTCCAGAAAACCAGGCTGATTTTACACTGGCCTATTAATTAGACATTAATTGAATCATTGACGTGGTCTTACAGTCAATTTTACAAATATGAATGTTATGTAATTTGAAGAATGATTTTATGTATACAAAGGTGAATACCAAAAAGTAAATAAATAAAAATGTATTAAGCTGGTTTATTTGGTCATGACTGACAAACTTCTACAATCATATGTTTAAAGTAAACCAAGTAAGTTAGCACTGTAAATTAAGTAAATTAACACTGCTCATATGATAGTAGAGCATTTTATTGAGCTAGAAAACTTTATTAAACAGGTATAAGTGAGCAAACTTCAATCAAAAGTTTAAACATCTTTTGGCATTACTGGATAAATAACATGCGAATTTAGTACAATCATTACGGTAACACAGGCTCATCTATACATATACTGTACCTGTTTTTTCTGCTATTACAATCAGGTGAAAAAGAGAGACAACATTGCTTATTATCAGAAAGAATATTTTCAGTTGAATATTTTCTGCAATAAAAAAAAACTAAATATATTGAGATCAAAAAGTGCATATGTAGGCATATTGAAATCTGTTTAAGCCCTTCCCATAATTAAATTAATGAATACATATATATATATATATATATATATATATATATATATATAGTAACCTGACACACTGTAATGTAAAAGGGAAAAATATAACACATGATAGTACTTACATAATAAATCATGTTTGCTTTATTGGATGAGAAAGAGATCCAACAAAATTGAGCTGACCTGTTTCTCGCTTGTTATGTTGCCAATGTTGTTTTCTTGAAAGGCCTCGTCCATGGATTTCAGACTAGAACAGAGAGGCTAGAACCTATCCAGGAAAGTTTCCCCTAACCTTCTCGGAATGTTCTAACATTTTCCTAGCGTTCCTCTAACAAGCAGGTAATGATCCCATAACGTCCCCATTTGCTTCCCATAAAAAACCCAAAAGGGAACCAATCGGGACCTTTGGGAGAAAGTGTTTGATGCGTAAACTTGAGCAATCTGTATCCCAAATCTGAGCGAAACATTTATAATCTTGGAATGTTAACCCGAGTTGCAGGCCCGGAATCAAGCAAGATTGCAGAGTAGAGGTCTGCACCATTTGTACGGTCAGTTTAGTGAATAATAAAGCATCAAAATGAAGCAAAAAAAGTAAAAAGTAAGGGGGGCATTGCCCCCTTGTTACCCCCAGGAATTGTGCCCTTGATATTTAACAACATCTTACCTAATTAAAGGCGAATTAAAACACAAAAAAACTCTAAGAGACAAGCCAATACTTCACTAATTCGTACCTTTCCAGTCGTAGCTTCTTCAGTCGTGTTCCCTGGCGTCTCAGCCGAATGTTAAGACTAATGGATTGCACCGCGCAATTATCACATGCAGCAGATCTTTAACGGTCGTTGACTTCACCCTTCTTTTCTACCGCGCTATTTGAGGCATGCAAAGCCACGCATGGCAGGTTAAATGAAAATGAAAGTGGCGGGTAAGAGACGGCCAAATGCTAAATGGCAGCAATGTGAAAAGGAGAGAAAGTAGAGAGAATCACAGATAGCTATTTAACTTCATCTCACACTTGGTAGCGCTGAAGAGAGTCGAGCACTGTAATGAATCGGATGCGCAAGCTGAGAATTTGCTCGAGACAAAGCAGCAAGTTCACTCAGGCGTTAATGCTCATGCTGTCTGAGAACAATGAGTGATTATGTATTGTGAAAATAACCATAGGAAACAATTTTTCTCTGATCAGGTAATGGGCGAATAGTTTAAACAAGGAAAGATGATTTAGACGTTATTTTGGTCGTGATAAAGGTTGCTCATCCAGAAGTTGAGTGATCTTCCATTTGGGTGTGTATTGCTATTGATTCAGTGCAAATGTCAAACTTACCGTGATGTTTTTACCAAGGATTTTTATTGTATTAATGTCAACATTTAAGGGTTCGAGTTATACCAATGTAAACACAGTTTTAAACTTTTCAAAGTTATATTTCAACTTTTGACTACACATGTCAGACCCATAATGCTGGAATTGAATTTTCCAGTATATAACAAATCGTCAAAAGGTTCTAAGATCTTTTTATCAAGATTGAGTCATTCACACATTCTTATTCTTTGACTTATTTACATTATTTACCATAACTAATTTACATTATCCAATGTTTTTTATTACATTCATATATATTATAAATTGCTTCTATCTTCCAGACAATAAGCATTTTGAATGCACACAAAAGGTCCAATTCCGGATCAGCTTTCTTTCTCAAATCTCTTATTTGTAAAAAAACATATTTGTATTCTCATTAAATTAAAGACACCTCCAGGTTGACCGTTTTATTGATCATTTTGATAAGGAGAGCAACTTAATCTGCAATATACTGTTTTATTTCTAGGTTTTGAGAAATATAATAGACTATAGATTTGTCTACATACACCCCCATACTGTGATTAATGTCTCAAATTTTAGAATATAAATGCAGCTATATTATTAAACAATATGCTGTTTCAGTAATGCTGATATCAAGAAAGTAATTTGTCTTATGTTCTGTGGATATAACATTTAGAGGCAACAAGTATATTTTTCTAACTTGGACGGGCAAAAAAGCATCCGAAAATATCAAAGAAGTGTCATAATAACCAATAAAGTATAACTTTTCCAAATGATTTCAAATTAAAGTTAAAACAATTAAATTAAATTAAATTTAAAATTATTTCATTATATGTTTAGACATGAATGAGGAGTTAATAGTTTGTGTAGCTTGAAAATGTAATGCTTTATTGAATGTTTTGAATTTATAACTTTATAATTCTAAATGGAAAGTGACCGAATCAGAAGTTTATATCTATGTTTGATCCGTTTCAGAAATGAATATGTTTTGGCCCTTTAAAAGTTCTGGTAACATTTGGAGTCTCCTAGCTTTTTCAACCACCCAGGCAAAAATCTGCACTTCCATAATGAACTGAAAATGCATATTTTCCTCACACTTGTTTTGTACTAAAAATACCAAAAATACATATACAGTCCTTCTTATTACGATTCTAAGGCCATCTAAGTGTACTTATCTTTGCCATGCTGAGACACCATTAATATGAAATAAAATATGCTTTTAACATACAGTCTCCTTTATTGAAAATAGCATTGCTTGAAGTACACTTGAATCCATCTTTTATATAATACAACGTACTTAAATGCTTTTGTAAATACAGAGATTGTATATTAAAATCATATTTCATTTTGCATTGATCATTTCTCAAAAAATAGTTGGTACAGAAGATTTTAAGATTATATAAAGATTTATTTTTCATAGATTAAGTTCTAAATTACATTATACATTCACATTAAAGAAGATTTTTTTTCCCCTGGGAACACTATAAATCCTAATAAATAGATGTAGAAAGAAACTAGACTTAGACACAAAATGTCAAACTCTATTCTTCATCCAAGGTCACGACAGGTCTCAACTTAATAAAAAAAGCATTGTCTGTATTTTGACGACTAGTTGAATTATTGTTGAAGTAAATGATTAAGACGTCCATAAGTTCCAGGCCATCTAATTTTTATTTAAATTGGCATTGTAAAATACCAGCAGCACAACCTCAAAACGTCCTCATTCAAGTTCTTGAAGTTTGATGTGAGTGTTGAACTTCACAGGCCTCGAAGGCCATTTCTGGTCCCTCTCTTCTGCTCTGTGTTATTGGGGTTTCTCTAAAGTTGGTTAGGACACCGTCCAAGGTCCTGAAATGTTTTCCTCTCCTTTAGATCTGTTTGGACAGCTGGCCTTTCCGGGCGCTCTGTTAAGACACTTCCATCCCTGTTAGCAAATACGCCAGAGATTGTTTGGTTTCTGGGTGCCCTGAACTGCAAGCTTTGAACAATTTCAGTCCAGCCAGAGGAAATGTGAGGCTTAGATCATTTTTCTTAAGCTAAGATTGGTGTTTCAAAACTTGTTTTGTCGTTAGGTTTGTATTGTAAACCCAGACATAGCTTTAATTAAAAATTTCACAGTTTCTTCTCAGCATTGTCCTAGATTAAACACATTCATGGAATTCTGTGTTATCATGACAGTGTGTTTCTTATTAACACAGTTACGCATTATGTCACAAGTCAAATTTAAAACGGCTGCACTATTCTACTTAACTACAATTACTGGCAAAACTTTTTCTTTCTTTTTAATAAAGTGGCATTCGGTTGTCTTTGGGGATGTGAAACATTGAGAACAAAAACTTTTATTTGAAACAACTCAAAGTCTGTGTAAAGCCAACCCTCACAAGTTCCTTTAGAGTTTCAAAGTTATTACTAGACTTTTTGTGTGTCACACTTATTAAAGCACAGATGGGAGATGGAATAGAAGATGTAAGCCGAAAAAACTAATGAAATGTGTATATTGATTTGTCTTAAAGGCGAAATTTGCAATATTGACCTGTCTTTATGGCATTCTGACATTTATTAAATTACTTTTCAGCATTAAATTCAAAACAACAATGAGTGTAACATTCAGTACTATTGTTGTATTTGACGATTGTTTCAGCATTATTTTAATGCACTGATAGTGAATAATTTTCATGTTAAGGTGTACTACACTTTAATCACACTTGAGCAGTTGAGTTATAAGTCAAAAATGTTAAAGCAAAAGGTGAAAAGGACAATGAGACAGATGTGTCTGTGTGGTTGGGCTGGCAGGAGGACGAGGAGGAATAAGGGCATCTGAGCCAATCTGACCCTTTCCACAGTCGCTGCTTGATTTATAATGAGAGAGAATTAGTGATTCCGCTCATTGCCACTGCAGCTTTAGTAGATTAAAAGAAATAATTTATACACGCGCCATGAGTCAGTCGGATTATAGCCGTGCTGGGTGCCGCCTCACCAGCTATTCAGACTGAGCGCTATGGCCCGCGGAAAGCATTACTGCAAAAGGACAAGAAGACAATTTTATCAATGATCACACCGCGCAACCGACAAACCGCAGAGTACTGACTTCTAATTTCAATGTTCTACACGTTGCAACTTTGAAGAATGAATGTGGGGAAGATACACAGGAGAGTAAATTAGACGCCGGAACGCCTTGATGTCGGTAGACTGAGTAATGCAAGAATACTATAAGATCTGACCTCTATGCTGCTCAATAACCTCGTAACACAAAGGGATTCGTGACATAATACCACTTGCATTAGAATCTTGCTTGCAGCAGCCATTTCATCTCTGCCCTCTGTATGAATTTCAAACATTGTGCTTTTACAGAAGGATATATAGTCCGTAGTACTGCATACAAAGTGCATGGAGACTGATACAGTATGTCCATCTTATTGTGAAAAGCTTTATTGAAGACGTTGGGTTTAAGGTTTAGGATCCCGGATATTTGCTTTATGGTATTGGTAATGTTTGACAATGCTCAGAGAGACAGTAGTGACGTTATTGTCAACAATGGATATTGTCTACGTGTTGCGATTTCAATTCGACCATCTCCCATCTCGACCTGTCTCTGTATACAGCATGTTGTACATTGTATATGGTTGGGTAGAGATGCTTCTTCGGTTAACAAAGCACAGATATGAATTTAGTAGATAGAGCTATTGTCAACACTGTGATGGCTATATGTGGAATGGAAGATTGGGGAAAGAGAGAACAAACTTTGCCTCTATATAATGGTTTAACTCTATGAATGGAGCATTCTAAATGCTCACTGCTCTACAGTCCATTATATCGAACATTCTATCCAACAATGTTAAGGAAAATGTCAAGAGTTCTTCAATGAACCCTTAACAGGATCATAGTAAGAACTTTGGTCATCAGGTCACCAATGCCATTGTCATCCGCTCAAACAAATAAATGGACTTCACTGGACTTCACGTTTTGAATGAAAACTCATCGACAGTATTCATTATTTTAATAAGACACTTTAAAAATAAAAGTAAATGGCATCAAATATGATATTTTATGTTTATATGGCCTCACATTGTTACTTAAACAACGAACCCAATTTCTTTAAAGACACTCACAAATCATGTTAATGAATAATTGAATGGAATAGAGCTTTATAATGGTTACAATATAAAATGTACACTAAATTGTCCTTGTGGTGCTACATGAAGTTAAACACACCTTTCTTTCTATGATGGTTAAATACGAAACCAGGGAAAACACAGACATGTTCCCAAAGTGGATGTAATAACAAAGGATGGTAAGAATGGTTCAGACTTCATTACTGAGTAAGATCATGTCAAAGATCGAAACCACGGTGAAATAAATAGGTAAAATCAACTTTCAAAGCTTGTTTTCTCAGTATTTGATTTTCCGATTTTATCCTGGTTTTCACAGGAAGATTCACACAAACACACACACACACACACACGCATATACCGTATATATATATATCCAGGATACCTGTGTTAAGGTAATTAAGTCAAAGTCTCTTCACAGTACTTCATAATAAACTGCATGGTTAAATTATGATTCAAATCATTGAAAAATAAATGTTAAGAAAAGTAAACTCTTTGTTAAAATAATTCTAATGCCACAGTACTGCAAACAATGTAAATACAGACTTAAACCATCGATCAACTGAAAGTACTGACCTGCCTTTGCACGGCACTGTTTGTGTATATATATTGTCATAATAATGGCAGTATTTCTCATGCATATAGTAACCCTATACCAAACATCATACAATTTTAGACAATTCAAAACCTATTATCCCGAAACTACATCCAAGCCGCACAAGATCAACACAGGAGATCAGTCAGCATAACATGTACGTCAAGGGCAATTGCTCCAGTTCAAAGAGAACAAGCTGCTGTTTTACAATTTTCAGCCAGTAAATTATAATAATAGTGGAGCGACAGCACAGTCATCCACCTGACATCTGAATGCAGGGAAGGTCTCGCATGCCTAAAGGTGGGAATCTAATGAGGGATCATTACAGCGGGAAACCTCAGCACCTCGATACGCCACAAAGACACTGATCCTTCTAAGCCCTTATAGGTGTTTCATGTCGAAATAACAAGTCCGTACATATAAGCTGGAAGCGATCAGTTGTTGTCGATCTTCAACGCATTCTGCACCGGCGCTATGACATTGGCAGCTCGACTCCTGGTTATAATTGGATGTGCTGAGTAAATTAGCCGTAGTGTTTCTCCTTGACAACACCAAAAAAAGTTTCGCAAATTGAAAATGTTAAATGGCTTGCTGGATGTACATGGGTCAGTGATTTGCATCAGGTTTTTCTGGAAACATAATACACCTATTGATTTTACGGTTAGGATTGATGAGCGGGAGATTAGAAGGATTTGGCACCTTTGGCCCAAAGGCTTAGACTTTTCGGGATTTAAGGGTGCAAACAGAAGTTCTTGGTCAATGCAATATCATTAGATTTAAAGTTTAGATAGATACTGAAATTAGTAATAAGAATATTTTGATAGTAATTGCATAAAGTATGGTCATCATCCTAAATGTAAGCTGTTTTCTTGCCAAAGCTGTCATTACAGATTAAGCAATTTGTGTGAGTAAATTACGTACGATCAATGCTGAGATATGGACAGCAGCAGGTAATGCGAATGCCGCTAATTAAGTGGTGACATTTTAAGCATGCAAAATATTTTAACGATAGCTTGAAATTTGTGTGAAGAACTAATCAATACCTACTATTTGGAGGGTACAGACATGCAAGGCAATCCCCAGCCCAATGTTTTTCATGTCACACACATCCCTTGCGTCACTTACTAACTTACTTGATTCACTTACTAACTTACTTGATTCACTTACTAACTTACATCACTTACTCACTTACTTACTTACTAAGTTCACTTACTTTCTTAGGTCACTTACATACATTACTTACTTATGACATTTAATTACTTCCATCACTTACTTAATTCCATCACTTACGTCACTTACTTACGTCACTCACTTACTTATGTCACTTATTTACTTATGTAACTCACTTATTTAGGTCCCTCACTTATTTACCTGTCTTACTTATGTCACTTATTTATTTACGTCACTCACTTACTTACGTCACTCACTTATTTAGGTCACTCACTTATTTACTTGTCTTACTTATGTCACTTATTCATTTACGTCACTCACTTACTTACGTCACTCACTTACTTACGCCTCTCACTTACTTATGTCACTCACTTATTTACGTCACTTAGTTACTTAGGTCACTCGCTTACTTACATCACTTGTTTATTTACGTCACTCACTTACTTACGTCACTCACTTACTTACGTCACTCACTTACTTATGTCACTCACTTACTTACGTCACTCACTTACTTACGTCACTCACTTATTTACGTCACTCACTTACTTATGTCACTTATTTATTTACGTCACTCACTTACTTACGTCACTCACTTACTTACGTCACTCACTTACTTACGTCACTCACTTATTTACGTCACTCACTTACTTATGTCACTTATTTATTTACGTCACTCACTTACTTACGTCACTCACTTACTTACGCCACTCACTTACTTACGCCACTCACTTACTTATGTCACTCACTTATTTACGTCACTTAGTTACTTAGGTCACTCGCTTACTTACATCACTTGTTTATTTACGTCACTTAGCTACTTAAGTCACTCACTTACTTGCGTCACTCACTTATTTACGTTACTCACTTACTTACGTTACTCACTTACTTACGTTACTCACTTACTTACGTCACTCACTTACTTACGTCACTCACTTACTTACGTCACTCACTTATTTACGTCACTCACTTACTTACGTTACTCACTTACTTACGTCACTCACTTACTTACGTCACTTAGTTACTTACGTCACTCACTTACTTACGTCACTCACTTACTTACGTCACTTAGTTACTTACGTTACTCACTTACTTACGTCACTCACTTACTTACGTCACTTAGTTACTTACGTTACTCACTTACTTACGTCACTCACTTACTTACGTCACTTAGTTACTTACGTTACTCACTTACTTACGTCACTCACTTACTTACGTTACTTAGTTACTTACGTCACTCACTTACTTACGTCACTCACTTACTTACGTCACTCACTTACTTACGTCACTCACTTACTTACGTCACTCACTTACTTACGTTACTAACGTATTTACGTCACTTAGTTTCTTACGTCACTCACTTACTTATGTCACTTATTTACTTATGTCACTCACTTATTTAGGTCCCTCACTTATTTACTTTGCTTACTTATGTCACTTATTTATTGAAGTCACTCGCTTATTTACGTCACTTAGTTACTTACGTCACTCACTTACTTATGTCACTTATTTACTTATGTCGCTCACTTATTTAGGTCCCTCACTTATTTACTTTGCTTACTTATGTCACTCACTTATTTACGTCACTTAGTTATTTACGTCACTCACTTACTTACGTCACACACTTACTTACGTCACTCACTTACTTATGTCACTCACTTATTTACGTCACTTAGTTATTTAGGTCACTCACTTTCTTACATCCCTTGTTTATTTACGTCACTTAGCTACTTACGTCACTCACTTACTTACGTCACTCACTTACTTACGTCACTCACTTACTTACGTCACTCACTTACTTACGTCACTTAGTTACTTACGTCACTCACGTAACTAACGTATTTAGGTCACTTGGTTTCTTACGTCACTCTCATATGTCACTTATTTACTTATGTAGCTCACTTATTTAGGTCCCTCACTTATTTACTTTGCTTACTTATGTCACTTAATTATTTACGTCACTCACTTATTTACGTCACTTAGTTACTTACGTCACTCACTTACTTATGTCACTCACTTATTTACTTTGCTTATGTCACTTATATATTTACGTCACTCGCTTATTTACGTCACTTAGTTACTTACGTCACTCACTTACTTATGTCGCTAACTTATTTAGGTCCCTCACTTATTTACTTTGCTTACTTATGTCACTCACTTATTTACGTCACTTAGTTACTTACGTCACACACTTACTTACGTCACACACTTACTTACGTCACTCACTTACTTATGTCACTCACTTATTTACGTCACTTATTTACTTATGTCACTCACTTATTTAGGTCCCTCACTTATTTACTTTGCTTACTTATGTCACTTATTTATTGACGTCACTCGCTTATTTACGTCACTTAGTTACTTACGTCACTCACTTACTTATGTCACTTATTTACTTATGTCACTCACTTATTTAGGTCCCTCACTTATTTACTTTGCTTACTTATGTCACTTATTTATTGACGTCACTCGCTTATTTACGTCACTTAGTTACTTACGTCACTCACTTACTTATGTCACTTATTTACTTATGTCGCTCACTTATTTAGGTCCCTCACTTATTTACTTTGCTTACTTATGTCACTCACTTATTTACGTCACTTAGTTACTTACGTCACTCACTTACTTACGTCACTCACTTACTTACGTCACTCACTTACTTACGTCACTCACTTACTTACGTCACGTAGTTACTTACGTCACTCACGTAACTAACGTATTTAGGTCACTTGGTTTCTTACGTCACTCTCTTATGTCACTTATTTACTTATGTAGCTCACTTATTTAGGTCCCTCACTTATTTACTTTGCTTACTTATGTCACTTAATTATTTACGTCACTCGCTTATTTACGTCACTTAGTTACTTACGTCACTCACTTACTTATGTCACTCACTTATTTACGTCACTTAGTTACTTACGTCACTCACTTATTCATGTCACTCACTTATTTACGTCACTTAGTTACTTACGTCACTCACTTACTTACGTCACTCACTTACTTATGTTACTCACTTATTTACGTCACTTAGTTACTTACGTCACTTAGTTACTTACGTCACTCACTTATTTACGTCACTTAGTTACTTACATCACTCACTTACTTACATCACTCACTTACTTATGTCACTCACTTACTTTTGTCACTCCATTATTTATGTCACTCACTTATTTATGTCACTCACTTATTTATGTCACTCACTTATTTACGTCACTTACTTACTTACGTCACTTAGTTACTTACGTCACTCACGTAACTAACGTATTTAGGTCACTTGGTTTCTTACGTCACTCACTTACTTATGTCACTTATTTACTTATGTCGCTCACTTATTTAGGTCCCTCACTTATTTACTTTGCTTACTTATGTCACTTATATATTTACGTCACTCGCTTATTTACGTCACTTAGTTACTTATGTCACTCACTTATTTACGTCACTTAGTTACTTACGTCACTCAATTATTTATGTCACTCACTTATTTACGTCACTTAGTTACTTACGTCACTCACTTTCTTACGTCACTTACTTATTTACGTCACTTAGTTACTTATATCACTCACTTACTTACTTCACTCACTTACTTATGTCGATCACTTATTTACGTCACTTAGTTACTTACATCACTTTGTTACTTACGTCACTCACTTATTTATGTCACTTAATTACTTACATCACTCACTTACTTACATCACTCACTTACTTATGTCACTCACTTACTTATGTCACTCACTTATTTATGTCACTCACTTATTTATGTCACTCACTTATTTACGTCACTTAGTTACTTACGTCACTCAATTATTTATGTCACTCACTTATTTACGTCACTTAGTTACTTACGTCACTCACTTTCTTACGTCACTTACTTATTTACGTCACTTAGTTACTTACATCACTCACTTACTTACGTCACTCACTTACTTATGTCACTCACTTATTTACGTCACTTAGTTACTTACATCACTTTGTTACTTACGTCACTCACTTATTTACGTCACTTAGTTACTTACGTCACTCACTTTCTTACGTCACTCACTTACTTACGTCACTCACTTACTTACGTCACTCACTTACTTACGTCACTCACTTACTTACGTCACTCACTTATTTATGTCACTCACTCATTTACGTCACTCGTTTATTTACATCACTTGTTTATTTACATCACTTAGCTATTTACGTCACTCACTTACTTACGTCACTCACTTACTTACGTCACTCACTTATTTATGTCACTCACTTACTTACGTCACTCACTTACTTACGTCACTCACTTATTTATGTCACTCACTCATTTACGACACTCGTTTATTTACATCACTTGTTTATTTACATCACTTAGCTATTTACGTCACTCACTTACTTACGTCACTCACTTACTTACGTCACTCACTTATTTATGTCACTCACTCATTTACGTCACTCGTTTATTTACATCACTTGTTTATTTACATCACTTAGCTATTTACGTCACTCACTTACTTATGTCACTCACTTATTTATGTCACTCACTTATTTACGTCACTTGTTTATTTACATCACTTAGCTATTTACGTCACTCACTTACTTACGTCACTCACTTATTTACGTTGCTTAGTTACTTACATCACTCACTTACTTACGTAACAAAAGTATTTACGTCACTTAGTTACTTACATCACTCACTTACTTACGTAACAAAAGTATTTACGTCACTTAGTTACTTACGTCACTCACTTTCTTATGTAACTTACTAACATTACCTACTTACTTACGTCACTTACTTACTTTACCTTCATAGATTATTCAATGAATAGTATTAACGTTTTGTACAGTTTACAGATAAATGTAAATAAAATAACCTTGAGTGAGCACCTTTCTTGGACTGAGTTATATTAGCAATGCATTGTTGAGATGCTAAAACTGCTAAAAAAACTGCTTTTATCATTTCAGGAATTCATAAGTGATAACACAAGCACTTTATATTGTGTGGTAAGTAGAATCGTTTCAATGATTTATAAAGTTACAAAGAAACGTTTGCTTGATTTTTAATGGCTTGCTTTGAAAATGTTACCAGTCTAAGTCAACTTATTTAAAATATTAAATACATATTTCACAGGATCTCATTAACATACATAATTTGTCAAGTATGATCCTTTCTATAATAAATAATGTTAAATAATTGCGTTGTACAAATAACTTTGGGCGTCTCTGCACAAGATAAAGCCCACGATGATTGAATGAAAAAAATCAGACGTGAATGTATTACATGACTCTTTCTTGGATTTCAGTTAACTGCCGAAGCCTGTAACAATTCATTCTGAAGTAGGGAGTAGACTGGATGGATAAATTTGACCTTTGAGAAAGTGTTTTAGTGAAGCATACCACGATCAATACATTCTTATTGCTTACAGTCAGCCATCAGGGTAATTATCTTACTGATAATGGTTAATAAACGTCCTGACCAGTGAGCATATTTCTAAGACGTTTCTAAGGTAAGCTTCACCATGGATACTGACGTCTAACGTTAGCAAAGAACGTTCTATAGATGTCTTGTAGGCAGGAAGGGAACACTGTAGATGTTGAGCTGGAATCAGAGAGTGCTTCAGTTGTCACAAATACACCATAACTGTCAATTGTGTTTTTGGACTTTTTGAGCTCTTTAAAAATGTTTTGTTTTGAAACAACTGTTTATTACGACAGCCATGAGTGTCCTTCGGAGGGTATTATACCCCATTTTGAACGCACTGCTTGTATCACTTTTATTTTGACACCTTAATACAGCTGAAAAGAACAACTCTATGACTTTATAACTGTATGACTTTCTGTCTTCATCAAAACAAGATGTTTTAAATATTTTGAAGATAAGATTGAACCTCTTCTCTTACATTGGTTTTGTGTCCACACACCAGAAGTGAACGGGAGCCGCCACCGTTCGGTACATCTACGTCATTTCGAAATATCTTCTTTTGTGTTCTTTGTTAGAAAAAAGGTCATACAAGCTATACAAGTTGACTAAATGGTTAGTAAATAATGACAGGATCTAAATTTTTGACAGAATCCAATTCACCCCGTGTCTTTGCATCTGAACACATCACAATGAAACACAATGATGTACGTTGGTGACCAACATGTGATGTAATGCATCACTCACTATGCCAGCCAAATGCCTGTGTACAGCTACGAGTTTAATCTCTCCTTATAATGTGCGGTACGTTACTTTCTTTACACATAAAATACAACAGAGAAATGAGGACAGGCTGTAATTTGGTCTACAAAACATCTGGGTCATTCCAGCCATTAAAAGGCTGAAGGAGAAATGAATCAAACCCCGTACAAAAACACAAGGACATTTTTGAATTCATAAGTAACATTTAGACTTGTGAAAGTTAAATACAGATTGGTTAATAAACTACTCTGTTATTCTTTGCAAATCTGTCAAACCTTCCCACCCGTCCTCTTAATTTAATTTCAGCTTGCTAGTCTTGTCTCATTGTGCTGGATCATTGGAAGGTTTTCTGTTTTACACGTGTGAAATAGGCTGAGAAGGTTTACTTCCCAGGTGCTATAAACTCTTAACTACTACCAAGTTAACATATAAATTATGAGAAGGAACTGGATTTAAGTTGATTGTTATGTTCGACTTACGCACATGGTGTAAACATTTCTTTGAATTTCATTTGCAGCAATTTTGTGATTCAAGGCCTGACAGTAGTTTTGCCCCACCAGGATGCCAAAGTCGGATCAATAGCAACTAAATCCGAAAAGCCAGATAGTGTCAGAGGCCATTATTCAGTCCCAGAGGTTCTTTCCTGATTTTGCTACATTCAATTTCACTGCTAGACAGAAATGACATGATGAGAAATGGAAACTAGAGGTAAGATCAGCCATTTAACTTGTAAGACTCAATGTTTGACAAAGGTTTAATGTTTAAAATGTACTTAGCTTCAATAAAACTACTGTATTTTCTGCGTGTCTTTTATTTTATACAAAGTGCATTGTTACTATAGCACCAGATATTGACTACACTATCTGAACAAATCAATCAGATTTCAACAATTAAAATGGTGAAAAGTTGGTAGATCAGATTTTTGAACCAAACTGGATTGAGAACAATACGTTTGTTGTGACCTCAACTTTTTCAAGTTGTCTTGAAGTATTTAGAAAATGATCAGTTTCTTAAAGTATAGGTATGGATCAAACGGATACGATTCAATAAACATAAAAAATATCAACAAAAAAAAAGAAAAGGAATTATAAATCTGAAGGATTGATGAAGACTAAACATAAAATTTTATACATTTCCATTTAAACATATATAATAAAATTTGATAAAGCCCAATGTTTTGACACAATAGCTATTTCAGAGAATAGAAAGATAAACATATTGAAGTCAAATGAAGTATTTTATAGCGTGATTTAAGTTTTGTTTTAGCACTTTATTATTATCTTCATAAGAATAGATGGAGAACAAGCAACACAACAGTTCTTCAAGACGTACTGTTTTCTTTAACAGCACTCACACAGATTTCCTTTTTCAATGTTCCCATGCAGTGCTATTCCATTACAGCTTGTTTGTCAAAGCATGAGAGCAATAAGAGTAAATTTAGATATGACCATAATAACAAAAGTCATACAAATTAGTATGCAAACGCAAGCCTGCAATGTCTCCTTGTTTACTAGCACAATATGCTTAGATTAAATACCGTATAATGATGTGCCAATGAAACGGCAAAAGTTTTTTATAGAAATCGTCAGCTTGCGATGAGGAGATTGTAAAGGTCATAATTCTGTGACAGTTCATTATTTATTATTTCCACAAGTACTAATACACAGAGTACCGGCCCGCGCACAGCAACCCGTTTACCCCGAGCCCCCAGACGATCTGTTACTTGCTTGTTATTTTTTGGGAAATAGGTCACAAAAATAAGAGGCCTGCAGTTTTTCTGGAGGAAGTGTTATAGTGGGACATAATAAAGGTGTAATAATATTGTAGTTTAAAAATATAGTTTTTTCTGCCCACGCAACTTTGAGATTGCCAAGTTGCTGCGTCACAGCTGCAGAATTTTCAGGTTTTAATTGAGATTCAGTGCGGCAGAAAATTGACAGTGGGTATCAGAAAAAGAGGGAGTGATGCAGTTCGCCTCTTGATGTGGATACATTATTCATACTGAGAGGGAAAGGCGAACAAACAGAATGGGAAAAAACAAAGACATTTTTTTATGGGCTTTATTTCTATCAAAGTTTGCAAGGAAGAATGTTGCTGATGTGGCATGTTTGCAGCAGTAAGGCTTTTAATTTTTTTTCATAAGCGTTCAAGCTCTTGCAGACATGCTCATGTTGTGTAAAGCAGATTTTTGTTGAGAATACTTTGGTGGTACGGCATGTGTGGTAAAATCAAACATTGAAGTAAGCAGTACAATGTACAGGAGTTATTTGTCACTGCTCATTCATATTTACCAAGTTCTTCATATATTTCAAAATTTTAGAATAATAGTAAAAGACATCGAACCTATATAATTATAAAATACTACCAAGAAAAAAAATCTTAAATAATTATAATAGTAAAAGATAATTTACATTGGTCATTATGTCGTGACTGCAGCAAAGGTCATTGTAGGAGATATTGAAGGCATTAAAAAGATAAAATATGTTGTAATTAATTTTTTTTTATTTTAAAGTGCTGGTTGCATAAACTAAACTAAACTAAACTAAACTTAACCAAAAAAATATAATCTAAAAAAATAATAAAATAAAATAAAATAAAATAAAATTAGATAAGATAAGCTAACATAAAATAAAATAAGATATATTAAAATTAAATAAATTAAAATTAAATAAAATTAAATTAACTTAAGTTAAAAAGAAATAAAATAATATGTTATATGGTTTACTTATGCATATGTCTGTTGCATATATTCATGCAGTAAAATTGAAATTTAAAAAATGCGTAGAGTAGACTTTTCATATATTACACTACTGTATAAGGTGGTACTCATATAATATCAGTTAATTCATATAATGTTTAAAACAGACATGTAATGCTATTTTTGTACTAAACTAACGCGTAACATTTACATGCCCGCATCTAACATTTGCCAAATCCAACTCTGTCCGGTTTTAAATCTACACTTTATCATCACATGGAAAATTTGGTGCCAAATCAACTGCAGCTTCATTATGACTTCATGTGATCCGCCTCTGGTTACTTATTAATGCCGAGGCTGGTGAGCACATTGTAACGCATAAGTCAGGTCAAGGTTTATATGAATAATAATGACGAGAGTTCGTTCGGTCAACTAAACGCTGCTTCTGCAAGCGTGAAATGAAGCTAGATCAGTTTCCGTTGGATGCAAAACCACAGCGAAACGAACCGCTCATGTTTAAGCTTTATCCTGCTATCTATAGTGGCTGTGTGATTTCATGTTGGAAACTGCAGTCCTCCTGTCAAACCCATTTAGTCAGGCTATATTATCACCATGGTAACTGTATGGTAATCTTGTTTACCTCTGTGGTATCTCTGCAGTACCTGCGAGTTCACTTTGTTGTGATGCTAAAATAACAGCGTGATGTTCCAGCGCTGGGAAAAAGCTAAGAAATGTGAAACAAACCATTTGTAAAGTCTTTTGGTTCATTTTTATTCGACTTTAACACTTTGTTTTCCAAAACAAGTGTGGTTAAATTATTCTGGCTTTGTTACGTGTAGCAGAGGATGCATGTCATCACGCATGTGTTAGTGCGAAACGGTCGCTTAGTATTCCGGTATCGACTTTCATGAGATTCCCATGTTGTTCCACATTATGTTAATATATGTTATGACTGTAATTGATCACGCACGATCAACACAGGTACAGGGATGGTACGGAGAATCTGTAATGAGTCAGTTTCCTTAGGGCCTTCTTCGCTGGATAACAGATGACACATGGCAACAACAGCAAATCATGGAAGGGATTCATTATAGTGTTAACAGCTCTTATCATCTCATTCTTATATTCCATGGGATCTTCGTGCTCTCATAACCTCTGATAATAATATCAAGGCTCCTCCCAAAGAAAATTTTGTGTTTCATCGACTATTTTACTACCATTAGAAAGGGCAAGTCCAGCATCATCGACATGATGTTTCACGTTACAAATGTCACATAAAAATGCTCTTAGAATGAAATTGTAACTGGTAAACTGAACCAACTGTTTAAATTATACACAATCATTGTTGATGGTGTTTAAATATCAGCGTAATAACAGTCTATATAGAAATATCCTATTTTAAAAAGGGTAAATGGTGGATGGAAAAAATGGACACAAATTTCGGGAGAGAACAGACTTCTTATGATTTACGTGAATTAAAATGTACAAACCAGACTAAAAAATAACCAACAAATGGTCAAGGGCTAGCTCTTTATAGAACATTATTAATGACTATATTTTTATTATAATGTATGTGTTTTTGAGCAAAATGTAGCGTTATGTATGTGACAATCTTGAATATAACCCTAACTTTACAATGACAAATCATGCACTACAACGGATTGGATCGACCAAATGTTGACATCTGTGTTATACGTATATCAACACCTTTAGTAAATATAATATTCAATATTTTCATGGGAAGGTTGACATTATAAATGAATGGCCCATATGATCTTATACAAAACCCATATCCTGAAATACGTATTCGCTTAATAATCTCAGGGTTAACTGGTTTTGGAACATTTTCCTTTACCATTTTAGTTACAGAGTGGACAGTAACGTAGTTGACATTTGTTCAGTCAAAACTAAAGTCGAAAGTACATTGTATATTCATAAATACATGCATATATTTGAAGTCAACATTACAAATGCAGAAATATTGTCTGAGTTATATTTCTGACAGATAATAATAATATATCAATAGATCAATAATTAACCAATATAAGGTCAAAGACATTTCTATTCTTTTGTTCACACAGTTTTTTGACATAATTCACACAATTGACACAATTCAAATTAGGAGTTGGGACAAAATATCAAATACAATATAAAATATTTTTCTATTAAAATGATCTATTACAATATAAATTCCATGTTTTTGAAAATAGAAGTTATATGAATGCTGAAGTACAGAGTACAATGATGAATTTTGAAAAATGGCCGGCTCAAAAATCTAAATTGAACAGTATAATGTTGTAAAATCACCTACAGGAGAATAAGGCATGAACAAAAAACATTACACAAGGTTTGTTCCAAAATTTTGGAGTAGATTAATGTCTGTCTTTGTTGATCATTTTGTACTTTTGGTTTCTCATCCGAAAAATTGCTTTGCTACCCAGGGACAAACCCTGTATTGTAGGTATTGTAAAATGCACATGTTGTGACTTCAGCCTTTTGGCAGTAAAGTAATAAACATTTATCTGAATGTTCTGTCTGCCAATTTCTGACATGTCTCAAAATGTATGTGTTAAAAAATCATCATAAGCTTTTTGCTTAGTTACTTGGGCTATTCTAAAGTTTTCTGGGTTGATGGATTGTAAAATGCCAATGGCACTTGTCCCCGTCCTATTCAGATGTACTCTTTGTATTATCATATTTCAAAGCGTAGTTTTGCGTTTCAAATGCATTTTAGTTAAGGGTTTAGGTTCTTTGATATAAATGGAAATCTCATAACACAAAACCTATATGCAGTGCATTTCTGTGGCAATCATTGTAATCGTATAACCAGTAAATATAAATGATTAAATTATAAATTTATATACAGTATACTCTACATTTAAAGCTTGGAACATTCCATATTATGGATTGTTAATGAAACATGTATGTGTGTGCAAGCTATCACCGTTTTTTTTTATAACAAAATAATGTTTCATTATAATCTCTATACACATTTTTAATACTCAAAACATACCTTGTCATTTATCATACATTATATCAAAACACAACCCTGCACATGTCATCAAAAAGTTAATAAGAGACTAGGTTAAAGTTTGTGATATAACAACTCAAGTCAGACTATTCTGGAGATCTGTGTGAAGTTTGCTGACAACAGTTTAAAAACTTTAGAAAGAGTTAGTGTTAGAAAATTTGGTCCAGAAGAAAAAGAATAAATAAAACAGTTTGTAATGTTCCAAAGTCAACACCATAATTAAACTTAATTTTATTTCTCATTCCATTGTGGTTTAAATTCAGTTACACCTCTGATATCTGCTGTAGTATGTGATTTTTATATTTAAATGAATTGTGAATATAATTCAACAACGACTGGCTCTTTACTAACCCCAATCATTTCCATTTGCTAAACATTATGATTTTTAATAAAATACCTATTTCAAGTTAAATTAACGTCAGAGTAGAGAATATTCTTTAATTTGTAAAATGAGAACACAAGTCACTTTTAGCTTGAATTAGTTGTGCTGTGTAATAAGCACACCAGCTATCCCGCAGGTTTTGTGATGAGGCTGGTTAGTGCAACTGGAGCTTGTTCTTGAGTAAAGGCAGACAGCCAATCATTGAACCCTGAAAAGCAGGTGGCTGATTATTAAGTCGTTTTAATTAATGATGTGTAATGACATATTTTCTTTGGGAAATGAAATGTTGTGCAAGCATCTATGGAACCTTTCAATTGGCAGGAGGTACAGCGCCAAGCAATTTTTTTGGTTTGAAGCTGGGTTTGATTAAACATCGAAAAATACAAGCGGAAAAAATGAATAGAGTATTCCTAATTTTTTTTGATTATTTTATCGGCATTGATGGACGTATTTTGGTCTTTTCTTTTGAATTTCAACCAAGCCCCAGGAGTGGCAAAGTAAAGGTTTTAACTAGTGGTGGGCATAGATACCTTTTTTTTATCTAGATTAATCTCACTGTTAATTTGGAAATAATCTAGATTAATCTAGATTAAAATGGCTTATTTGAATTCTGTCGATGGCATTCAGAATATGTGTACTACCCAAATGATGACCAAAAGTAAGTCATTGCACAAGGTGCAAACAACCTTATGCCGCGTTCACACCAGACGTGTGTAGTTTGACGCTTGAACATTTAAATTCATTCGCGTCTACAATTTGCCTCATTTGCGTCCAACGCGTCATTGGCGCAGAGGGGAGGGGCTTTTGTCAGGGGAACTCATCAAAGTCATATTATGTCAAATAAAGCGATTAAACTTCATGTGACGGCTTTATTTATAGTCTCAATATGTTTAGAGAGCTCAAATTGAGTTATGGGAATTTTTTTCGGTAAATGTCACTTTTATTCCTGTCTTTGTTAAAGTATAATAAAAGTATAATGTGGATGTATAAAGCTCTGTTTCCACATAAAGCCCTGATGACTTTCTCCTCCATGTTTGTTTTAAATAGAGCAAGCTCCTGATTGGTTAACGCGCCGCAAAATTTCGCCAAAGTTAAATGTTTTCAACACGCCGCAGGAAATCTATTTGCATCTATTCATGCAGCACGGTAACGCCGATAACGGCCCACCACTAGTTTTAACATAAAAGGCTTTTTTATATTTTACCAAGTAAATGTACTAATATTAAAGTTGTATTGCTTAAAAGCTGAATGTAAATGAATATATATTGTTTTTCTTTGTGAATACAGAGCATTTTCTGAACATATGTGAACAATAACCAATATTCTGGTTTGAAATATTGTTTATAGAATAAAACAAAAATAATCATCTTACCTTAACACGTAGGCTATCTATAAATAATTAATTTAAAAAAAGGAAATACAGCGTCTGGTAAGTTTATTATGTCTTGCATTCAGATTTAGTGCAAATTGAAAATGTTAGTTTCTTTTATATCCATAATTTGCTCCTCAGTTGTTGTTTGCAAGATTTTCAGAGGACCAAAAGACTTTTAGCTTTTATAATGAGCTTAACACAATAGCTCGACTTTGCCTCAAGGCATGAAATAAGGTGAACACACTAACATGTCCAATGCAAACCAACCGTATGTCATATTATATGTTTGCATTTTTCTGCTAATTTATATACAGAAAGCAATGTGGGGTCAAGCCTTGTGCCTAAGGGTGGTTAAGCTGCTGTATCCAGTTGTGGTCTGGTGGTTTGAGAGTTGGACTTGTAAGCAGAAGGTGGCAGGTTCAAATCCCAGTGCCAGCAGACAATAACTGAAGTGTTCTTAAACAAGACATCTTAACCCTGATGATTCATTACTATATAACAGTAAGACACCTTGGATAGAAGCATCTTCCAAATGAATATTTGAAAAAACATTTATTTTATTGAAATACGTCATCAGTATGTTTTCATTTTGTTCCCAGCTGGTGTACATTTAAATACATATTCGAAAATTAAATTTCCAAGAATTCAATTGAGACTTCTCAAAGTGTGATTCATTCTCTCCATGACACTGTTTTTAGGGAATCATTAGCATTCCGTCTGCTTTCTATTATACGATCAGAGGTAAATCTAATTAACTGGAATTAACCTACGTGTAAACTCACAAGCTGTTTTGGTATTGTCCCTCATCATTTCGAGTCGCTCATGTGACGTCTGTGCTCTGGAAAGATCAGAGGTCAAATACACGACCGCAGCTTCTTCAGTCCCCCAAACCATTTAAATTAAAGACGTTGCTGCCGCCTTTAACGTGAATACGCGACACCTCCCGTGTTCTTGAACTGAAGTGTATCGGCCCCTGTTGCCCTTGTGCATCTGCAGAAGAACACCACAAACCCTTCAGAATAAATCGGACACATGTGGCCTGCAATCTGTTTCCTTCGAGTCATGCAAATAAGTCCCAGCTTCTGCTTGCAGGCCGCGTATGCTCGTATCTCTGCATGTCTCCTTTTCTTTTTAATGATGGTTTATGTTTTGCTTACAGAGATTTACCAAGCATATATTTGCTCGCTTTAGCACGGCATAAGTTATTTGTAGAGCTATGAGCATCAACACCACAAGTTTCCGGGAGAAGCTTCCAGGTCTTTCAGGGTAAGTTGATCTTAAAGCAAATCATGTTTGCAAAAGGACGTGAGATGGTATTAAGTGTTTGTATGTACGCAGACAACGCTAGAGTCGTTCGGCAGGCAGATGGAATGATCTATGAAGGTTTACTGATGTACCGGTATCAAGTGGGCCAATCGTGAAAGACGCGCTGAAATGAGGATTTCGGCGGATTTCTTGAGTGTGAAAGGAGCGTTGCCAAAACACAGCAGGGGGATTAGCATTTGTTAATATTCGGAGATTTCAGGAAGCTCATTATGTTTGTGTTTTCAGCCCCGGTGAGACGACGGTCTCCTTTGGTTGGGATTTCACGAAGCCGAAGCATCTGCTATCTTCTGGGTGCTACCTCGATGACTTAATCTGAAATGCTGACATATCATTTCTCTCTCGCTTTCTGTCTTTCCACCGAATCAACTTAGATTCTGTCATTGACAAAACAAGGTAAAGGAGAAAGTCTGGTTCCTAGAATTCAGGCCTGCATTGGATTTAGCCAGCAGAATGCTTGTGATTGACACACAGTGTCATTATGGCGGAACGACACTGGCCGGCACAAATCAATTGTGCTGGCGGGATGGGGCGTGCGTGCTACCCGTCAAACGGGTATATTCTGAATAACAGCTGCCACTGTTGCAAGTATAATTGCTTTGCTTGTCGGTTCTGCCTTTGCGTATGCTAAATGAACGCTGTGTAATGAATATTTTACGGAAAATGTGAAGCGCTTCGCATTTTATCCGTTGTGACTGCGTTCATTATGATGTTAGCTGTTCACGACGATTTGTTTTGATGTTTCATAAAAGAAAATTAGTGAGACAACAGATTTTATTAGACACAAGGTTTTTGAGGAATGTCTCATTGGTTTTGTGTCCATACAATAGATGTAAATGGGGGTCAGTATTGGATACCAATATTTCTAAATGTCTCCTTAATATACCTTTAGAAGGGATCCAATCAGAGTAAAAGGTTTCATGAATAATACAGCAATAATGAAACAGGGTATGCATTGGAAGACACAAGGGCAACCTTAGATTCATGTTTGTCACTTTTATCTTTTACATAAATCTTAAAAAGGTTTTGTCTCCCAAAATCGATGTCCTTTTTCTGTTTCTTTCATATCACAGGATTATTTACCTTCTACAAAATTGAAAACTTGTTCATAGACTGAACATTTTCTGATATTTTAACACGATCAACAAGGGTTTTTATAATACAAACAATTGGCTCAGTTTACCGGTTTTAAAACATTAACAACCAAACACGCACAAATACCTTCAGTTAACAAATGAAACTATACAACAAAAGGGCTGATATACACCTGGGGAATAAGAGGAAACAAGACACACCTGGGAAACAATCGACATGGACCAATAAACAAAAGGACTACGAAGAACTACAAAACACATGATTCAACAGGAAGTACAACTAAAAACAAGAAACAGGATAGTAAATACTATATTACCGCAACATTTCAATAATTTATATCTATATATATATATATATATATATATATATATATATATATATATAAAGTATAACTCAATTTCGATTTGAAAAAAACTATACTTCTATAATAGAATATTTTTCTGCACAGTGCTTCGATTTAAGACTATATTTCTACACAACATACACTATTTTTCCATAACAAACTATATTTATATAAAAATAGACTTACTTCTACATTACACAGTATTGCTTTACTTCTACAACAGACAATATTTTTATACAAAATAGAGCATAATTTTATTAATAAATATACTATATTTATTTACTTTCTATTATAGACTATATTTTTACATACGTCTGCAAAAAGTATACTGCAATTCCATATTAGGCAACATTTCCATACAATATAACAGACTATTTTTCAACACTAATCTTTAAAAAATAGGTCATACTTTTATATTAGAATATATTTCTATACTATGCTTGTTAGGTAGACATTATTTCTGTATTACTATATTTCAGACGTACTTCTATAATAAACTGTTTCTGTACAATATAGTATTTTTCCATAAAATGTTGGATATTCTTCCAAATTGTGTATATCAAGTCCCAAAACACTTACAGTTGATTCACAAATACAGAAAGGTAGAAGTGCAGACATTGGTTGTTTAAATAAGAGATGCACAAGTTAAAACTACAAAACATATTGAATTCTTCTTGCGTTATGATTAACATTTATGACGGAAGAGACAGCAGCTGGTTAAATTTGCACGTGATGTTGTAAAAGAAACTGCTGGTTTGTCATTGCACTAGTAAATGAATGAAAGCCTTTTAATCTAGAATACAAAGCCAAGGTGTCCTTTATCATTCAGAATCAAAGAAAATATGTAAACATCTCCATTCATCATACAGGTTAGTGTCATCGTATCTCAGGTTTGCTTGTGGCAGCACTGGGATTTGCCCTTGCCTTGCCGAGAAAAGATCATAATGAACGCCTGTAGACAAAGTCACGGAAAGGCCACATCCCTGACCCACCGTACCTCCCCTTCCGTCGATATGTATGAGCCCTGTCCAGAAATCTCTTCCAGTTTCTGGGAACTGCAGTTCTATTCGTAAGAGTCGAATGAATGACAAACTTTGTATCTTTTCCACGCTTCACAATTGATCGTTCAATAATCCAATATTCCATACCTTGACATTCAACTTAAACAAGTTCTAATACAAAAAAATATCCCTAAGCTCATGAATCTCCTCTCACATGTTTCAACAAGTTTATAACACTCTCAGGCTTCACTCTTTCCCTGATCCCCGGAGTATCACATCTCGTGTTGTCACGTCTCAATCATGTTTAGCTGTATGGGTCGAATCAGCTCACATATTATTCTCATCAACAAGCAGCGGCGCTGTATAATCAACCTGACATGCCATCTGTCTGCACGTCACAGCCATCTGCACCGCAATCAGTCCTTACCCCTCAACCCTCAATCCCTAACATTGTGTCACTAATAGCAAGTGTGCTGCTAATTAATGGAATGGTATGATGGGAATAATCAACAGATGGCACCCCAGGATAAAGGTGAGCTCTCTAAACGGGATTAATCTCCCGTGCAGATGAATTCTGTTGCTCTTTGAGATCCACGCTTCCCGATGCTCAAAGCAAGCTATCAGTTATGGTGGAACACTGTCAACATTCGCAGCCGAGAGTTCCAAGCGTGTGTCCCTGGGGTATGCGATGGGTATGCTTGAGAGGCTTTCGTGTTAGTTACATTTTCGTTTATATTTAGGCGCTTAGCAGACTCTTTCATCCAAAGCGACCCACAAGATTCGATGAAACAACGAAGCGGCATTGCAGTGAAATGTTTTTATTAATATTAATATTAATAATTTATTTTTAGTAGATATTAAAGAAATAAACAGTTATATTAACTTAGAAAAATCATTTAAAATATAAGATTTGTTTTCAGTGGAAAATATTAAAAGAATTGATACAAATTACAGCAGATAATTTTTTATATAGAATGTATAAAAAAAATGTATAACGAAAAAACGTGCTGACAAAATTTGACTTACATATACACAAAGTTTAAACAATACATTGAATTAATTTCAAAACTTTAAAATTAACTCATTTTTTTTACTCGATGAAGAGGATTTGATTTTTTGTCTTAAGCCAAGTTTTTGCAAATGAAAACGATTAATGCTTTCTACATCAACACATAAAATAAAGTTAGGTTTTGGAAATAAAGAAGAATGTGTTTGTCATCATAACCTGACCACTGGGATGTTATGCCGGTTCATACCAAAAGGGAATTAAACGATTTGCGCGAGTTATTTACATCTAAAGTCAATGCAAAGACTGAAGCCATGGGTTATCCTTTGCATATAAAATATATAAACCTGAGCAAAATATTTTGCGAAGAAAACCTTTTTAAAAACAATTAAGAGCATTGAACGCCATTGTTAGTGTTTGGTTGGAACAGAGCATTTGGCTGATGATGTGTGGCTCTAAGGATGTTGCCGGGTGGTTGGTGAACCCCGTGCCAAAGATCTAGCATTTTGGTATTTGACCTGTGTGATGTTTTATTTCTATTTGTCCATTAGGAATACATATTAGTCTAAAAAAGACACATATTCTTCAGGAATGTTCCCTGATTGACACATGAAGTATTTTACAGGCCATTTATTAAAGCACGCCTGCTCTTTAATAATGAAATCTAAAGTAGTCTGGTAAATTATGCTTTTGAAAATGAGTTGATGTAGTGTTAATTCCTCCTTATTGCTTTACACAGTTAATGACTAGCGTTGTGTAAAAGAACACTTAAGTCTACACCAGCACATAAAAGTTACCAAATTCTTGTTCCCAAAGCACCTCAGAGCGGAGGAGGAGGCATTTATAGCGCTGAAGAAAATAACGAAACATTAAGACCTTGTCAGTTAGGCATGTGCTTGCCATTTTGTGATGTTTTCTGTGTTACAAGGAAATCTTTTCTTTTAAAGGTCTAATGTGAAATGTTTCTGTGGATATATTAACAATAATGCACTATTAAAAAACAAACTATGCTTTACAGGTAAAATAAACTGTTGTTTTTATCATAGAAAGAGTTTTAATCTACAAACAATCTTTTATGGAGATGCTGCTCGACACTTGTTTCGTTAATGTGTTATCTTCTTCGTCAAAATGTCTCAGACAGCCTTTCAGGTTTTCGGCTTACATAAAGTTTGAAACACTGTTTTCTTGGGGACCACATTTACAAAGTATTTCATCAAACGCTTGTTAATTTCTAGCAATAATAAATATATTTTGATATCTATAAGCAAAAATAACTTAAAAACAACTTATACCTAATACATTTTAGGTCTTCTAACACTTTGCTCTTATGTTAAATTGGCATGCATCAAGAACCCATTTAAACAAATGTTACACAAATACAAATATGTTAATAAAAAAAAAAAAACAAGTGGACACAGTCGATATGTAAATAAACCTCATTGCACCGGTGGACTATGTTGATAGTAAAAGTAATCCTGATCTTTTAAAGAAACAATCATTTTTTTTTATTTTCACTTAGAGAATAAAATATGATTGATGAATGAGAGCATCGCCTGTCGTGCTGTTTGACACACAGACGGCTCACCATTATGTCCTTCAGATACCGGTCGTAAACTTTGGCAGTAATACAATAGAAAAGGGAATTTGTGAGGTGTTTTATGGCATTTAAAGTTCAAAGTCCTCATCATACAACTTGGCTCTTCGTTTTTTCACGCTCAAATGACATTTAAGAATTAATTGAAGAAGGGAGAATTGTTTTGGCACACTTGGAGCCCCAAATGACCTTATCCATTGGTAAAGGCTTGGCTATAAAAATGTTAATAGAATATCAAAACTAGAAGCCCATTGGGGTCAAGGAAATATTGATTGACATCTTATTTTATAGGACAATGTGCATGATGTCAATATTAATAAGCTATCTTTGATTCATTGAAAAAATACTTAAATGCTTCTGGTTAACGTGAGGTCAGATCTGTTTCTACATCTTGAGGAGAACCAGATGGTCACCAGGCAATCCCACACACCCTCAAACTTTACATTCAAATTCACTTTATATTTTATTATTAAGTACGATAATGCTATATACTTATTATGTGTAATTGATCATATTCATTCATATATTGTTTAATATTGCATGTAAAAATGTTTCTTGTGGCTTTGTAAAATCCCCCTTAATAATCTTTTAAAAACATACGAAATATTTTTTCAGTTCAATAATTTTATATATTTTTTTGTATATTTTAGAAAATATTTCGGTTGGATCGGTTGGTTCTTATCAATTTTTTCAGTTTATGTAATGAAAAAAGTATTTATTCAACAAATATATATTTGAAATATACACCTAATTGTCATGATTCTGCCTATCTTGGTCGTGTTTTTCCTGTTTTTGGCAGAGTCATGGCAGACCTGTGTTGTGTGAGTGTCACATGGTATTGTTTTCTTACATGCCATGTGCTCTCTTGTCTCGTCTCTTGACCCCGCCCCCTTGTTATCCTGTGTATCTTCCCGCCATTGTTTCATTCCCCACACCTGCCCAGTGTCGTTATCCCTTGTTGTGTTTACCCTATTTAAAGCCCTTGTGTTTTCTGTCCTGTGCTGGTTCATCACCTACCTGTCTGTGGTTTCCGTGTGGGTTTTTTGTCAAGTTAAGTTTCTTTTGATCTTGTTTACCCCCTTGAGGGATTTTCTTTTGTATTTTTTGTGGAAATAAACTTTTTGTTTAAGAGTTGTCTGCAGTTGGGTTCTGCCAACTCAAGCCGCGTGACAGAATGAACCAGCCACTCAAGAACCCAGCAGACAGCTCTCAAGAACCCAGCAGACACACTGTTCGTGTCTTTGGGCCTTCCTGTGTGTTCCAGTCTGTGGTCCCCCTGGTGGATTCTGGGTGAGGGCCCACTGGAATCTGTTCCTGTCCGTGGCCCTTCAAGTGTGTTCGTGTCTCTGGGCCTTCCTGTATGTTCCAGCCTGTGGCCCCCTGGTGGATTCTGGGTGAGGGCCCACTGGAATCTGTTCCTGTCCGTGGCCCTTCAAGTGTGTTCGTGTCTCTGGGCCTTCCTGTATGTTCCAGCCTGTGGCCCCCTGGTGGATTCTGGGTGAGGGCCCTCTGGAATCTGTTCCTGTCCGTGGCCCTTCAAGTGTGTTCGTGTCTCTGGGCCTTCCTGTATGTTCCAGCCTGTGGCCCCCTGGTGGATTCTGGGTGAGGGCCCACTGGAATCTGTTCCTGTCCGTGGCCCTTCAAGTGTGTTCGTGTCTCTGGGCCTTCCTGTATGTTCCAGCCTGTGGCCCCCTGGTGGATTCTGGGAGAGGGCCCTCTGGATCTGTTCCTGTCCGTGGCCCTTCCTGTGTGTTCCTGTCTCTGGGCCTTCCTGTATGTTCCAGTCTATGGGCCCCCTGGTGGATGCTGGGTGTGGGCCCACTGGAATCTGTTCCTGTCCGTGGCCCTTCAAGTATGTTCCTGTCTCTGGGCCTTCCTGTACGTTCCAGTCTGTGGGCCCCCTGGTGGTTGCTGGGAGATGGCCCTCCAGAACTGTTCCTGTCTGAGGCCCTTCAATTGTTTTTGTGTCTCTGGGACTTGTTATTTTTGATGTTTTTTTTTTGTCTTGTCATTGTCCCTGTCTGGTGTGTTCCCCCAGTCGTGTCCCCTTCAGGGTTGCTAGGTGTTCCCTGAGGGGGGGGGTGTTGTCATGATCTGGTCCTTCTTGTCATGTATTCTCTAGTATTGTGGACCAGGTCGTGACAGCACCAGGTCCCTGTGCTGCTTGTTTTTGTCATGTTCTGTTTGTTGGCTCCCTTGAGGAACGCCAGGATGTCGTTCCTTAAGGGGGGGGTTCTGTCATGATTCTGCCTATCTTGGTCATGTTTTTCCTGATTTTGGCAGAATCATGGCAGACCTGTGTTCTGCGTGAGTGTCACATGGCATTGTTTAGTTATGACATGCCATGTGCTCTCTTGTCTTGTCTCTAGACCCTGCCCCCTTGTTATCCTGTATCTTCCCGCCATTGTTTCATTCCCCACACCTGCCCCGTGTCGTTATCCCTTGTTGTGTTTGCCCTATTTAAAGCCCTTGTGTTTTCTGTCCTGTGCTGGTTCATCACCTACCTGTCTGTGGTTTTCTTGTCAAGTTAAGTTTCTTTTTATCTTGTTTAGCCCCTTGAGGGATTTTTTGTTGTATTTTTTTGTGAAAATAAAACCTTTGTTTATGAGTTGTCTGCAATTGGGTTCTGTCAACACAAACCTCGTGACACCTAATATTTTTGGTGAATTCTAATAAAATATAAAAATTTTAAAGATTTAAATGTCGAATTTTAGTGAAATTTTTTTCGTTTAAAAATTCAGTAATTTTTTAGGAGTGTGGTCAGCAGATGTTGTTTGAAAGACAAACAGAATTGTTCAATTCCCTCAAGAGTTCCACTTCAAGGACTCTGTCCTTCAGATTGAGTACTAGGGCACAGAGTTGCCCTCAAAATAGACAATATTACAATAAATGAGTCCAATTACTTACAGTAAAAAAGCCTTGTCATTCTGTGGGGAAAAACCTGACCTGATTTAAGGGCCTAGTCCAAGCAGTTAATGTGATTTGGTCATGGATTTTGCTTTTTTTTGCAGGATCCACTACGTAAGCGGCGTAGATGCCACATTAATATGAGCTTTTAAGGTAAAAATCGAATTAAAAAAAATATTTTGCATAAATAAAAAATGTTAGAAAAAATGAAAGATAGAAATTAGTGATAAGATGCTTGAAGCTGTGCTGGAGTAAAGACAACAACATCTCTGTTACGAGTCTCTGGATGAGGCCTGCAGCGATGCACTTAAATAAATGGATGTTTTCCTTTAGTAAAAACTGTGGATGTTTGCATTAAATCAATGCCATGGGTGCTTTGAGACCATGGGATGATGTTGAAAGCACATTTGGTGTTCTCATCAGCTGTAAGCTTTCAATGAAAAGATTCAACAATGTGCAACCTTGAGCAACTTTTTGACGAAACAATTTGAAGTGGACTTTTTTCTTCAAAAATACATATTGACGTTGATAGAGCCGTATTTAAATAATGCGTATTTGACAACTTCTCATTTTCATAAATATTAAATATCGGCTTTTGTGAAATATTGAACTTGACATTTATAGTGCAGTCAAATAGGGATGTCCTCAGAAACTCATACGGTTAAAATCCAACATCTTTAACAGAAAATAGCTGAATATTCTGTGTATAGCTGACATTTCCTCTCTCCTCCTGTTCATTAGCTCTGCCTACAGGTGTTTCTCTGCTTCCGTTAAAAGTTCAGGATTTTCACTGTCATGGCCGAGAAAATAGAGGCTGAGATGTTCATTTAGCATGCACTACCCAAATCCATCACCGTAGGGATGAGAAAGCCTAGTTTCAGGCAGATTAGAGGAGAGAGGTAAAGGTGTAGGAACTGCAGCAGACTGGGAATTAAGCATGAATTAAAACCGGGTGGACTGGGACTTATTTGGTACAAAAATGTGCCACATTTTTATGAATGTTGGTGCTTTTGTTTGCTTAAGCGTAATATGGATCAGCTACTTAGTTATAAGTTAAATAAGTAGAGCGATTAAATAAAATAAAAAGAGTTTGTTCATGCAAAAAGGAATCAACTCGCTCTTTCCATTTCAAACCAGTAAGACTTTTTTCAAAAAGAAGATTTTTTGAAGAATGTTGGAAACCAAAAACTCTTGTTTCGTATGCAATTTAATTGGGACCAGGAATGTCTTCACTTACATTCTTCCAAATATTTCATTATTGTCTTCTGCAGAAAATCGAATGGCATATGTTTGATAGGACAAGAGAGTAAATGCATGTTCACAGAAATTGTATCTCTTCAACTGAAACTAATCAAATCATCAACCAAATTTTACTTGCGTAATATAGTTGTATTTTAATAAAGATATTTTTTTGCATTGACGTTTTAATATATGGAAATCCACAGTGTTAAAGGTGTTTTGTTTAGTTTTGTGAGACAGCTTTATTCATGTCATTACATTTTAAATACTTTTAAGATGATGCTGAAAATATGTCCATAAGCTGTTATAGCCATAGACAACTAGAGATTAAAAATCACGAATTTCATTTTTTTATTTATCTATGAAGTATTTGCTTAAATGTGACGTCACACCCCTTATGTAACACATCTGTAACGGTATCATCCCTCTGGTGCTTGGCTTGAAAACGAATACTTTTCAAATACAAAGTTTTACAGGTTTTGTGATCGTTCTACTGCAACTTCAAAGTCAATAGTGTTTTTCCCAAATAGAGAAATCACTTGAGGTGTTGGGAGATTTATTTGTATTGGAAATGGGACGAGAAGTGTGTTATGTTGTTATGTGTGTTCTCACAGCATCACAAGACCAAAGAAATACAGCTGTGTGTGTGTGTGTGTGTGTGTGTGTGTGTGTGTGTGTGTGTGTGTGTGTGTGTGTGTGTGTGTGTGTGTGTGTGTGTGTGTGTGTGTGTGTGTGTGTGTGTGTGTGTGTGTGTGTGTGTGTGTGTGTGTGTGTGTGTGTGTGTGTGTGTGTGTGTGTGTGTGTGTGTGTGTGTGTGCGTGTGATGCCAAAAAGTTGTCAGCTGATTTGTTACACACACACTCACATTGTTTGATGTGTTGGTGTGACATCTTCAATTTCCTGCTGAAGATGCAGATGGAGATAGAGTTCTGGATGAATTCAAAGGCATTTTAACTCTGCAGTCCCTCACCAATACTTGTATTGCAAAACAACCCAGTGTGATCAGACAAACTATATAAAGACTGATGCATGGTCATGAATGTTTAAGTAGAGTTCACAGGAAAATGCTGCGTGACAGAACAGAGATCATCATTTACATTGTAATGGTACATTTGCATCACACATCAGAGCCGTTCTGCACTGCCAGCATCCAAAATAATGTTTATCGGTAAAGACTCAGTGTTTACGGGGTGTTTCTGTAGACTTACGTAATGCACACTGAAAACCATGACTCATAAACAAAGATGGTAAACAGCACATGTTATATGATGTTTGCATAACGCAATATTAACTCAACTCATTAAACATGAAAATATTATATAATGGTCTTTTTTATATAAAGGATACCAGTGCTCAATTCTTACAGAATATTCTTTATATTTTGTAGAACGGTTGAATGTAAAAAAATTAATTACCCAAAAAACATTTAAGCTGGGTTTTCACAGACATGATAACAATTTCATGGACTGTCATTGATACCTATAAACACACATATATATATATATATATATATATATATATATATATATATATATATATATATATATATATATAGTGTAGGTTACAGTTAAAGTTTACCAAAGAAAGAAAACTGTGTCATGTACACAGTTACACAGAGTATTAAATAAGATATTTTGTAGAATGTTGGTAACTGAAGAATAGTTTTTTTTATGTTCTGCAGAAGAATGAAAGTTTAAAATGACCAGAGGTTTAGTAAATTACTTATCATTTTATATTTGATACCATTTACAACTTCGAAATTCATCATCTGAACATTAACACACACGGTCGAAGGCAACAAAAAGGATCGTTTTTATTCCAGGACTCATCAGTCAGTTGAAGCACCAGCGGCCACCTGTGATGGCCAAGCAGACATACTGCCAAATTGATCCATGCTGTCTTAGAACAATGACAAGCTCATCGACTAAAGATGGCAGAAAGCTTACCGCGTCTGGTACAAAAAATGAATATGTGATTAACAGGCTCATCTTCAGAAATAAATTGTTTTAAAACTGACGTATGCAAAGCGTATTGTGTAAAACACACCCGATCAAATCCGATTCTTTTTTTTTACTTGCAGTTAGAACGGCAATTAATTTCAGATGATTGTTCTCGGAGAACAAAAGGAAAAGCAATTTATTTTTGATTTACAAGTCATATTGATTTCATGCCTGCATGAGTAACCTGCCTGAATATAATGTTAGAACTCTTCCAAATTAATTATCCTCTCTGGGATTTGACAGTGTTTCTTTTATATTGAATGCAACTATGAACATCTTAAAAGCAATCCTATAGAATGTTCTAAACCCTGTCCTGTGTTCAGGTGATAGGTGTGGAAGAGGAAAGGACAAAGCAAACAATAATTAAAAACTGAAATTCTTCCCTTTCATTCGAACCAAGAAATTTTATTTTTACCACATGTCCATTACTGTTTACGACAACATTGTCCGGTGCAAATGACATTACATACGTTGTCAAAAATGTGATAATTTTGTTTCTACATTATTATTATACCATATTCGTCAGAATTCATCTCAAGCATGCAACTCAGACTCCTTTGTCTCCATGGTTACCAAGTAGCCTGCACAAACTTTTGAAGAAATGTGTATAGACTGGCAGAAATGATGCCAGCATCAGTTTTCGTTACAATACTGTTCATATGTCACATAAAATGCTTCACTGAAACAAACATGTTTATTTTAATAGTTTGTTTCGGAGTGTCAGCAGCAAACATCAAATAGATTTTCAATCATTCTTTGCCATCGATTATAAATTTCGGGTTACGTTTTTGATGAAAAAGACTTATGCAGAAGACTGTTTGGCTCACCGGAGATCGGATCTCTCCATCATTGAATGGATTCCAGTTATTTTTTCTAGATATAGATTTATTTTGTTTGTGAGTTTTCTATTTTTTCATGACTTGATGATGGATGGGATGTTTGTGGGGGCAACAACTTTTGCTTTTGGAGTCTTTGTTCAAAATTTAACCCAATACTCTTATATTTGGAAATTTATTGTAATATTCATGCACACACACACACACACACACACACACACACACACACACACACACACACACACACACACACACACACACACACACACACACACACATATATGTGTGTATTTTATTTATATGCATATGTTTGTGTGCTGTCAAGCAAATAAATTTGATCTAATTAATTACATTTAATTACACATACATACAGACATTACAAGAAGCATTTTTTTACGCTACATACATATAATTTAGGCCAGAATGATCATGTTATAAGTTATAACTGGATGTACATAAACCTTTGAATTAGGTAACAGTATATGACAATAGTAAATTATTGAACACAAACCACTGGCATTGGTTACAATGTCACACTTGGTTGCAAATAGCAGTTTACAATATTATTGAACACAAACCAATGTTTAGGGTAACAACAGCGATGACAATTGTATGTCTTACCGAACACAAGCATATAAACTAAATTTCAAGTTGCACTCTACCGTTATTGGACGATTGATGGGGTGAGCGTTTTTTAACAAGTGAAAGTCTAAGAAGTGAAAGTCTAAGATGAGAGTATATAATGATAAAGCTTATCGTCATTTAAACTCAAGAGTTTATCCACACCTCTATTCTCTAAGACATTCTCATCTTTACACAAGGCTTGAACTTCAATTGAAAGTGGTTATATTTCAATATAAGGACATTTAACTGTTTATCGGACAAAAACTTCAAGTCTCTTCATTTTAAGATTACAAGCATCTCTCGTCTCTAGCCACATACTTCATGCCTTAAGCACTTTTACGGCAAAACTAATATAAAAACCACACGGATAACAGACTGAACCTCAGTTCTTTCAGGATATTGGACAGGCAGTAATACAGATGTCTGCGATTTAGGTTCAAAGTATTCATGAAGAATAGGCCTAAGAAAAAGCTCACAATGGCACACAGACCCAGAAACTTACAGCTGTCTTAAATCATAAGAGTCCTGTCCGATTGACACTTTTTAGAAGCGCTGAAGTGTTTCCTTCAGGTCTTTTATATAACGGGTCAAGTGATCATTTCTACGTTGGTCCCAGATGGGCTCATAACAGGGCGTTTTGATTTTTATAACCTGGCTGCAGACAGACTGCTCTCGGTGTCCTAACAGAAACCACTTGTCTTCATTAAGTGGCTTGCGATATCCTTTAGAAAAATTATGATATTGCAATTTGAAGGCCTGAGGGCATTTATCCTACACCCAGGGAGAGGAGGGGTACCGCCGAATCACTTTTCTACCGCTTGTTCATTAAGCACCTGGTGGTTTATGACAGCAATTGGGTTAATTTGCTCCAGACGAGCCCCTGCTGTATCTGAAGATCCACAGAGCTGGAATAACTTTATATCAGCTTCATAGCTATCGCGTATGATTAACCAATAGTCTTTTTAGGTAAAAGTGAAGTGGTTTAGAGGAGGCTCTATGCAAATTTATGTATGTATTTCTCCAATATACACTAACAGTGGGTTCGACCCTCATGCGAATGACTCAATAAGGGCGAGTATTGTAAATGTAAAGTCATTGCAAAGACGCAAATAAACGTCATGTGTCTCGATTCGGACTAATGTCGTATCGCGAGTCACAGAATTGGGAAGACATTTTTGGGAAATTTTTTGGGCAAAAATCCATACCAATACAAACATACACACACGCACACACACATAAACATTCAGCAGTAAACTTTAGTAAACTGTTTTGAATATATTGGTACATGTATTTGATGAAACATTTAATATACTACAAAAGTACACAATTCAAAATAAAGAGAAAAAAAAAGAAATTGCATTTGACTATTGTTATAGAATATCCATTTAATTGTTTCTGCTTTACTGTGTATTGAGGTATACTAAAATAAATACTTTTTTGTAAATGTTTCCTGTATTTAACCATTGTGTGGACCTTTTGAATCATTTTTAAAAGCACCACAGACAAAAAATCGTAATTATTAAAGCAACGACAACAAGCTTTTAAATGACTTCTCGGTGACTGAAGGTGAACGATATCAGCGCTGATGTTTGAGTACACTCAAAGTGCAGGCCTGCGTAATGTAGATACCAATATCTTAAATACGTCTTTGAAAATATATACTTTTTCTTTAGTTCCAAGGTCAGTCGTCTTGAATAGGAGAACGGTTTAAACACTTTTTACATCTGACCTTGTAAACTGAATCTTGAAGTGCTATTCAAGCGTCATACACAATAAGAGCACGGACCCAACTGGATCTCATTCTGTCAGGAACCCCGAACATTTATCACATCCCTGCCAAAGGAAATCTTCAATGTTTTAAGATAAAATCAGATTCAGTCGCTCTTTATCTTTGGTGAAAAAGTCGTGTGTGGAATTTAATAAGTAAAACTAAGTCTGGCTTATGTGTGAACGTCTTTTTTTCGGGGATAAGATAGGGTGGGGGGGTTGATGGAAGACTCGTTTTGCATCTCATACGCAGCATGAAAAAAAGGGCTACTTATCTTTTCAGTTAGATTTCAATTTATGAACGACTTAACCTCACTGGCAGACACGCCAGGCCTTTCATCAAGACTGTTTCTGTTTGCTTGGGTTTATCTGTCGCCAGACATCCGCAGTGTGACAGAAATACATTTTACAACTGTAACTCCTGCAGAGCTAAATCCACCCCAAGCAACGCCAAGCTCCAAATGACGCGCGGATAGCGAAATTTTCGCATTAGTCAAAGTGTGTTTATGTTTCATAGATGTCTTTCAAGTGCTATGGGGAAATGCATGCCATCCTCAAAAGATGTTTAGTCTCCCCCCCTTAGCAAATTTTCGAACATTTTTCCCCATAATCTCTAACGGCTGGACATCGTGCATCTGGTAAACCCTTTTGTTGTTGGATACAAATATTTGCTGAAGTCTACTAGCGTGGAATGGATTTGCATAGTGTCGAATGTGCACGGCTTATCCGTCATATGGCAGAAATCTGCACAGTGTTCAAAAATCATAACTTTATCATTTCAGGGGCACAAACCAAAAAAGTGATCGTTATTCCAGACATTTTCTGCATAGCACAGAAGATATTTTGAAGAATGTTGGCAATAAAATGGCGGTGTTATACGCTTACTTCTATTACATGGACACAAAACAATAGTCAATGGGGGGCATTCAACATTCTTTAAATATCTTCTTTTGTGTTCGGTAGAAGGACAGACAAAAGAAAAAGATTAGGAGTTCCATTCAAATTTATTGGAATTCTAATAGCATGAAATTACTGGAGTGCAGACAGAAGAATAAGGGTCAAGTATTGAGACATGACCCAGGCCATACTCTCGTTTCCCAATGGCTCCAAATGTTTACATAGTGAATATGCACCAACAATTGCGATAAAATTGACTATAAACTCCATAAACATAAAAATGTAAGTGGCTTTATAGAATGGAAAGTAGTGATCTGTTCATTGCGTTTTTAATGCGACCCGGAGCAGAAACCTTCAGCTTTTGAAAACACAGAACAATAAAAATATTCCAGACCATCTAGGACTCTTAGGGCAGCTTTCAGATGATGAGATGTGAAGAGACCTGGAGGATAAGGAAAGATGAGGGTGCTCATATAATGCTATACCTCTCACAAAAACAATTTCCGTGCTCGGTTCCCTTACACAAAGAACAGACTCATTGAGATCCTTTTCATGTAATTTCGCTCTCGAGTCGCTGTCTGCTCTGGCCTTCGTGAAAAGCTACACTTTATGGTATAGAGCGATCGGACCCATTCGCCCACTCTTCTCATCTGGGTTGAGCAGAGTTCAGCGGGGTTGTCTGCTGTGCGCCTGACCTTTTCAAATATTACACATATAAAATGAGATCCCACTCCATCTGGAATAAAACATTTGGGGAAGACGTTAGGAAGTGGGTAGAATTCCAAGTGTCTGCTTATTCTCGGTGGAATACCTTATGCCTTTCCTTTTGCTTCTTTACTCCTTGTGGGGGTTTTCTCACTATTCTAACATTTGGTTTTGACCTTGATTTGACCTTTTTTGTTGATCAATGTGACTTTCTTTAATATTGCATCATTTTTTTATATTATTGTTGTGGTTACTCTGCATGGTAAATGTCGGTCATCAATGAAAGGTGAATTTTACGCAGATTTTGGCATTGTCCAATGTGTTCAATGAAGTTACTCCCTAAAACCAATCTTTAACGGTCAAAGATTTTCATGTAAATTGATTTCTGGTGAAAACAGATTTTCTGCAAATGAATAGCTTGAATGTGACTCACACTTCATGAATATGCAACCCCGCCTCCATGCTCAGCATTCCATACGCCGCTTAAACTAAAAGTGACACTATGAGTAGAGTATAGCGAGCATTTGAACGTTAATCTATGACCCGTCCTTAAATATTAAGGTTAAATGAGTGAAAGTGTTTGGTGACAGGTTTGTGACATCATTCATTTTTTTAACTGTATTCCGATAAACTTTGTTTCATGCAGAAAATAAGGCAACATCTTACTTCAACAAAATTGTCAACTAAAGCATAAAAAGTACTTGTGTCATACATTTCAATAAACTTTCTGAAATTTGAATTCACACTACTTTAAGCTTTGAAACAAAACCTTGTGTGTATTGCAACCGCACAACAATAATGATTGTTGTCATGTAATGGTTTCTTAACAAAATAAAAAGAATTCCACCTCAAAATCATGAATAATATTTAAATTTTGTTGCCAAACCCGGTATATAAGTGGACTGTATGATTTAAAGAATTAACTATACAATAAAATATCTTAGTAGTGATTGATGGCATCCCACAGATCTTAAATTGCGTTTAAAGTTGATAAAAAATTCGTTTTTAAAAATTTGGGATAGTATCTAAACAACTGCGTTAGGACTAACACGTGTTGGCGTTCATTGTAACAAAAGTCCTCACTTCACAATCAATAATTTTCATATGGTCCTTTAAGACTCATCCCAGGTTTGTTTGTCTCCAACACCTTTTACATTTGTAGCTCTTTCCGCCACATTTGTTGTGTTTGGCAGGATCACTGTTTGGATATGACCAATGGTATTTACACAGTTCAAATTCACACAGGATCATAAATAAAGGTGTTAATTTCGTGGCCCTGCTGTTTGCTGTGATAAATTACCTGCCGACTAAATGTTGTCAACAGATGGCAAAAATCACTCAAGCACATTATACTGTTCTATGGGGATATGCAATGTTATGTTTTTCCTCATTACAATACTGACTAATGTGCAGCTTTTTAAAGGTTGTTTACGGAGCAAATTCCGATTCATTCCAATGGCTTTGAACAGACAGAACATGTGCTGTAATGATGAGAGCGGTTCTGCGGGCAACCCAGTAAAGTCATGTTTCAGTTAAAGCTTGTTTTTGTGTTCAATTATAAAATTACCAGTAAGAAATGAATTCAAAGCAAAAACGCAATAAAATGTGTCTAACAGATCAAAATAAAGAGTGGAGGATGTTATTTCACAGCCGCAAAAAGGAGGATTCCAAATGTTCATATTAATACATTTATCGTGGTCATTTTAGTCGAGCGTCTGTAGAATTGCCAACAAAGTAAAATTACAGGAGTGACAAAGTCATCAATATAAATGTGAAAGAGGGACAGCATGAAAAGACACAAAAATTGGATTCATGAAGATTGTCAAAAAACATTTTTGTAGCTTTTCCCAAATGCATGCACAAATATTCCTGTTGTAATGCTTAAATGAGAATATAAATAATTTTCTAGTAGTTTGGCCAGTTTTTATTTTCTGCAAAGAATGCAATTAAAAATAGACATTACTTTTTGTTGTAAAATATTTTTAAAAGTTCATAGAATACAATAAAAAATAAATATTTTAACTGAACACATAGCAAATTCAGAAAAACGAAACATGGTCATTATATCTTACATTTTTCTTATTTTTTTTTTTTTAAATAAAGTATTGTCCATTTCAGAAACAAAAATAATTCAAACTTTTATTTTAAGTCACTGTTCATGTTTGTCTGTGAGTTTTGCAAATATTTATCCAATAAAAAATATTGAGAAGACCTTGTCAACTGGCAACAGAGAATTTTGATATTAGAAAATGTAATTTTCTGTGAGGTAGGAGTTTTATTCTGATGAAGCCGGAAGAAAAAAAAATATTCTCAAGGAAATTGTTGGTTCACCAATTGCATTTCCAAATTTGGGAAATTGTAATTCTAAGTGCAATAACCAGGGCTGCGTTTCACAAATGTGTCCTAGGCCAACATCAGAAACCAACATAAGCTTACGACGTTTTTGGAAAACGCAGTCCAGACAAGCTGTCAGTTGACGTCCTGACTTTACTATTGCTTTCCTTTTTTCAAACACTTGGACTCAAAATGCATTGAAACACTCAAAAATTCCAACATATTTCAGTCCTGGCATGCTTTCTCAAAGTGACAGTTAACAGCATGTGGGTCAAAAAAGTACAACAGAAAAACATCCGTACCCACTGTCCAACTGTGTCATTCCATCTCTTTTTTTCCACCTGTGGCCTTGCCTCCAAGAAGTTTTCTTATTCTCTAAGACACTGTAGAAATCATTGTGGGCTTTTCTGTTTCAAATGTGATATACACATTCTTTCTTAGTATTCAGCTGTTATAGCAGTGCCATATAATGACATTGTTACTCAAAGGCCTTTAAAAGATTCCTGGAGAGAGAAAGGCGATGAGAAGTAATCATGATCAAGAATTATATGGCTGCTGTCTAAATGTTTCTCTTAACTCTGATGGCCCAAATTGTGTCAGCTGAACAACAATTACTGTTCTCCTTCCTCATGTCTATCTGTATTTCATGCCAGGATCGTCTTTTATTATTGTTATGCTGAGAGAGTCCAGAACAATCCCCGCTGAACTCGACCGTATGGAAATGATTGTGTAAACGGCCCTACTGAACCAACGATGGCTCCGGCATGGGAGTCAAATGCTCCAACAGAGAGGTGAGTCACACATCGGCGGACCTCTATTATTCACTTTCGGAAGGAAAGAAAAATATCCTGTAATAATATGTATTGCAATTTTACAAAATTCAACGATTTGCTGAGGTTGCTCAATATTATGAGTTATGGTATTCTGTCGTATTATTTACATTATGGTGTTTTAAATATGTTGGTGGTATTTAAATCAACAAATATATTCTAATATATGGCACTCTGAGAAACGTGAATCTGATTGGCCAGTTCTGATTTTCAATGGTCAGCAGTTTCTTTATATCTATAAATATATATTGATATATTTTATAATTTACATTCTTACAATTATTTTACAAGGGTTCTCATTTGGATTGCATGTCTGCTGAAAACAAATGAAGTCATAAAATTACAAATACGTTTCCAAATTTGATTACCCTTTTATTAACTAATAATATTCCTTATTCAATAACTTAACACTATCAATCTACTTATGACACTCATTATTGAAATAAATATTAGTAAAAAAATAAATGAATAAATATTGCTCTGATACCAAAACAAAAATGCCTACTGTACCATTCTCTCCCTCACTCTTTACACATATTTAATTTATATATAGAATATAAGCTAAAACTTCCAATATTCAACAGGGCCAAAATATCGATAATTTTGAGTCTATTTAAAATATACAGTTTGTTTAATCTCTGATAGATGGCCACCGGGTGCCCTGTTATAATCTTGTAATGAGCGTTATAAATCTGGTCAGAGCACAACCGTGCCAGGACCCGGATCAATGGAGCCGATGGTTATCTCCTCGCTCTGTTTTCAATTCTTAGTATGTTGTACCATAACATTCTATAAGCCTAACCCTATTGTAACTATAACACCAAAATGTTGATTTGGCAGGGATTTTTGTTTTTGACACTATCAACACATCAAGAACTATCGACCTCCGTAGCCAGCCGCTGGGTTTGCATTCACCATTCTCATTTATTGATATTAAAACTCATTCATTTCATGTTTGCACATATAATCATGCAGGTAAAGCTAAAGCTGTATGGATATAGCATTAAAAGTCGAAAACACAATTCCCTGATAATATCCATTTAAGAAAATTGTTTCCAAAGCAAGTTGCATCATTAAACTATAATGGGAGTGTTTCGTACTCTTGATGTGAGACAAACAAGTCATTTTCATTTTCAAGATGAATGAAAGTTATAATGAATCTTTTTATCCCACAACTTTAGATAATGTGGATGGCAAAAATGGTAAAACTGTTTTAATGATGAAATTGTTGAAATGACTTGAAAAGACATTTTAAATGAAAGTGACCCGTCTATAAGCACATATGGTGTAGATATATTGGTTTGGTGACCACAGGTCAGTGAATCTGTGCCTGAATCTGAAGCCATTGTCAATGAGCTGCCCCCTGGAAATGTAATAAATGTTTCAAGGGAACTGAATGGCCAATCATGCCAGAGTATATGCCGGTCTTCATTATCAAATGTGTCTATTCTTCCTGTTAGTCCTAGTAAATCCCTCATGCCTCTGCTTTATAGCCATATGGAAAGACTGCACGAGCAAATGACAGTCGTTTCCTTTATTTGAGTTCGTAGCCATCAGGATCTTAATTATGAGCTAAATTATTCCTATAGGACTGTCGATCAGTTCTGAGGTTTGCACATTTAGGGATATTTAAAATGGCTTAATACTCTATTCACACTCTGTAGTATGGCACTTGTGAAGTGCTTAAATTGTTGTCTTTTTGAAAATGCATGCTTTTTTGTAGGAACTTATACCGTACCCTACATCTAAGCATGTCTTATATCTCATTTAACCACTGTTTAAATACAAAACATGTTTGATACTCACAAAAGGTCGAAGCAAAAACATCATTTGTAGTTCTTTTTCACAAATTATAAATATTCATTGAATTAGCATATTTAACCCTGTAACCCAGATCGGTTGGAAACATTTTCAACATTTGTTTTGAAATTGATTGATTATTGAGTATATATTATATACTTGTATTATTACTGCATGTTTACATTTAACATATCATGTTGTGTTGTATATACTAATAAACTACAACTGTAAAAAAATTAGGACAACCCTGTATTTTTCGTTTCAATCGGTTTCCTGTAAAAAATGACAGTGAAATACAGTAGTATTCCAGCAGTTTGCACCACAGTAAAATTCATTGAAATAACATGTTTATAAATAACATGTTGTAAAATGTCCTTTTCTGAAATTGGACTGTTAGAATCAGAATGAACTCTTACAATGTTTTTCAAAAATACTCAAAACAATTTTGGCCCTAAATGGCCACAACAGAAAAGAAAAATAATTTGTAGATTTTTGCAAAATTGGTGCTGTATTATTCCAACTTGGTTGAACACATTTTTATGTATGAGACAACTGCAATTAACATGTGATCCCAGCAGCTATAACCTGTACTCAGTGATGGCTAAATCTAAGCAAAATTTGCAACCCTGTTACCAGCAACCCTGTTATCTATTCTGGCACATTACGCATTCTTTGTAGCTCTCTCTCTCTCTCTCTCTCTCTCTCTCTCTCTCTCTCTCTCTCTCTCTCTCTCTCTCTCTCTCTCTCTCTCTCTCTCTCTCTCACACACACACACACACACACACACACACACACACACACACACACACACACACACACAGGGAACAACAGATCAATGCGTGGAGAGAGAGCTTTGAGACAGTCCTTTTAAAAACAGTGAGGTTAATCTGCTCGTGCCAGACGTTCCGTCTGATGCATCACCTCGCTTTAATGATCTTAAGAGTTCTGGAAGGCTGTTTGCCATATGTATTGTCAAGAAGCAATTTTCGTACCTCTCTGAAGGAGATCATCTCCTCTGTAAACCTACTTTCAATTGTATTACCTCCAGTGGATAAAGGGAACAAACAACAAAAGCTTGAAAAAGTGATTTTTGTGCCGGTTCAAAAACCTGTGAACTGTGATGCACTCAGGACAGTTGTGCCTCAAGATAAATCCCAAACAGCTCATCCCTGTGTTCTCTAAAGTGAAACAGAATATATTTTAAAGAGTTCTTTGGGTTACGCCATCGCATTTTACGAGGTCAGATGATATTAGTTCATTAATTGCAAACAATGTAGCCGCGTTGGCACTTGCATGGCTTCACTGAGTCTGGTCATTCTGAGCGAGATAACACATTTGCGGTTAACCTTTATACTATATTTGCAAGTGGTCAGCAATGTTAAATATGGAATTTCTTTTTCGGTTTTAACATTTAAACGGAAATCAAAAATTTGCTTTCATTATTTTTATACACCACTGTATGACTGTATATGTTATTTATAATACATATTTATGTTTAATATAATGATAAACTGGACCGTTAAAGAAGACTCAGTTTTAAGTGATTCACAGAAACTATTGCAGCAGCTGGGACAGCAGGAAAATAAAGTAAAACAACATTTTGAAGTGTTCAATTATTTATTTTTATGTTCATCTTGTAAAAATTATTTCACAGACATCACTGTACATTTTCTAGCTGCTCGGATGCCAGTGAAATGCTGTGATTAGTGGGTTACTCACATAAAATTGCAAAAAGGTTTTATATTATTTTCCAACCATATCGTAAACTTGCAGTCCTTTCCTGTTAATTTCCCATTTACTTTATTTCCAAAACATCTGTCTACAATCCAATAAGCAAATTTAAGGATGTTATGACAGATTAATATTGAGTAGCCAATCAGAATCAAGTATTCCAGTGTAAATTGTAAAAAATTATAATAATGACAAAATTGAATTTAACTTTAAATATCTGCCTTAAGCTCATTCATTCCAATACACTTCTGAGCTCATAATTCATAACAAATGTTATTCTGGATTCTCTTCTAATTACCTGCATTTATAAGGTATAGGACAGCACTTTAAGTCAGTTTTATGGATTAAAGTCTTGTTCCAGTATATAGGGTTGTACTACATCCCTAGATAAGTAGCAAAAAGTCACACGCTGCCCACTTTACTCCCTTCCAAGCGAACTTCTTTTAAAGCGGCGAAGTCCTTTCAAGAACAATACTTACAAAAAGGTTTACAAAGAGAGGCCAATCTTTAGTAATCTCAGGGGTCTGCTTGTTCTTCAGTGCTCGGTATATCTCTCCGGGGAGAGTTACGTTTAAAAATAAACTATTTCAACTACAGAGAATTGTCTTTAATGAGAACATGAATGGAGTCCCAGTCCTGTGTACAACAGTTTAAAGAGTTTTCCTAAGGCAAGACGGCCATCCCTTGCAACATGAAGAGGTTTTTGTTGTTCCTCAAACAATTGTTGTACCACAAATAGTCATAAGAAATATCTTTGTACTAATGTTATATTTATTATTATTATTATTATTGTTGTTGTTGTTGTTGTTGTTGTTGTTGTTGTTGTTGTTGTTGTTGTTGTTGTTATTATATTATTATTATTGTCTTATTGTTGTCTTTAGGTGTCTTGCTCAATGCCACCTAAGTCATCGTCTGACGGCAGTGGGATTCGAACCAGCAAGTCCAACAAGTTCGGCTGATCTTGTTGTTGTTGCTGATAATAATAAACATAATAATGTTTACATAAACACATGTAAACATATATTCTTTTCAACATCATTATTTCTAAATGAGTTCCCTTCCACATATTTACCAAACAACCTCACTTGTTTCTACTGTCCTTGAAAATATGACTTAATAGAAAGCACAGTTATTGTATGAAGTAAATCTGTGCTGTTTCATTGGCTGCTCGAGTAGCCGTTTCATCACATACAGTCTCTGATGGCCACAGTAATCCTGAGGGATAAAACACCTCGGCTTAAATAAGTGGAGCGTTAAACCTAAAATAACACATGAGTAAGGCTCATGTGATACACATGTATGTATGTATAACCACAATTATGTTTTGTAGTATAAAAATGAAGAATAAAAAAGGACAATATTCTATAGGGATGCTCCGATCAGTATTTTTGCCACTGATAGCGAGGACCGTTTCAGGTTTATATTACTGATCTCTGATAAAGCTACACCATAGATGTCTTTCTTATATTTGTATATGACATATATGACATCTAACTACTGTTTCAACAAAAAATAACAACAAAAAAGCATCTTCATATACGTCCTCACACGTGGATGTCTGTAGAAATCCAATGATGAAGCACAGATCAAAGTGCAGCAATAAAGTGTTTAATAAAATAACACAACAGTTAAATCCAAAGTCAAAACCCAAAAAGAACAAGAACGTGAAACTAGAAACACAGACAGATACAAGAATACTGTTACAACCAACACCAAACTCTCACAACAGACAATGGAAACACAACGGCTTTTATACAATGAGAAAACGTGATACACCTGGGGAACTATCAATACGAGAACCAATGGAACCAAAAAACTACAAAAGACTACAAAACACTCGACAGAAACATCAACTTGTGAACATGAACACGAAGACTAAGAGGGATTACAAGACACACGTCATGACTACCATCAATTGAGATCTGTTTGTCAGATCGGCCAAGTTTTGTGAATACAGAACAAAACCAATAATGTGATTATTGTTCAATACTCTATTCATACAATCGATCGGAGAAACCCTAGTTTATTGTAATAATGTTTTAGTGCTGTTTTATTGATGAATAATGTGGGATTAAATCTGAGCTGGTATGAATGTGCGATTCTATCCATACCAGCTTATATAGAAAGATGTTAATATGCATTATGCTAATGCATAATTGATGATGACTTTTTTTTGTTATAACTATGTAATAAATGTGGACCGTTGGGTATAATAAACATAGCCTGAAACTTGAAACAGCATGATGCTGCAGTAAAGACTATTGTTTCCTACTGCTGTCAAATGAAACTGTTAGATGATTAGACTGTTACACTTATTCTAACTACAAGTGAAAATATTCTATTTCAAACAGATGAATGTTATTGATCCGTTCAAGGCGTTATGTTAAAATTAAACTTGGAATTTGACGTTCTACCTTTTCTTAATGATCAGACGCTATGGAGCTCAGGCAATGTACTTCACATCCTCAATCAATACTATAGACCTCCAGTGGGTAGTGAATATTTCCTTTATAGATTTCACTGCCATGTCCTCAAAACAAATAATTGCGCAAACAACATCCATTTACAGCGAGGTCTTCTTAGAAGGCCTGTGGGGAATTTTCCATGTTTAGGTAACCAGAGAAGAGTGATATTTCGTTCCTTGATAATAGCAACATACTGTTCATAAAACATCTCAGATGGACTCGTTTAACGTGATTGTAGCACATTAGAATTAGTAAATAAAGTTTTGATCTGGTGCGCGGTTTGATGCAGATACAGTGCATACAAAATCAATGCATTGACTGTTCAGAAACTTTAAAAGTTTATTAATCAGGGACCACTATAGGACATGTACTCAGTTCAAAGCATTCTACTTTTTATTATTTATTGTAATAATATAAGGATTTCAGTTTCTTGGTCATTGTAGTTTATTTTTGAGACTGCCAACTTTTAACCTGAAAATTAACCTGAAACTTTGTATCTCTTAAAGTGTTTCTTTTCAAGAAATTCGAAGACTTATTTTAATACTTTTTGGTTGTTAAAAAGTTTACCCCAAAAACTACCATCATTTACTAACCTTCACGTTGTTCCAAACAAAAAAATGTCGGTGTTCGTTTGAACACAAAGAAAGATATTTGGAAAAATGTTTTCAACTCGGATTTTTGGTGCCCTATTGTACATTGCAATACTGTGTATTTTTAGTGCAAAATAAGATATTTTAAAGAACGTAGGAATAAAAGTGTTCTTAGGCACATTTTGCACCATTTTAGCTGTTTCTACCATGGTAGACTATGGAGCGAGAAATCTCGGTTGCAAACATTCTTCGAAATATCTTTCTTTTTTTACAGAATAAGGAAAAGTGTAAAGGGTGAACGATCAATGACAGAATTTTAAATTTGGTTGGAGTATTTTAATAAATTGAGATGGCCTTTAGAGCAAAGGTTTGTGTTTTCATAACACATGCCTTTGTACTGTGCATGTAAATATGTCTTTTTAAACAAATACACATACATGTAAATATTTAAGACTAAAGATTATATTTAAAATATTAAAATGAATATACACTTATATAAAATTTCAAACGCAATTATTTTGTTTATAAATTAAAAATAAGTCAAACATGAAGGAATAAAAATGATTCATGAATCACGAAGATAAAAGATCTCCAATGTATCAATATGCAAAGTTTACAAAGAAAATCCTACAAATAAAGAATAATACCCCTTGACTATTTGTAGGAGCAACTTACTTCCGAAAATGTCATCAGCCCACCACTGTGCACACAAATGTGCTGTGCAGCAGTAAATGAAGAGAATCATTAATTCATCACATTGCTCATTTGGTTAGAGGACAAATAAACAGAGTCTGTAGAAAAAAAGAAGGAAAAGACATTAGGACAAACTAAAAAATGACATTTATATATGTTTTATTTCAGGGTGTTTTATTGCTTTGTATATTATGCTTATGCATATTGAATTGTTCATGTGATGTAACTGTGGACACGGCGTTGACATGTAATCATGTAAGATGACAGACTCATCATCTCCCTTTAGATTTAACAAAATGAGTTTTGAGATATATTTAGGTCTCTTGCTCTTTCTTTTCCTTTACATTTCTTCTTCCTGTCCTTTATCTCTCGCTCTCCCTCGCACATTTTATGACAGTTGAATAGGGTGAACACATCTTTAATTAGACAGTCCAAGTCGAGGCTCACAGAATGGCCCTCAGTTAACAATATTTTGTGTTAATTAAAATGTTAATTAGACAGAATCCCTGAAGCCAGAGTCTGACTCAGAGACCTTATTATAGGTCATGTGAGCTCTTCTCTTTTGGACACTGTCAATATTGCAACACCACAGGAATCGAAACTTTTAAGTCTCTGCATACTAATATCTTGTGACCTGACTTGCTAAATATGTACCGGCACCAACAAATACATTACTGGTACATTGATATTAGTATACATACTAGATGAAGTATACTTTTACATATACTTTTGATCGTATGTATATTTATTAAAGGAATTCCAATTATACTTCTTTTTTCTAAGGGAAGGCCAGAATAATCATGATTTCATCTACATAACCCTGTTATTGGTATCGTCTAGAATAGTTTGTGATCTTTTCAAATTAAAAAAATATATTTCGCCATCTTAATAATTCATACCAAAAATGACTTTGGAAACACAATGTACGTGCAGTCCCCCATATGTTGATAAAAAGATGAAAATTAAATAAAATTTTGATTTTATATTATATTAACATTAATAAATGATGACAAAAAACGTAAGTCACTTTTTTTTTAAGTGTTAACTTAAGGGCGAGCAAAAAATCTGTTGAATCAACATGTCTACATCACATGCACATCCAGTATTTAAGTTATATTCAAACAGTATTTTGTCCTTTTCAAATACCCTAAATGAACATTACACTCTTACAAGTCTCCTTCTTTACAAAAAAAAACTATTATAATCCTGATGCATTTTCATCTGAAACATCCGATTCACAAATCATTCACGTAGTCGTAGAATTGTGCTCGGCTTACGTTTGATGATTAAACAAGAGAGAAGAATGTCGTCAGGATAAAAGAAGACTACGATGAAGTAAATTACATGAATTCAAGTTACACGTTTTATAAGTGGTGATGTTTGTTAGTCTCTTTCGTAAACTTTATTTCAAGGTCGTTTGTTGTGTTGAAAGTGTTGGAAAGAATTGTCACGTGTCTTTGAAAAAACCTCTTGTCGAATCCTCGTGATGCCACCCAATCCTTTTTCCATTCACTCCTGAAGCACAAATCTCTGTATTGTATCCAAACCGCTCCAGTTTCTTTCCTGTTGTTTTCTCTTCCACACACACCAACATCCACCCATGATAACTGTATTCCCAGTACTTTGAGAAATACATGCCTAAGTGTCTACAAGCCATTCGAAACCTCCGGCAAGGCCGTTTGTGTATCCTGCTATATGTTTGCTTAATGTTCCTTTTCATGGTGGATGTTGTGTTATGAAAAGCCCCACCGGGAATTTTTTTTTTTGGTTTGATCTACATTGACGTTACTATGCTTTCCTTCTCTGCATTGTTGATTCTTTTCTCCTTTTTTTGTATAGCTGAGAATGATCTCATTGTAGACAGCAAGCCACAGTTCATTAACATGAAGGATTTCTAAGGGTGCCATTAAGAGCTCTAGATCAATGTCAGCTCAACTGGATTGTTTTCAACAAGAACAAATAAAAATGGAACATCTCACTTGTGAGTTTGTTTTTTATTTAAATGTGCATGTGCGCATGAGAATTAAAGAAAATATTTGTTTTTGTATTATATATTCCGAACACAGGTCACCGCTATATGCAAAACCCATCAACAATGTCCTTAAAGGGATAGTACACCAAACTGAGCATTCTGTCATCATTTATCCTCTCTGAAACCTGTATGATTTGCTTGCCTCAGCGCACAAGGAGATATTTTGAAGAATGCCAGTAACCAAACAACTTTAGACCACATTGACTTCTAATTTATGGACAAATACTGGGACATTTCTCTAAATATGTTTTTTGTTCTATAGAAAAAGGTCATAAACAGGTTTTGTTAAACGTTTAAGCTTTAACCAGTATAATACAGTTTGTAGATTTTATTATTAGAAGCATGGCTTAAATGCATGGTATAACACACTGTAATTAACTAATTACATTATTATCGGTAATTGTCTATTGTTCGTCTTTACTATAAATACATGTTGTCTACAGAGGGATTTATTCAAACATAAAGTAGAAAATATTCAGGAAACCTTGACACATCCGTTACACACTTACCTTCATTATGAAAACATAGAAACAGATTTAAAATAGAAGAAATATAGATTATTATATTAAAGCCCTTAATCCTGAATGTAATTTATCTTGTTTGTTAGAATCATTCATAAACACACATGACCAGGAGACATCAACGTCTGAACTGTTGGTTTTTCTGGAACAATTGAAACAGATCCAATAATGAATTTTAGAAACGGGCTTTACAATGCCCGTTTCTAAACCAATCTTAACAGTTTGGTGATAACATGTAGGAGTTGTTTTCTTCCCGATCTCTTTGACTTTTCGTTTTCTACGCGCATATCTGAGGTGTAACGAACAAAACAGAAAGAGACACATCACAACCATTTGAGCTGAAGATCTACATTCTGTCTGAAGAGAAGTGTGTCAGGTTTTTCCTTTCATACTAATCAATCAAGAGCCATTTGATCAGTTGGTTTGGTGGCAGGACGTACTTCACACATCAAATCGTTGAAAGAAAATCTCCAGATGTTACACAAAAAAATGACACTTTATCAACAATAAAACAAAACAGCCCTGAAAAATTGATACAGCACACAAATCATAAAGAATGTGTCGGCTTGTGAATTCAAACATAACTTGTTTTTGTCTCATGTGACAAACTTCAGCTTTGCTCAGATGTGTGAGTTTAACATTAAATGTCCAATAAACATTTCATGGCAGAAAGAATTGCTTCAGTTACACGTTCTTAGTTTTATTATAGGAAGGTTTACTCTTTGCTGTCCTACATTCTTCAAAATATCTCATTTTGTGTTCAGCAAAAATATAAAGCGTTATTCTACTATTATGGTCAGTGGGGTCCAACAACTGTCTGTTCATCAAAACATGTTAAAATGATGACATCATTTTTATTTTGGAGTGAACTATCCCTTTAAAAACAGCTTAATATCCGATAACCTTAACCCATGATAAACATTTGCAATAGAAATCCTGGGATCACATTTGAGAAACGACTCCCCACGACTTTATATCGTCTGTCCGGCAGAGATGCTCAAGCAGATGGCGACACAGAAACACACATACGTCATTTCTTGTACTTTCGTTTAATTGTAACTGTAATTCCATACACATATACGTTTCCTTTCTGAGTAAAAAAGGAAAGAATTGGAAATGGAAATAAATCATGCTGCTTGTTCAGTTTACAGTGACTTTACACAGGATGTACAAGGCATCAAATATATTGACTCCAAATACCTTAAACTTCAAAAACATATTCATGAAATGAGTTTCTCCGTCATTTCAGGTGTTACAATAAGTCAACCTTCAGCATTTCAAATCAGATGGTTATTTATCATATCCGACGGATAACCACAGGTGTCCAGCATAAAAATGCAGCTGATAAATGGAGATAAAGTGTTTGGACTATTTACAGTGCACACAGATTCAGATCATCCTCGCGTGCCCTATTTAAAGTGCTGTTTTAAAGTTAAATGTAGATCATCCTTAAACCAAGACGTCTTAACTCCAGTTGACTGTTGAAGGAGAACTGCCCAAAAAATAACATATGCCAATAAATCCTAAGACAACATAGAGGTTACAGTTAACGTAAGTTAGCGTCTGTTGGCGTGTCCTTACTATTGAAAGAAACAATCATGGTATATATTATGTCAAAACCAGGATGGTATATCACAGCAGTAACATCACATAACAATCCATGTAAAGTAATTACAAGCTGCTCCCTTAGTGATTACATACAAAGTGCATGTGTTCATTATTATCACTTCATATTTAATCATGTACACTTTATGTTGGTGCTTTTAATGATTCTATGTGTTAATGCATTAAAAGCCAAAATGGAGGGACGAATATTAACAACACTGGCATGAGAGATATAGATTTGGCATAATACATGGGAGTCTTGAATTCTGTAAACAGTGCCACAATTCGCCCATCTCAGCTGTCTTTGGTTAAATGATTATGAAAACACAACAAGACAAATACATTGAGAGAAGAATATCAGATGACACATGGGTGTCTTTAAACGCATATTTAGATTTTTTGAAAACATCAATTTTTAACGATGGCTTGTTTTAGATATAGCGGTGATTGTACTATTTAATAACTGGGGTCTAAATATGAGTAAGAATGGGCTTCATGGAATACTTTTAGCCATCTTCAGGTTTTTAGGGATTAAATGAAGGTGTTTTGCTATTTTTTTACTATGTGAAAACTATTTACATGATTAAAATAAAGTAACTCCAATAACCCATTTTTTTACATGACACAAGTATTTTAATAAAATATTTTTTATTGTTGACACCCATGTGTCGCCAATCAGCATTTGTGTTCATTGCAATGAACACTGTTAGTAAGCTACAAATATTCTTCGAGATATCTTATTTTATCTTCTTTTATTTTGTATAGAAGAAATTGATACAGGTCTTAAAAGACAAGAGGGTGACTAAATAATGACAGAATTTTTATTTCAGATGAACCATCACTTGTTTATCATGCCGCGGAAGACATGATTAGACAATTTGAGTCACATTAACTTAAATATTTGAGTTGACTTAATAACAACTTTCATTTAAATATAATCAAAATCTCTAGAAACCAGAAAAATGGAAATTAAGCTCTAACACTTTTGCTCTACATTTAAATCATTCACGTCTGCTTTGTTGAGGAAAAGTTGGATCATAGTTTTCCTTTCCAATTGATTTGGGAATCATTTGGTTTAATAAAGAGGATTCAACGCTAAATTTAGGTTCTTGTGATTATATTTAGTTTACTTCTATATGAACTTGCTCAAATATTTCGCAATTTATAAGGGCTTTGGTATCTTCTAAATGATGAATCCAGATAAAATTCAAACCAGTGAGAACATTACAAGAGTAAAGAAAAGTTCAGAAACAGACTGAAATAAGCTGTCCTTTGTCTTTAAAAAAACACACAGAGAACCAATTACCAACCATTCCCAACTATTGATTTTGTCAGCCATAGTGTAAATCCAAGGGTCTGATCCAAACGTGATTCTGAAGACAGTAAACACATCGGGGAAATGACGGTTGTTTGGAGTGCTGGAAGGCAATCATCTTCAACACTTAAATGCAGGTGAGTCAGACTTAAGATGTTTATAAGGGGACAATCACAACATTCAATGGCACTGAAGGTCATGCAACAGCTTTAGTGATTTGAAGGTCGACGGCTCGAGACATTTATTTCAAACAATTCCTTCAACCATTTGCTCTTAAAAACAACAGCGACACAAATAATTAAACATAAGCCAGAGTAACCATGATTTCTTCATCTGGTGATTTTGTTGGCGTGTACGTGAACCAGTTGTGTACTCAACATGACACATGGCATGCCGATGCACGTCCTATTTCGTGTTACTATTAGTAACCTGGCGGAGGGAGAACGAATACAAAGTACTCACATTTATTATGCCAAATTAAAAAACATACATTTAGGCAAAACATCTGCATTAATGCAAATCACTGCAGCTCAATGCAGAGGAAACATCACAAAAGCTCTATAAGCGACCCAGACACAACATGTACCAAAGCCGTGGTGATGTCGTGTTCTTTTTTTCAAGGCCATCTCCGCGGATGAACACACCAGAATGAATGGCGTCTGTACATAATGGAGGCGGTTGGAAATCAAATACTTTTATATACCGTTTATCTGTTCATATATTCATATGTTACACAAATATAGACTTTTCCCAACCTCAGAGTAATGTATTCAATTCAAAGCTGAAAATCAACATAAAACAAAAATATATATATGGGTGCAAGATCCCATCGGAGTCTGTATCCTTTTTTGTCTCCTGTTGGATTTGGAGCGATAAGCACGTGTCCGGTATGGCAGTTTTGTTCTCTTACGGTAGGCTTTCCTATTGAAGGTGCTTCTGGTGACGATCATTAGACTACATTGGGTGCCGTGTAGTGGTTTGAAGGGACAACAGTGTGCCGTCGGCTCCATCCGAAAAGCAGGCAATTTTCTCTTGGCTTTCAAATAAGAGTGATTCTGGGGAAAAAGAAGAGTCAGTGTCTTGAAACTATAGCAACGCTCCTCTCAACAGAGCAGACGTAAGCAGGAGAACAGCAAGTCCATTACTCGTGGCTATCCTCGTACCTGTGGGAAAAAATGATAGGACATTGATCGTCTCTTAGAAGTTACGACGTTAGCCACTTTATCACAGATATGAATACCGTGTTGCCGTCCAGACCTTTCCTTATAAATTATACATTAGAGAGTTAATAACCTAAGAAGCCAAGCAAAATTTTTTTATTTATGAATGCTTTTAATTGCCTAAAGGTGTTGAATGAAGAGAATGTATGAACCATCTACCAAAGAATAAATGTCATTTATAACTTGAAATAAAAATAATAAAATGTGTGTCCTATAACATAAGCAGGTTTGTTGTTTAAGCTTCCACATTTCCATAATCGTAAATAATTATTATAAATATTTTATGGGGCAACCCGCAGGTTAAGTGTTGCAATTGTTCCTCCATCGAAATCCTATGTATTTTTCGCAAAAACTTTTCAAAGAACGCAAAAAATTAGCTCTGTGCTTGACAGACGCTTATGACACTACATGAAGTTTGTCTATGAAAATGATCTTTACACATTAAGACGGCTTTGCTCCTTTTGAAGCCAAATACAATCGCCAGAAGTAAACCGCTAACATGAAGCTATAAACACACAACTGTTCATTTTCAATCATTATTAAAAAATGTGTTCCCTGGTAAGTGAAAACTAAATTAATCTGCATTTACGCGTAACATCATGTTACTTTATTTTTAAGTGTGATAACATCTAATGTCTGCATTTGAGCGGGCTTATAACTGCTATGTTTAACGTCATAGAATAAAATGTTAAAATGTATAGATGGTCTTATCCACGAACCCCACTTTAGGCGTTAAACCAAAAAACCCTATAAAAATCATTAACTTGGAGGTGATGGAACAAAAAGTGCTAACACGCATACAAAAATAAATCATCTCGGACTTTATCTATGCTAATTAACCCAGATACACTTCATAAAGTAAAAATAGTTTTGAAGATGCTCCTGACACTTTTAAATCATAAATTTCATTCATTAAAATAAATGTACACATGAATGTACTAGCTGATATCTATTTGTTGCATTTTATGATTTTAACTTTATAAAATACAAAAATATATAAAAAAGTCTTCCGTTGTTCTTGTGAAGTTCATCTACAAAGTTGCCGTGTATGTACTTGTGCAATGAAATGTCATATTACACATCACCAAAACTCCTAGACACCACGAAATGGAAGTTTTCTTGGTATGCATAAATAAAGACGCTATCTACCTGTTCACAGAGGCCTCTGGTTATAAATCAAAGTGAAAACTTCTTTTACTCCATGAAAAGAGAATAATTTACACTTCCTCCCTTCACATCCAAAATCTTTCAAGATAGATTCAAAACAAGCCTCTTGCTCATATATATATAGTACATGTTAGAGGTGAGTATGGAAATTCATAAAAAGATCATCTTTTAGTGGTGTAGAAATGTCAAGGTGTTAAGAATTGTTGAGCACATTCCTTAAAAAAGCAATAAGATTTTGTATATAGTTTCTTCCAACAATTGAAAAATGAAAAAAATATAATTTGTCATGAGAATATAAATTAATTATAAAACACGTACACTAATCTGCCCTCATTTATGTTGTTGTGGGACAATGTAAGAGACAACTATCAAATGGTTATGAGTCCCATTCAACACCAACCCCAGACAAAGAGAGATCCTATGGCTCAGACAAAAGTTGCTCACATGGCAACTACTTCATTGTCAGTACAGCTAACATTGTAAACGGGGCAAAGTAATTTTGTTTGAAGACTCATTTCTGAAAAAGTATTACAGTTAGTAAAGGCTTTATTTTCAGCGCCGTTTTTTCCCGTTACTGGTTAAGATAAACTGATAAGTTCTTGCCAGGAGGAAAAAATATAATATAAATATATATATACATTACATATATTACATAAACCTTTAAGAATGTAAGTGTTAGAAATTCATTTCAATCAATCTCTTTTATATTTTCCACTGAAAAATAATATACATATTATATATTTTTTAGGAAACTATAACTGTTTGTTTTTGTGATATTTACCAAGCCATATGGAATATTTCTTACAGTGTATTGTCATAACACATAACATTTTCTTTCCATCCTATAAATAGACTGAAACATCTGCACTACATTGCCTGTTGTTTTGGATTGTTTCTCATATTTTTCTAGAGCTCCTTTGATCCATCACATTACGAAACAAGACCCCAAAACTTCAAAGGAGATCCGATTCTTATTCTATACCTGCCCATGCCACAGATAGGCCGGAAAATCACGAATGTATGCTGGCCACAAAACCCTGAAAACAAGGCAACAAAGAGGAAATGGAAAATGAAATATTCACTAAATCACGGTGACATTTACGGGATTTTTCCGACAGACCGAGCGCGAAGGAGCGGGTGGGTGGGAGACGTCGGGGGAGCTTCCCTTTCGGCCTGGCTCTACATCTGGGAAGAGAGGCGGAGAAGGAGGAAAGCTAGTGACCCTCTGCTCCTCTCTGCCAGATCTCATTTGGCCCGAGGTGATCGAGCCGAACGAGAGTGTCCCTGAAACGAGCAATCGCATCGGGTCGCTGCTCGCGGGGAATAATTAATCATTTCTGCCGGCTCTTTTTTACTCCAGGCCAAAATGCACTGTCGATTATGCATTGCATCCATACATTCATTACCAGTCCCATCTGATTAGCTGTAAGGAAGGTTATGAGTCATGTTCCAATGCCATCATCTATAATTACAGCTCACTGACGTCAGTGAGGGCTTTCTGAGGTTTAGAAACCCTGAAGTACTCCTGTCGAAGTAATGCGGGTTCAAAGTAATTATTGGAAAACTATAAGCATAACCTTCTATACAACATAATTGACCCTGAATCGTTTTACCTGCTGCCTTAATTACAACCACATCTGTGTCAAACCGCAATAATTTCATTTAAAATAAATATTTCTATTACCGTGGCTAAACGACATAAATTATTCTAAAGATGTTTTATCTGTATTTTACATGACATGTATTTAACATTAAATTACTTTTAACCATTAACCGAAATGTCCGTAAAATACATTTTTCGATTTCCTTTCTATTTCTGGAAATGGAAAAAAATACTGAACTACTAAATAATGACATACTATGTTGTCAATACCATTCGATAGTCTCATTGGTTAGATATTTTCAAAGCTTAGAGACAAACAAACGATGGTTAAGCTTAAAGTTAAAAAAATTAGGAAACGAGTTTCATTATGCCCGAAGCAAAATAGAACAAAAAATGACAAATTGGATTCAATTATTATTATGTAAAACAGTTACAGATTAGGGCGGCCTGATTTAGTTCAAACTATTTTTAAATGGTAAGCTGTTTTGTAAGGATATGTAGGATGTGAATATCAGATAAAAATAATAAGGAAAGTTTCTTTACTGCCCCCTTAAGAACATCGCTCACCGGATTCACATGTATCACAGTATAAGTTCAATGTTTACACCAGATGAAAGGACGATCAATTTTAACTTGTTTTCTATGTTATTTTATTAAACGATATGGTCTTTGTTATTTAATGAATACGTTAATGAATATGTTTTTTTATATCTGTTGTTAAATAAATATATGACAAATGAAGTCCTTCTCTATTAAAATGCATTTTTTGTTCTTCCCAAACAAATAAAAATGTTACAAAAATCTACATATTGAAATGAATAGAATGATGTCCAGATATGATTTCAGGGTTTTCAATTCTTCACGGCTGCAGATGTACAGGTTGCCTGTGATTTCAGGCCTGCCACAAACGTTTTAATAAGCCGCATATCAAATTATGATCACACATAAATCAGATTTTTCATGTTAATCCCTCGGTACTAATTAGCATGATCTTATATTAAATAATGAGGCAAGCTAAAGTTTATTTCCAAAAGAAACACATTAGTTATATCGTGGTCCATTTGAATAATGATGCAATGTGTAGTTCAATGAAATAATGATTGAAATATAGATTCCATTGCCTTTGGGATGCCTTATAAACTAGACCTGCAGCCTCTATAAATTAAGTTCTCGATTTTCCCAAAATGAAGCTTACAGAAGACTCTTATACATAAACAAATGCCATTTTTAGGTGAAATCATTTATTGACATCATTCTATGATAATCCTCACTTCTTATGAAGTTTATATAGTTTCAACTACTTTATATATTTATTGCAATGAAAAATATATTTGTAATCTATTTTCCATCAATATTATAATGAATTTATATATCCATATATAAAATATCAAATCTATTCACTGTACACATGTTATTATTTTAAAATATACTTTTACATTCAAGTAAATTTAAATTATTTAACAGCATTATTTTATAATTAAAAGCCAACATCTTTATATAATTATGAACTTCCTTTTTCCTATTCATGTTGCATAAATTGTGTTTAATATTTGTGTAATGTGTTTACTATACAGTTTAGTGGAAGTTGCTATCCTATTACATAAGCAAAAGTCATTGCACTTTTGCAAATATCAAGAAACTAACTTAAAATATACAAAAAAAATCTTTTTTAACTTTTAAAGTATTCGTCATAATGCAAACTTTACATGATGCACACCAAAAATGGTTGTTGTCATTACTTAAATTGATCATGCACATCAGTTTTACGTGATAAAACAATTAAATACATTTTAACATATCTTCTTATGGAATTATTTTTTTTATTTAATTATTTTAAAATGATGTACATAGTAAAATTAAGTAATTCCAACAACCCTTTTGTTCACTGTAGTTATCTTATAAAATATACAATCCCTCTTAACATTACAGTAATGTTTTCATCTACAAACAGAGGAATGAAAGAAAGACGGAAACAGTCCTTTAAGGCTGTAAAACAAGTGTGTCTTACCTGACCCTGTGCTGTGTTTGATTGTTTTGGATTGTGATGACTGAGAGGAGGTAGAAGTGGACTGGGACCTCTGGTCCGAGCTCATACCATTGTTGTCCTGGCCCAAAGCCGAGCTGCTCTTGCGGGGTTTCTTATCGGTCAAGTGCAGTGGTGAGCTCTTCTTAATGTCCCGATTCCGGGGACGGACGGTGGCGTTGACTTTCAGGTAAGCCTGAGCCTTGTATTCCTTCAGCTCTCCGTAGTTTGCATCCGTGACGCGGCATTCGTACAGGCCCTCGTCGTTCTTGCCGACTCGAGCGATCTGGAGCTTGTGGGAGATGTCGTTGCCTTGGACCTTAACTGTCTGTGAAGAGATGGAAAGATAGCTCTTCAGACAAATACACACAGTTGTGTGTAACGCAAAAGAGCTGAACTGTTCAACATGCTATTCAAGCCATCACTAGTGGACTGTGGATGAACTTTAATCGTGGATCATCCACTTAGACACATAATGTGTTAACATCTGAGTCTTTGGTTTGGGATGATTTGAAGCAGATGATGATAGAATTATCATTCATTAATTATGTTTTACGATCAATCATTAATCATTTTTTGTCCATCGATTTCCAATTAAAACACATGAAATTGATCCTGCTCTATTGTAGCTCAGGAGATTTGATATTCTCAGTTGTATCCAGAACGTTATCTCAGATGTTTAAATTGCTTAGAACACCAAAACAGGAGATTATTTAAATTTTGAAGGTGTAAAATATAATGAACATTTTAGAAGTAAAAAATTCTACATTGTGGTAAATAGATTTGGCATTGTTTGAGTTCATATTGAGATCCCCAGTAATGTTGACTCGTTTAATATCAGGAACAAATATTTGTGTTGCAGGAGAGGCAAAGTTTCCATTTGCACGGCTTAATCTAGGAAAAGTATGATCCCCTGTGGTGAAAAAAAAAAACATGTTTATTTGGTGTGTTTAAAATGCTTAAGGTTCACTTTTTTAAGCTGGTGGAGCTCATTTGCATATTATATATATATATATATATATGGATATACTTTATAAAGGAACAATATTTTTATTAAAATAAATGTACAGATCAAATGTTCAATTTCGAATGTCAAAAATAGTTTTATAGATAAACCAAAGGTGACTTTAATATTCTAATCATTTTAATAGATTTTTGGAAACAACAACATACACAATATGACAATACCACACCGAGATGCATTTAACTGTAATATTAGTGTAAGAATAAATTTAGAAGATTGGTTACAAGAAGTCATAAAAGTATAATAGTGTGTGAATAGAAATGTTGTTATGTCTTTAAGAACACCAGAAAAGTTATCTTTAGTATACAGACATTGCAGCATTATACAACTAAAAGTATATATGATTTTTTTTGGCCTTAAATATCATAATCCATATAATAATTACGCTTCATCTTACTATTTTTAAGACAGGCACATTTAGAACTTTTGAATGTCACTTAAGAGAACTTTCAACTTTGGATATTTTCTTTATAGTCCTATTGAAGTGATATGTCACACAAAAATTAAACTTTTGTCATCATTTACTTACCCTCGTGTCATTTTATACCCGTTTGACTTTCTTCTTCACAACAGAAAATAAGATATTTTGAAGAATGATTGTAACTAAGAAACAACTGCTTGCATTGATCTTGAGCCATACAATACAATAATATATAATATATTTTTAAACACATTTTGACTGTTTTTGGGGTTTGTTTTTGCATTTGTAATCAATATCATATACAATATCTCTTATATAACATTCTCTTTTCTACATTGCCTATACTGTGATTCTGTGTTTTGTATGAAAAGTGCCATAAAGTTCAATTAAAATAAATTTTGCATTACACATATACAAATCAAGACAACATATTGTATACTCACACTTATTTTGGTCCCTTCTTCGTCGGGGTCTGGTAGTGGGATCCGCTCCATCTGGATATAAAAAAAAAACAAAACCATAAGTATTTAAAACACACATACCCATAATCCCAAAAAATATGAAGGACAAACATTCAAGCAGTTTCTCCATCACGGATCATTCTAATTCTTGTTCGGGTACCCGTGGCACTATTAAAACTCTAAATGTTTCTAAAGCTTGGTTAATTGTTTGTTTAGTGGAAGGGAACAGGATCACATGCAGATTGCAAGACGTGTTTTCGTCTTGAGAAAGACGTGTTTTCGTCTTGAGAACTAAACAGAACAAGGATTCATTAGAACAGGCACATGAGCAGATGGCATTACAGGCTTCATTTTCAGCTCTTTAAGGAGTTTGAAATATTCAGAACGCGCCACATCAAAAAACAATCAGCTGGAAATCCATCAGGCTAAAGAGGAATAACGCTTCCGCCTGAACTTCATCTTGTCGAGGTCTGAGGCAATTGGTTTTAAATTAAGCAATAAGGAAAAGATTAGATCCATGGTAAACATGTTCATCCTTAACACCAATAATGTCATGTTTGCCTGAAGCTTTCATAAAGAATTATGCACTCGGGCTTCATCTCAGGTAACCTTTCGAAAGAAGACCTTGAAGAAAATCACGCAGCCTCGTGAGCCAACCCGACACCATTTGGACCCACGTTTAAAGGCGGCCGTGCAATGCATCGATTGTCATTTGTTTTATATTAAAAAAGCGGCGAATGGCATTTTGCAGGGATCTATGCTGATTGGGTTCAGAGGATTCTCGAGCTGACACATGAAGTAAAAATAGAATGAGATGAAACAAAGCCAGGCAAGGATAGTGGATGACTGACAGCAACGGCACAATTCACCTACAGTGTTCACTGCCGTGGAAGATACATTATTATGATGTTAGGATCCTAACGGAAGCCGACGTGAACAATGTGAAGATGCTACAAAAAATATTCCGAAATTATGCTTTGGTCAAAAATACATTTTCAGTAATGTGTGAGGCAAGCAGACAACTGGAGGTTCAGAAAATTAAAGTGCTTTATTTTTTAGATATCCATCAAATACTGAAACCTTGAGAACTGAATTATCTCACACGTATGGCCTTGTGAGTCTCTGGTCCTGGCATGGCTGAGTATTACTTCTTTTCAGAGAATGATCAATGAATTTCAACAAGTTTCATCCTTAACCAAAGAGAACATGCGAGGAAAATCAATGTACACTCATAGAAAATTCATGGTCAGAAGAGGAAGACCTCTAAACTCTTTCACACTTGTGGGTTATCCGCAGCCCAAACATAAGGAGCAAACATACAACCTTTCTGAAATATTAAAAAATAAACTGTTGTTTTCAACATATTTGTAATGTCTCCTAAATGTCTTTAAGGTTTAGTCATGTTCCTGTAATAATATGCACATAACATGTAATGTGTATAAATATTAGCGCTGTCAAAATTATTAATCGAGATTAATTGTATCCAGAATTAAAGATATGTGTAATCTGTGCATAATTACTTCTTATTTATATGCAGATACATGTATGTATATATATATATATATATATATATATATATATATATATATATATATATATATATATATATATATATATATATATATATATATATTTAATGATATAAGAACCATTTTAATTTACACAAAGAATCATTCAGTCAAAGGTTCGGTCAAATCATATCCTATATTTTATAATCTAATGAACCTTTACTCTCCACAAATACTTGGTTTTGAACTTTTCTATGAAAGCATTTAGACAAAGAAAAGGATTCTTATATGACATTATATTGTACCTTTATTTTTACGATTGACTATCTGCATGGATCCCACCTCTTCACTTTGCGTTTAGCGTAATTGGGTCATTCCAGCGTTATGGACGACACACTTTGCGTTATGTACGTGACATGAAAATGCTCGTAAAATATAATTGTGACCAGAAATCTGAACCGTCTGATTATATTATCAAAATTCTTCAGAAATAATATCAGTCCATGAAAAACATTTCTAATGAAAAAGGTAAATAAACTAGACAAGACAAAAAAGAAACAGTTTAGGGAGACAACAAACTTCTTAAGATTTATGTTGACTTAAATGTTCAATCCAGAATCGAGAATATCCAACAAATGGCAAAGGGTTAGGTCTTTATGGAATATTAAATACATTTATTTTTCGTGTGTCCGTTCATGAGTAAAATGTAGAGATAAAGTTGTGACGATACTGAAAAAATGCTCGTACTCATCCATAAAATAATGCTCCAAAAGTTCAAATGAGACCTCACATGGGTATTTTAATCCCCAAATGTTGACATGTGTGCTATAAGTATATGAAAATCATTTGATAAAAAGCATTTTCATAATACGGTTGACATTTTCACAGAATTGCACAAAACATTTCATTTTGAAACCAGATGTCTGGATTGAGGGAAAACGGGAAATGCTCACCCGGACAACTCACTCTGAGCTGACATTTCACTAATATGGGCCGTTGATCTCCATTACGTAGAGATCTCGTATCTCTGCAATAACGCACAGGCCGTTTAGTCAGACCTCCAGTAGCCTCCCATTAAAATCAAATACAATTAAACTAAGTGTGGTCTAATGAATTTCGAATTTCAATAGCGGCTTTGGGTGTCCAGCGTTGACTTTCTGCAGACTCTCAGCAGTTTCTGGGCTGTACTGAAAACGGTTCCACTTTATTTCATTAATGCACTGATTGCAGCTCAGCATCAACACCTGCTCGACGCGTTCTTTTAGAGACGGTACTTATGTTTTCGCAAAAAAATGAGACGTTCATACTTTCCCAAATAAAAGCATATGGTGCAATTGAATCAGGCACAAAAAACAAACATTTGAGAAGTAACATTAAAGAACTCTACACAACTCGTGTGGTTCATTCCTAGTTTGTAGATGCTACAGAAGATGTGTTTGTGATTCAACCAGACAGACTGGAATAATAAACACATTTAATCACAAAGAATATACAAAATTGAACAGAATTTTGATAAAAATATCTTAAGACTATTGCATTATAATTTATACAATTTGCTTTATACCAACTGCATATGCATCAGCATTAACTGAAAGCCAAATAACACAATTCTGAAGATTAAATTAATATTTCTTAACTTTCTGAGTGTTTAAATTCAAACAATGACCATTAATGATAAACAGCAAAAAGGGAATGTTTCCTGACATTTTCTAAACATAGAACATTTTATTCATTGCATTATTCTGTCTCCTTTTGAGTGACGGGACATATCAGTCCTGATCGTTAACCAAAATTATGTTTTAAATTACTCAGTCTCTAGTTTTTCACGCATTTCTTTGTTTGGTTTAACACAGGGAAATAGATTTGGATGAATGCTTGTAACTTAACAGGTCTTGGACCCCATGGACTACCACAGTAGAAAAAAATAAAAAATAACTTCTCTCCTAAATTCTTCAACTCATTTGTGTTCAAAAATGGGGTCCGGTTTAAACATTCTTCCAAATATCTTTCACTGCTTTTATTAGTGCAAAGATTTTCAACTCATAGGGGAGAGAATGATGACAGAATTTGCATTGTAAGTTATCAGCCAATAGTGTAAAAATGCTTTTGCCGTTTTTGTCATCTGATAACGATAATAAGCCGATATATCGGAGCATCTTTCGTCATGACTCATTATGACATGTTAACAATGTGTCTCAATCTTAAAGACATTTGTAAAAATAGTAAAACTATTGTAAAATGATTTTGACAAAGTAATCTTATGTCTTAAAATTCATCTTTTACATTGCTTTACCAGCATTATGAAAAGACTACAGGGTCAATGGCTGTGCTTATTTATTTCTTCTTTGCTTCTTCTAAACACGTGCAGCAAGAACAGAAAAGTTAAAAACGATCCAAACAAAAGCGAAATATTTTATTTATTATTTTCATTCATCGAAATGTCCCGTTGCCTGCTGGGCTAATACCTTAGTAATTTTGACTAGTCATTTGCCATCTCCCTCTCTTCATTAAGAGAAACTTGTCGTTCTTCACGCCTGCCGAAATTGACTTCTTGTAAAATGTGCCCCTGCAATTATTTTGCATAATGCACAAGGCTCTGAGGTCCCAGACACTAAATTAATGTCAGGGAAGAAGGATAGCATCATCTATATTAAGATACAAACATATCTCACTTGAATGGCCACAGCCGTCAAGCATATTTCACTTCAGAGACGGAGATTAAGCCCTCGGATATCTGCAGCTGAACCTCGGGGAGATCATTATTATGAATCTCTATCTCCCTCTTTATGAGGATATTGAACAGTGTTTTTTTTGTTCTGGGGGCAAACAATATGATTAGATACACACTTCTGAAACTTTCTCATACGCGTGCATTTCCATATCTGTTTGGTGCTGTTTCATCTTATAGCTGGCTGATGTTCAACAACTTATTATATTGCTCTTGTATGCTTTGTGAACGTATTGCAGATCAGTGATGCATTATGATGGCCTTGCTTTATGGCCAAGCCACTCCTTTACTAGATGAAATATAGCTGAGGCAGCACATGGTACCACAGGCCGGGATACACGAAACGTGTTTTAATGACATCCGAGGAATGAAATAAACGCGCACGCAACTGCAGATCTGAACACACGAAGGCGACTAATGTGTGGGGAAGACATGGGATCTCTATGTGAGAGGTAATGATTAATGAAGTCATTTCACACACCCAGGCAGTTTTACCGATAAATGTGTCAAGATCTATGTTTAATAGCAGTCATCAGGGAGGCGTTCATCACATTCATCACTGTCGACCAAATTCAGACAGCACTCAATTAATGTTGCCAATATTTTTCATTATGATTTAACAAGTCCTTGGAAAAAGGCTCAGATTTATAAAAGAGGGAGCGAGAAGAGAGAGAAAGATTAGCTGATATTCCACCTTTAACATGTCTGTTTCAAGTAGATGTCAAACAAACATCCATTCAGGTGTAAGCCAAATGTTCTTATAGTGAGTATGAAGTATCATCAGCATATTCATGTTTAAAACAACACAAACTATATATGAACATGAAGCTGTGCGCATTTGTATCTATGCCACTGTTCAAATTAATAATATCATATGATGTGTAATCTTATTTAAATGAATAACGGCAAACAAAGAAAACGATTAATTTTTAACCCTAGCATTTTGTACAAACTGTAAAACTTGATAAAACGTGCATTATGAATTACAACAAAGAATCATGTATAAATTAAACTCTGACTTAAATATACTTTTGACAATTTGATGGAAGAAAAATTTGCTAACTACTTCCATAATACTGCAAAAAAATATATAATTGAAAATAAACTGCATTTCTACTTTTAAAATGTTTCTTTATATTGCGAACTTTTTATAGTCTCACTTAGGTTCAAAATATAATACATAACATATTAAGATGCGGATTTTTCATAGAATAAAAAAAGAATAATATTCTAATATTCAATTTTTGAAAGTAAAAAATAGGAAAAGGTTTAGAATAAAATAGTGTACAGAAATATATAATGTAAATGAACATTAGTTGAAGAAGACTGCAAATAATATTTATATTAACATTCACATATTTTATTTTGTGTTTAGTTGCTTTTTGATGGTTTCCTATTTGAATCAATTCGACCAATGTTACACATTTTATTTTGAATATGTCCAAACACATCAGGCATATATGTTCATGACCCCAAATGGGAACAAAATCTAGAAATTCATAAAAAATACTACATTTTTTTCGGTTACTTCCGACAACCGAACACAAAAACTAACCAGAACAGAATTCAAGGGTTAAACAATTATGGCTTTATGTCATAAAAACAATAAATGGTATTTATTAGTTCTCCTTATAGCACCTGCATTCATTTCATATGCCTCCGATATTTTTAGCTAAAAAGGCTTTACCATGATGTAATACAACACGTTTTAACAACGCAAGGACAGGTTCTCTGAACAGTCAAGATGTAATCATTTTCTCACACTTACAATGCTCCAATCCGGTTGCGTTACTGTTGCTCTGCTTCTGAAACACAAAGGTAGATCTGGAAAATCTCAGCTTCTTCCATGCATCAAAGGAAATGGAGTATTTCTGCAAAGCTTCAGAGAGGACAAAAAGCACCATCACTGTATCATGAGAGAAGCCCATATGACTCATCTATTATTTTCCAAGTCTGAAGATATAGTATAGCTGGAAGTGACCCGGTCTCCACTCAGAGATATCACATGACTAATGGTGTCCTGGCTGTAGAAATCAGGTCAGGTATTTCAGCTCATCTTCGTGCATGACAGGAAAGTAGACCCACGAGTAAATTATACACTTTTTGATCAAACAAAGCGTCATTTTTCTTTTCGTCATATAGAGAAATGTAGATTAAACTTGGCATATAATTTTATGCCAAAGATTTTGGGTAATTCCACCATTTCAGGTTTATTCAGTTAAAATAAAAATGTAAATTGTAAAAGAATGTATTTGCTATTTACACTTAAACCTTCTGTTTATATTATTAAAACCAACAAGTATTAGAATGTCATGGATGTGAGAACAAAAGCAAGCATGATTTGAAGAGACAACATACTTTCTGTGGGATTTCGCTAAATTAATACGTACAAACCAGAGGCAAATGGAGAGGCTGTGGCTCTTTATAAAATATAAAATTGTTATTTTATTTTTAAACATTTATGTTCCCTTGGAGAATATCCACTTTGGAAGTGACTATTCTCTAACGGTTTAAACGACTTACATGGGTCTCTTAACCACCAATTATAAACATCTGATCTGTAAGTATAGTCAGAACCTTTTTTCAAGGTTAATATTTGCATGGATTGGCCCTTTTGTTCACACCAAACGAAAATAAAGAAATTTGTGCAAATAAATGACATACAAGGTCAATGTAAAGAATGATGCGAATGAGAGGCAAGCGATAAGAATGACCTTGAATCGGGAGGTGCGGATGTCGCAAACATATTTTATTCACCACAACTTGAAATATTTGTGCACCCACTTTTTGAAGGATGTGGATGCGTGAAGACATCTTCTTGCGTGATGTTTTAAATGGAAAACTTTGCCCGGGAGTAAAGAAGAACATTGAAAGCAATAGTTTGCCTTTTGTCTCAACACGGCATAAAGGTTGACTTTATCTCAGAAAACAGAAAAAACAATGCACTTTTTTTAATGATTAATCACTATGTTTTTGCACTTTTTAATTCATTAAAAAGATGGTATGAGTTGATCGATTGCTTGAAATATCAATTTGACAACTAATAAAAACTATTTATTGCAAAAAATCAACCCCATAAGCACGGAGAACTTAGAAGGACATCACCAATATAATCAGAAATAGCATAAACCACACCTGAAGCTGCGTGAAGACCACGAAAACACTATCTGGCTATGGCTAGCCTATTTATTCATGGACAGACTTTTAAAATAACAACATCTATAACATATATGCAGGAGACATTGCTGTCTTCCAAAGAGCAGCATCTAAACCTATTGAACCCATCTTGAACCCTCATTCTCACCCACAGACGCTGATCCACGTGACGCATCGCATGAGATTACTTTGCGACCATTTCACTGTTTAAACTGCCTCTCCGCATTGACAGATTGTTGAAACATGTCAAATGTGCTATACCAACATACTTGTTATGCTGAGAAAGCTTGTTAATGCCCAGAGGGATGGTATCATTTACTGCTGGGCACACAGACACACCGTTGTGTGAGTCATGAATAATTCAGGTCTGTGGAGAGCCAGGAGAGGTGTTAAGCATCGTGTGAATATATGTATATGAAAGAAATTACTGTATTTGACAACCGCTTTCGGACTGACGTCGATGTTGGCGATGATTGATTTTGGCTCTTTAAACGCTGTTAAGCGTTGACAAATGTTCAGAAAACAATGCACATCTTCACAGCGCTTTGCAACCGGAGATAAAGGCTCTTTAAATGTTAACAGACCGGTTTAATGCAAAATAAAAAGGTATTATGTAAATGTTATCTGTTTTAACGGTGGGAGAAGCAACATCACTAGACTCATATATCCTATCCGCAAGTGAACACGATCGCATTGTGGGTTCATAAACACATATAATATATCTATTTTTATCACATCAAGAGCGTCCACCGGGTCTGAAAGCAAATCCTTATCCTCTATATTTCTTGCTTTAATATTCCAGAGATGAGTATATGCTGCATTATTAAAAGACAGGCTTTCTTCCATTACTAGACTCCACATTCAGTACATCCACCCACTGGAAGCCTGTATTATCTGCCAAGGGAAAAAAACACAGTGTCCTAATGGAGGGGCAAACCCTTGCAACGTTTGAATGACAATCAGTACAGATGTAATGCGGTTTTTAAGCTCTGAGGTCAGGCAATGAAACCATGAGCAGGAATATATTCTGTATGAGTGTTTTCACCTGCCACTGAGACTTAAACCAGCAGTGCCGGCTAACTAACACATTTTCACCAGTGTCATCACATGTGTCAATGCAGCTTTTCCAGTAACAAGCTACTTTTTCAAACTTTCTCCACTTACTTTTACCAACAACAATAGATTTGTTATACTGTAGACATTTTGTAGACAAATTGGAACTTATACTTTTATACCACCTTAAAATACAAAAACAATTCTAAGTAAAGTGAAAGCTGTTGTCACAATCTCATATCAAGATGTTTGAAAACTTTGTAAATCTCGTTAAAAATTAAAGTAGATTTTTTTGAGAATGTGGGAAATCAAACTGTTCTCCGGCATCCTGGCCACCATGATAGTTTTCTTCATATTAGGGCAATTTCAACGTTATGGACCTCAAATTTTGCATTATAGACGTGATATAAAACACTCTTAGAATTAAATTCTGAAAAATATAAGTCTATGCACAAGTTTTTATAAAAAAAAAGATAACTAAACCTGCATTATGGACATAAAAAGAACATATTTTTGGCAGACAACAAGGCCAAGGGTAAGGGTCTTTATATAATATGAAATAATCACTACATTTTATTTTTATGTGTTCGTTTATTAGCAAAATGTAGCGTGATGGAAGTGACAATTCTGAAAATAGTCCTTACTTGACTCTAAATATGACGCAGTGAAAATAAAAATAATTCTCCAAAAATTTAAAGAGAGACCTCACATGGGTATTCGAAACATCCAAATGTTAACATCTGTGATGTAACTATACTAAAAACTTTTGGTAAAATCATGGTAAGGTTGACATTCACATGGAATTTCCCATAGGGTACTTTAAAGATTAGCTCATTAAAAACATGTCTTTAGTGTGACCTTCCTTCGTTTGCAGGACACGAAAGAAGATATTTTAAAGAATGTTGGTGTCACTGCTCTCCACTGAATGCAACTGTACGGACACAAAACAATTGCAAGTCAGTGGGGAGCAAAGGTTTTCTGTTCCCAACATTCTTCTTCTCTTTTTGTGTTCTACAGAAGAAAGAAAGTCATACATGTTTGAAATGTCAAGATGTTGAGATATTTATGTTATCATTTTATGATGTTCAGATCTGTGGGACCCAATTTTTTTTTTTAATTATCCCTGTCATTATCCCTCACTGGCTGAATAACAAAAATATGTCCTAAAACTTTTCTTTGTTATAAACATTGTTCCACCTTCATAGTGTTCAGTAGGATAAAGAAATGTATACACACTAAAAATAAAATAATATTCTGTAATATTTTGAGTATATAAGTACAAAATATAATCTGATTAAGAATTTCCCTAAAAATTAGGTATATGTTACATTCTTTTAATATAGCCCCCCCGAAAAAAATATTTACATTTAATATTTTAAAAAGATGAATTATGTTAATTTATTTGATTTTTTTTGTGATCTTTACTAAGCCCAAAAAATTTTTTTACCATGCAGGTTTAGAACAACACTACTTATTTTCTGTAAATAATGATTTTTAATAGTTATAAAACTATTTTCCACACTGAATTACAATAACCTTACTATAGAAGTATTCCCACACTTTAAATTATGCCCATTTCTTCTTTAAAAGAAGAAGTGGCGTGTGCCCTGCCTCAGGTCAGTTACAACCTATAGACATTTCGCAATGACTGGTTGTGGTTACCAGTAGTGACAGTCATGTTATTGATGGGTTAGCTTTTAACCAGACGCGCTGTCTCCCCTGAGTGACAATCTGAAACCAATTCTTTCAGTCACACGGAATAGTGCTGTGTTTTCTGCATCCCAAAGCACCTCCAGCTTTCTTTATCTGCCCCTGTTCCTCTACCTTCAACAGCATCACTGTCTTCTTTGTGGAGATGCAAGAAACCCAGTCAACCTGATTCAGATCACAGTCACTTCTCAGGTGAGAGTGACTTCATAGTTTGAAGGGTTTACCTGGCAATGGTTTCTTAAAAAGAGAGATATTTACTGCCAAAAAGCATTGTTGTTACAAAGTGCTATTTGCTTTTTAGGCAAATTAATTAAGAAAGAATAAATTATCTTCTGTAAATTTTAAAGCATGGAGGTTAATTCACGATTCCCAATATCGTATCATGTTTTGTTATTTATCAGTACTCAAGAAATTAATTGCTAACCTTTAGGTGGACGTGCCTTGATTGTTAACTTTAATGAACTGTTTACTGTTTAACTTTCACTAAAAAACATTTTTCATGGCTTTGTAAATATCCCAAATATCAACACTTTTATTAACAAACATTTTTTGAAAACAAATATATATATATTTGTTCATTTAACAAATGTACATTTGTAATATACATCTCATATTTTTGGTGAATTCTAATAGAAATATTTGAGTAAATCAGGTTTAGTTATTTTTTTTCTTACATATACACACAATTGAAACAGTATATGTAATTCATTTTAAGCTTTAACATAAAAAAAACAATGTATGACATACTTTATTCTACAGAACATAAAATAAGATATTTTGAGGAAAGTTGGAAGCCGAACACAACTGGCACCCATTCTTTACTATATACTAGTAGTTAACAACATTCTTCAAAATATTTTATTTTGTCTCCTGCAAAATAATGCAGGTTTAAAATGACGAATGATCAAATATTATTTTTGCGTGATCTATCCATTTACATTTTCATTTAGACATTTAGCAGACGCTTTTATCCAAAGCGACTTACAATAGTCGAGGAGACAATGAAGCGGTAAATAGCCGATACAACAATAGGTCAACAAGTGCTACAACAATGCTACCAAGTTACACAGAGAGAGAAGTTACAAAAAGTATATATATATAATTTTTTTTTTATTTTTTTTTTATTTTTTTTGGATAGAGTTAGTAGGCTAGAAAAGTAGTGAGTTAGTGAGTTAGATGTAGCCGGAAAAGATGAGAGATCTATCCCTTGCATTTATGGTCTAAACAGATGATAGATTTATATGAAGAGTAAAGCAGCTTCATAACCTTCAGATTCTATTATGGCTTTAACAGATTTATGTAAGCATTAGCCACAATAATTGATGCTTTTCTCCGACCATACATAAACTACCAGCTGAGCATGTGTAAACTACCAGATGTGCTGTAATGCTATGAATCCTGCAGTCCATTATGAAAATCTGTCTTTATCTTATCCATTCATAGAAAGAATAAAAGTCTTTTAAAAATCAAATCCTTGGTTTGTTCAGGGTTATATTGTGTATATTGATCTCTCACCTTCAGCTCTATAAATATTTTCATTCAGTGTTTTTTTTTCCTGATGTAATGTTATATCATTCTATCTATCCATCAATTCATCCATCCATTCATCCATCCATTCATTCATCCATCCATCCATCCATCCAGCTTACTATCATCTATCTATCTCTCTATCTATCTATCTATCTATCTATCTATCTATCTATCTATCTATCTATCTATCTATCTATCTATCTATCTATCTATCTATCTATCTATCTATCCATCCATCCATCCATCCATCCATCCATCCATCCATCCATCCATCCATCCATCCATCCATCCATCCATCCATCCATCCATCCATCCATCCATCCATCCATCCATCCCTGTCTTTCTTTCTTTCTTTCTTCCTTTCTTTCTTTCTTTCCTTATTGTTGGTGGTACACTAAAAATGGTCAAAAGCTTCACGGGCAAGTGCTCAAATATATGACGCGGTCGCACTTCGGGCAATAAGACTTTCTTTCTTTGGCACAACACAAACTTTTATTATGTCACAGTATGGTCTCCTATTTTTTGAGGAACCATAAAGCACATCCATCCATCCATCACAAAAGCAATCCATGCTCTTCAAGTGGGTAAATGAATGTCTTCTGGGAAACAGTGGGTTGGTGTAAGAAAGCTGTTCACATTTTGAGTAACTGTCGTTCAGTACATTAGTTCATGCTGTCTCACGCCACACTTTTGAAAATTGACCTTAGAATTGATAAGCATGGAAGTTCAGACCGAACAAACAAAAGGCTGGTTGCAAATAGAAATATATAGATAAGAATTTATTTTGATATAACTTTCGCATCTATTGTAATCCTGAGACTCTCACTTGAGTCTTATGAAATGTTTGCATTGAAAAGCACAGTGACCGTCTCTAACTAAAATGTAACTGCGTAGGAATGATAGCCTGGATACCAATATTTCAAGTTTAGATTGAAATATACATTTTGTTTGATACACAAAACCACCCAACAGCATTAAAACAAATCTCAATTTAATTTTTCTGAATAATTTCTTCAACAAATCTCAAACTGCAGCATTTCCATTATTGTTTGTATATACTTGTCTTATTTTCTATACTGGATGGCATGTAAACTACCAGTTTATCTTCCTCGAATATAACTGAAATGCCTTAATCAAACTTTATGTTCAACCAAAACACAATAGCTCAGTGTGTCCTAATTGTCATTCCGGCCTGCCAGCTCTCAACATTTCAACCTTCCACATTCAACATTCAATCTCAATTCATCGATCTAAACACCTGACTTTTGTTAGCCTTTAGAAAAGTCATTAGCCCTGTGTTCACATACATTTCCAGCCAGGCCTGTGAATGTTTTGATAAGTATTGACAACACTGTAATTGTTGGTGGGTTTATTAATTTAAGATTGATTTTGTTTGACTCTTTCCTCATGGCAGAGTTGAAGAGCAAGCCACAGTGGGCCAAAGTTATGCAGAAATACAGGTACCTTCTGTATTTGAAAACTTGTATTGAAGGTACTGCAAATGGCACACAATGTATAAACTACCTGTATTATCACATTCTTTCTTTCTTTCATTTTCTCTTATTAAAGATAGGGCGTAAAGAATGGTCAAAAGCCCCATGGGCAAGCGCCCTGACATTGGGCACGGATACACTTCAGCCAACTTTAGTTCTATTTCTTACATGTCGTCCATTCTGTCTTCTACAGTACTGCATACATAAACACCATCAAAAATAAATCTAGAAATCTATAAAACTATAAACTTGAATTCACCATGGTATGCTTTTTAAAGAGTAATGATGGAGTTTCCGTTTGAAGAGTTCAGATGAGATTCTCATGTTGAGTCAATGCTCTCCACACATCGTATACTTGACTCAACCTAAAACCTGCTGGACACAACTCTCTGACTCAGTCTTAAATATCTGTTTTTAATGGAAGTTAACAGAGGAGCCCGAAAACCAATCTTCATTTAACCTAAAAGTCACTCAACGCACTTAGAGAGTTTGCCTCTGAACTCTGTATCTACATCTGGCTCATAATTTAGTGCAAGTCTTTCAATAACAAACAATGAATGAATTAAGGCCAAAAAAGAGACGGTATGTTCGCATACCTTATTTTAAATAATCGTATGTCATAAAAATAAGTCAATTGATCCTGAACTCTTAGAATAGGGTTTATGGCTTACATCACGCGGAACCGGAAAACAAAATTCATCACATCAAGTTTTCCAATCCTTTTGTGTGCGCTTTATTACAAATAATGCCCTTTTACTTAAAGTGCTTTGAAATTAGGAAACAGGGATGATAAAAATCGATGCCCATCACATAAACAAAAGCTTTACATTTACTCACAGATCTTTGATTTTTAAAATGGCATAAAATGGAAACAGGTTAGGTAAAAACATTTAAAAACGCTTGTATATAATCCTGTTAATACAATCCGGTGGATTTGATAAGACCTGTTTGCCGGTTTAGTCACATGACATTTATCATATATTTTATCAGCTTGTGTGATCTGAATTAAATCCATTTGTGGCATTGGTAGTTCCCACTTATTAGAATCAATGGAGCTGTCCATCACTTTTCCAAAATACAATGTTTTAGCTCACAAAAGTTGCCTATTTTATGAGGTTTATATTACTATTATTAATCGTCTTGTTAAAATAACTTGACTGTTGGTTGGTGTTAATGATAGTAATATAGACTATTTCAGAGAACCAAAGTAATGCTGATCAAACGCTAGTCCAGAAGAACTTCCTGTTTTACTTTTTAAAACACAACACAAGCAACAAAACATTTACAAACAAATTAAAATAACAAACATAAATACAAGATTTTAAAATTAAATAAATAATAATGAAATCACAAGTTCTCGGGGATCAGTATTTGACTGGTTGACTGGTAAGTTCACATGTATAGAGGTCAATAATACTACTATCATTTAAATGCCTTCATCCCATTCATAAATATCTGTTTTTCACAATGTTTTAGAATGTTGCGCAAATATTTCATTATGCTTAAGTACATTTTTGCCCATACTTTTACGTGTTATTTCCTGGTTGTATGAATATTTTTTCAATATGCGTTTGTCATTGCAGCTCTATATAGCCAGTAGTCAAGGTCAATGCTGATTGGCTGATGGAACCACAAGAATGTCATTTTCCTATCTCTCCAAAGTGATCACATGACAATATATGGTTAGGAATAAGCTCTGTTTTAGAAGGACAGTTTAGGCAGGTCACGTACCTTTTCATGTGCTCGCTTGGGAACTGCTGTGAGATCAGTGAGAATGATAACAGGTATTATAGATCTCCATGGTACACAGCCTCGAGCAACACATCGTCGGTTTCTTGTAGTGTGTCAACAGTTTGACTGCTTGTATAATCAATGCCAATCTGAAATCTGATCTAAAGTTTAACTAGATTAACACTTTTCTGACCTGAAACTTCTCACTTGTTTTTTGAAGGAAAGTATGTTGTGTCTTCATGGAGCTGTTTCTTAAAGAAGCAAGTAATGCTTTGTCTCGAATGCCACTTTTGCAAAAGGTAACTCATGTTCTTTACAGAGGTCTGTTGACATTCACGGTTCTCGTCTTCACGGGGTCATAATGAGTTTCCTGCCCTTCAGTGGCATCTTAAACAGGATGGGGATCTGTACGACTTCCAGAGTGGTTGGTTATGATTTCACAGGTAAGTAAATCCCACATTTGGAATGAATCATTCTCTTATGTTCAATTAAACATGACATTGGTTAATAAAGGTTTGATGAATATGTGAATTCAGAATGAAAACAGGGAGAATACATTGTATAGGAGTTTATAATATAGTAAACGAAGCACATAATAAGAACCAGAATAGATTCTCTAGGAGCTCAATACCGTTTGATCAGAGTGAAACTGGATGAAAATGGCAAGAAGATTTGACCCAGTCTAGGCAAAGTTTGTATGCTTTGTAGATGTAAACTATTATCTAGTTTTAATTTCTATTGGACTTTCCTCGGACAACATAACTCTCAAATTTACATTTAGAGATCTTATAATATAACATTTTACAAACATAATAATTCCATGTAGCATCAGTTTAAAGTTTTGCTTTAATGACCACAATACCAACTTCAATCTCTAAGTTCCTTACATTTCAATTTGAAGTGTGATTTGTTGGCTAAAACACAAAAATACAGAATACTCATAAAAGTCTATTGTATCAACAGATTTTTGAAAAATAATGCTACAGTGAATCATTTTTTAGATATTTTTGGAAGGGGACTAGTATAAATCTGTAAAGTTCCGTAAAGTTATCTCCTAAAATGTGTATTTTAAATGTGTTGAAGAGTTTAAAAAAAGAATATTGACCCTTAATTTTCAGAATTAACCAGAGCCAGATATTATGGTCTAAATAAATACTCATGTAGCTTAGGGGGCAGAGCTTGGTGCTTGCAACGCAGAGTCTTGGATTTGTTCCCAGGGATTCGCACACTCAGAATCAATTGTAAGTCATAACGCAATGTAATTCACTTTGGATAAAAGTATCTGCCACATGCATTAATGTTGAATGTTAAAGATAATCCACTGTAACTTTTCACAACAAAATTACTTCCGTTGAATGTTAAGATTTATAAAATGTAAAATATTTCAGTTATTTGACATAACAAGCAGTTGACTGAAAAAATACCTTTTCAAGTCTTACATTTACATGAATATATGATGATTATATCATCTGAAAACAAAATTAATTTGATTGATCTTCGCTAAAATTATTATTAAAATTGAAAATTATTTAAACATGAAATTTTAGAAATTAGTACACATCCCTAATATGAAACATCAATCCATTGCTGCATAAAAAGCACTGCAAACACTATTTTCTTTACTTTAAGTCTGGGTACCATTCAATTCCTTTCAATATGCCGTATTCAAGTAATCCTTCAGAAGAATCAAACGCTAGCTGTCCCGGATTCCAATCAGTCAAAATCCATTAGTAATTTCCTGCTGAGGTGAGATTCGCGTAATCTGGGAATCGAAATCCGGTTTTACAAGAAAGATAACAGCTGCTGAAAAAGCCCAAGAACCCAACAAAACGTTTGGATCGAAATATTGAAGACCTCCAGAAGGAGAACTCCAGAGACGCTTTTCTGATCTCTCTCGTTTCTTCAAAACAATGTTGTTCGAGGCCAAAATTCATGGAGTATCATATAGCAGACGGGAACACATGTGCACCTATTGAAAAGTTGTTTCTTTCCAGGTTGGGGACAGAGAGAGACGCAAGTCATTCACTGATTGGGACCCAAAGTTCCAAATGTCTTCTAAGGCACTTTTGTTTTGATCCTTTAAATTGAATTGGACTGAGCTGCTGGCATTTCCACCCATTACATGGTTGCAGATTTTCCCTCCTCGACACGATTGCCCGTCCAGCAACTCCACTTTCTCATGCCCTTTTCTCTCTCTCTCTCTCGCTCTCTCTCCCCAGGATGCTGGTTGCGGCCTTTTTCATCAGTCCATGGCAGTTGTGGAAAGAATCCATTATGCTGGGATCTCCAAATCCTCAACAGCCCAGAGTTGAGATTAAAAGAGCGTCCGCCTACGCACGTTTCTACTGAAGATTCACTTCACATCAGCAATCAAGCCACTGAGAGTTCTTTCTGTTGTTTTTGTTGTCTTTTTTTGTGAGATTATCAATGTTTTTTGCCAACCAGGTTTTTGGCGCCAGCGTAATGCGTTTAGTGGAAGAGTGGATGCCAACTTTATGACAGTTCATTCCTCAGAGGGGCTTCCTTTGTTTAGTTATCGCAGCTTGTCAATGACAATGAGGTTTATATGTCATTGTTCATTAAGATGTTTGAACAAGTAGCGTGCCATCAATGTGGCAGGCAGAACATTAATAATTTTGCCTGGAAAGTTGCGTGTGATAAATGAGTTCAGAAGTCATGGCAAACCGGGTTGAAATGGAATCATAAACCTCTGTCTTGAGAGGATTAGTCAGTCGTGCATTTATAGCACACGCCAACACAGCGGTTCTTCTGGATGCATTATAAGTTATTTTGTGAAATACTCGTACTGCAACATGAAAGTAATTTACACTTTTATGAGCTGAGACACAATTGTGTGACAGAACACAGTCGGAAGATAATGTAACGCTAAACAGTGAGAGAAGAACAAGACCCAAAAATAGATCTACCAGATTAATGTTATTTATAAAATATTTTATAGCATTATAATATGCAAAAAAAAGTACAATTCATACAGTTAAGAGTTCTTCTACCACTATAATAACTGAAAACATTATTAGACGTTATTTGAAGCTCATAATATGACTTAGAGTTGCTTCAAGGAGTTAATTCAAAACTTCTCTTAAAATTTACAATTGTTTTAATAAATATATCTGTTCATTTTTCCCCAAATTTCTAACCTTAAGGACTATTTAAAACTAACAAGAAAATAGTGATGAAGAACAAGCACTGAGAATAACATGTCTTAAAGATTTTGCTTTGAAACCATCTTTAGGTTACTATGTTGTTTGTATACTGTATAACGTCTGTATAACATGTCTCTGACACCAGAGCTCTCTCTAAACACCCCGGCTCTCATTAGCAACCCTTTTCAAAGACCTGGACATTCATTTCATTGCTTCTACCCAATGGGATTAAGAACGACGAGTCAAGTATAGCTAATGAAAAATTGTGGTTGACGCTAACAGACATGCTTCCCATTACAAAATCCCTGGTGGTGCACATATAACATAAGCAGACTTTTTTTATAAACACCAAAAGAATCAATGCAACCCACATTAATCAATAAAACCTTTGCGTTTCCATTTAAAGCTGAGAATGAGTGACTTACGCGTTTACAGCTTCTGAGATTTGAATGTAATTACATAAGTTTTGATAGTGTTATGCAGTTGTAAGTGTCAAATAAGCTTTTCATTAAAGCACACTATGAGTTACCGCTTCCAGTTTTTGCCAGTCAGTCTAATAACTGCCACACAAGATGAGTCAATTCAAGTCATACAGTGATGCAATATCATTGCCATTACTGACAGTTTGTCATTGCGTGAGAATGACTGGACTGTAGGCCAACTAGTCCTTCTTTTTGCGTTTACTTGAACCTCTGTCCAACTAAACTTGGCTTGGGGCTACACTGCAAATAGAAGAATCAAATATCATGAAAAAACTAGACATGGCCTGTCCTAACGCCTGAACCATTAACAGATGGAAAGCCTAATCAGAACAGCATTACATCGATTATGAATGTGTTCTGCCCTAACAATAGCCCAGACTGATGGATGCTGCTATTGGAGCCACATGCTTTCATTGACCTTCAGAGCTTATTGTCTTTTAAAGTCTGACGGGGATCTCAGACAGAGGACTGGTTGGTAATTGGGCTGAAGAGAGAAGCAGACTGGATGGTATGGATTTTGCATTAGTTGTACTTGTAGGCCGTACGCTGTCTTGATCAGGTCATCATTTTGATTGGGAGGATGAGACGTTCGAATGAAACCTTAAGTGACAAAGCGTCTGGTCCTTGTACAGCGACGCTATCAGCAGGAGTGGCTGTAAATTGAGGTTTAAATGTCCAAAAAAAGCTTTAATTTAAATCAATAACAGGAGAGTTGGTCAGAATTGAAGGATGAATAAAGAGTATGTTTGTCAGGATCGATGATTCAACAAAGTCCTTTTAAACCGGGATCAATATAGATTTTTTTTACTGTGGCATCACTGTTCTAACGAAACCTCAGATGTTTTGAAGAAATGGAAAAACTTATAAAAAAAATTTTTTTATGAATAAATACTGTTGTCACAGCTGACAAATCAAAAGATCTTTAAAGCTGTTGGACAGTAAGTCTTAAAATATAGAGATGCAAAGAATGGAAACAATGTTTCAGTTATTTAAGTTGATCTTTATTTAAAATGAACTTGCTAACTTGACTTTGCTTTTGCTTATGTAACGTGTTTACGGATATTATAACTGAAATATATATTATGTTCCACATAAATGCACATTATATACATTACTCACACATCTTCATTATTCTGGAAAGAAGTGTTATAAATTAAAAAATATATGTTTACCACATCCTTTTCTTATTTCTTTTGTCATTAAAAATGCGTGGTGAGATTAAAAGTCTACCATTTAATGAAACTCCCCATCAGTTCTTATTAATAAATCAAAATACTCAAGCACCAAGGCTTATGTTGCCATGCATAGACAAAGGCGGTAACTTAGTTTTTGGTTGAAAACATTGGGGTTGAATTTTCAGGGAAATTCATATCCCATGAATTAGTAAATGTACTCAATTTCGTAGGTTTTTATTGGTCTGTCTTGGAAGAAACTTAAAAAATAATTTTTCTTAGTTTTATACTCTAGCAAGTTATATTTGTTGCCTTTGTTTGCCATAAGCATTCCTCATTTAACTGATCATTTAAGTTATTTGCACTTAAAAAGTGCATTTGTTAACAAGATAAATTACAAACGGTTAAAAGGGTCCAGATCTCAAAATTTGTTTTTGTTTATCAAAGTTACAAACAACATGAGAGCTCAGAGTGAAAACAATTCTACACGCTTGGTCGTAATATTATATGCATTATATCACAAAATTGTGAAAAGCATGCATATGATATAAGCCTTAAAGTTGATTTAAAGTATGACGTAAAGCTGCTCATGACTCATGACCGGATGAAATACAGCACCGAAAGCATTTACCATCAATGTAATGCATGACTGTAGTTCACTGGGCATGCTCCTGTCTCAAAGCTTACCCTGTATGTGCATATTATGATTACATACTGACAACTCTTTCCTCCTAAAGCAGTAACCACTGTTATTTTCACGTCGGAACTGCCAATGGTAATTTATCCCTTAAAAGAAGTCAAAGATGAGGATCAGGAAAGGTAAAGTAACGTGCTATTACACATGGCACTTGTCTTGGCAGGACACAATCACATTAAACTTGAGTCCTTTTGTTGAGTTCATTAGAGCAACAATGTTTTCATGTTTGGGAAATGTCTTGGATAGATCATCTGCTGATGACCAAACAACTTTCACAGTTTTAATGATTGTTATTATAACACATTTCTGCGGTGAATGTGAATGTGTCTGCAGAATAACTATTATAATGTAAAGGTTAATAACTGAAGCCAAGATAACAACACTGTGCAGCCGGTCAAGAAATGTAAAATTGCACCAGATTCAAAGTGCCATTTCTATGGCCCTGGCAAATGTGTGATGTACACTCATAATTACATGATTTGAGGTTTTGCAATCTCAGTACAAAAGCACAGTTATAATAAAACTATGTTTGAGTTTAGAGAAAAAAAAGGTCACATTTAAAGTCTTTTTTCTCTGAATTCTTTTCAAAACTGCATGACTCACAGAACACAAAAAAAGATATATTGAAGAATGCTGATTACCGAACAGCATTGACACCCATTCACTTCTATTCTTGGACACAAAACCAATGCAAGTGAATGCAGTCACCAACATTTTTCAAAATATATTTGTTTTGAACTGACAATCATTTTTATTTTGGAGTAAACATTCACTCATAGTCAATGGAAGTGCCGAGGTTTGTCACATTCATTAAAACCATCTCTATGCATCACTGGAAAAGAAACTTTTCTGAATTTGCAGAAAAAACTTTATAGTAACAAATTACAAAATGAACTGTGAGTGGCAGTAGCCTCCCATATGTAAACGTTCACACTTGATCGTATCATCAAATGCATCATGTTTGATTTAGCTCCAATAATGAATAGCCTCTTTTCTTGCAATAAGACATTATACAAACCCACCCCTTTTTTATCTGAAATGGTTATATCAACATTAAGACTTTTTAAAGCTTTTAAACCATTTCGTTGGTGTTGCTATTAAAATATTCCAAACAGTTTGGCCCAACAACGATGCCTCAATTCATCCCTATTAATAGAAATGTGAACTCGGATGGTGCTTTGTATTTCCATTCTATCCACAGTGTCAGCAACAGCCGTGGGTATAATATATTGACGCCAGCAAATTCAGGGTATGGATCACATTCATTATACATTTTAACTGTGAAAGAGAGGGCACCACTGCAGTGGAGAGAGTGTGCCATCGCCGTGCCATCCAGAAACCCACACATCATTCCTAACAGCTACTCTACGGAGGTGAACACCTTGATATCATATATCAGAATTCATTTGTGGATGTCACCCAACTTATTATTCTGACTTGTCGTGAATGTCTTTTTTTAAATGTCTCTTCAATCCTCATTTTTGTCAGACATCACTTCAGCAGGGTCTCAGCTGCATGTCATTTGACGCACAATGGTCTAAAAAGAACGAGTTTCGGTGAACGATGCCACATCCTGCACTACAACCTCTGCCATCCAAGCTCCAAATTGATACATCCCATGGATCAAAGCCTTGGCAATATGTGCATGATGTGAGACAACAATGGATTGGTAATAGCAGTATTAAATCCCAGCAGATTTCTCCAGGAGGAGAATGGCCCATGAAGTATGAACGAACAAAAGGCGTTTATCAAACGCAACAAACAAAAACCTTTTTCATGTCAGTCATGACAAAGTGTCAAACGCTTTCACAAGCTAAAAACAGACAACCTGACTGCAAACAAGTCTCCAATGTTGATGATACTTATACAACTGACTACCAAGCTTCCACTTATCAAAAGCATCTCACAAACCATCCAAAGCTTAAATACGGGCCTTTACGAAGCATTTTGACAGGGTAATACAGCCACAGCAAACCAAAAAACGGGGACTCAGATTTGATTATAGTTGACATTACACACCACACACACCGTCGGTCCAAAATCACGCTCGTCATTAAACATGTCACGCCAGATCACACATCCAACGCGTCCACGGCATGTTGTCTCAAAACAAAGATGCAGGCAGCCTCACAGACTTCTTGACATTCAGCCAGTGGCGGCTCACACGCATGGAAGCTTGATGTTTTTCAAAGACAGGCCTTGCTTCGACGTCCTGCCCTCCATAAA